>JAMXBB010000006.1:61956482-62272420 GCA_024138015.1 Lumnitzera littorea
CGTCTCTCTCTCTCTCTCTCTCTCTCACACACATTTTTCTTTATCCATTATTCAATATTGGATTTGGGACATCACTTAATATCAATAGTATAAGAGGCCCTCGGTTTAAAAACGGTGTGTCTAATTAGCTGTATAGTGTGTAATTAACTATATGACGGCAACAATAGCAAACGCCAGCATTTCGTGCATAAAACAGTACCAGATATCTATACATCTATTTACATATACGTATGTATATATATATATACATGTATATATAATTTAAAGGAAGTAGAGTTGTTTGGTTTTTATAATTTTAACATCCTTGTCTAGGAACTAATCTAGGATCATATAATCAGGTGGGGTAAACTTACTATAATTGAATCAGTATTAAAATCGTTGGTAGGAAAATATTTGTTTATTATTATAATTATATTACATCTTATATATGTAAAAAAGTCTTTTTAATGATTTGACTTTCAATAATTTCTAAAACTTAATAAGATGGAAAAATTTATTTAAAAAAATTAAGAGTAATCAATATACTTTATAAAAAGTTAAAATAACCAACTTTTTACCTTTTTATTATGTATATATGTTAAATGAAAATTAACCATTAATTTATAAAAAATTACATTAATATATAAAATTTGTGTGAGTTTTGTTTTTAATAAAAATAGGTTTGAAAAATTAATTGAATAAAAAATTACAAGAGAAGTAGAAAAAGCAACTCGACATGGATATAACTATTGCACTATTTCTTTTTATAGAAACTTTGTATTATTGTGACATTAGCAATGCTAAAAAAAATGGAATATTTTTTTTTAATATAAATTATTAGGTAATCAATTATTCAATAATCCACATTCATTTTTGTAAAATTAATTGTAAAAAAAATTTACTAAATCAATTCATATAATCAATATTGTTGTTAATACTTTATATGATAAAACCGGCATATTTGTAATATGGATAATGTAATTATTTTTTATGGTATTACTTATAAAAAATAGTAATTTAAGAGAATTTGTTTTGTTAGATATGATTTGTAATTAATGAATTTAATGTTATTGGAATACTTGTAATATGAATATTATAATTATTTTTTATGGCATAAATTATAAAAAAATAGCAATTTAAGAGAAATTTATTTAGTTAAATATGATTTGTAATTAATGAATTTAATGTTATTAGCTTTTGTGAAAAAGAAGTTTAATATATGGAAAAAGATAAATACCATTTAAATAATAAATACATTTTAAAAAGCATAAATAACAAATGTAGGGTTTAAACCCAAAATCTCATATTTATTAAATAAACACCTAACAACTAGATTATACTTCATTCTACATCATATATTGCTCTTTGAAATATATATTTAGAATATATATTTTTTCCAAGTTATAAAATGTAACATTTCCTGAGCACGGGGTTGGGGCCCTATCCTCCTTCGATCCCGCCCCTGCACTTGTCAATCAACGATCTACAATACAATGTACTAGCCTCCTACTAAAGTCATATGTTTGGTGTCTCTCCTTGGTGAGAGTTTTCTACCCATTACGGGAATCTACTGCCTTTAATGGATTAATCTATTTTGAGGTTTTCAAAATCTTTAGTTTATTCGTTTCATTTTCATAGGATAGTAATAAAATCTAATTCTTCTCTTTTCTATCTATTTTCTTCCTTTAATCCTACAAATCTACGTTATCTTTCAATTCCTTTTTGCATGTCATATTTTGGCGTTTCATCTTTCTGTTTAATCTCTATGTTTAACGTTTCCTTCTCTATAATCCTTAGGATGGCTTCATCATCTCAGGGGACGCTAATGCAAAAAGAGGATTGCAATGATGAACCCGAAATCATCACTCTGGAGACAAAATGTGCGGAAGGAGAATTATATATTGTAGGGAAGATCATATCGCTGAAAAGGCTGAACAAGAAAGGAATCCTTAATGTTATAGCATAGGAACTGTCTAAGAATAAGACCTCCTTCGCAGTTGACACTTATCTTTACCAGTTGAATGAAATGCTACACCAAAGAATTAAATCCAAATTGCTTTTCGACCCCTTAGCCCATGTGTTAACCTGCTTTGTCACCCTTTGGAAGCCCACCCATTTAATTCCTTACCCGACCCAACCCATCGTCGAAGAGCCTGTTAGCCCCAAACATGGAAAATCTTGCAACCCCAATTCCTGCATCGGTTGACCCTGAACTTTCATCTCCCTTACTTGTAACTAAAGTGCCAAACACGTGTGAAGCCTCTTCGAACACATACTGTAGACCTTTTGACCTAAACACCACCTCCTCTTCACCCATCGAACCAATCAACCCCAATTGTTTTGTCGTGTCAGCAACCTCAAACCCTCCCCCTAAGCTCTTCCCCTCTAGCACAAGCTTTGAGTGCTTTGAATCTCAAAATAGCCCAGGATAATATCCCTCGGTGGTGAGGGAAGATTTGTCTGTTTGGGATTTTACTTAAGGGGGTAGGCCAAGTGCCATGACCTGGGTTGATCGTTTGGCGATTGTTGGAGGTGGCGGTCGATGGTGGTGATTCGGTGGCGTTGCTAGGGGGCACAGTGGAGGTCAAGGGAGGTCGTGTTTGGGAGCTAATGGAGTGGAGGTCACAGCCGTGGTGTTGAGTTGTGGTGGAGGGCTCGGAAAAAAAAGATGCGAAGAGAGAGAGAATGAGCTAGAGAGAATGCATAATTAAAGCTTAATTTGAATGCGTAATTGATTGAACTTGGATGTGTTTTTTGTACCGATTCATAATAGGCTATGTCTAGTTTGCAATTTCGTCATGGAGTGGAGGTCACGGCTATAGTGTTGAGTTGTGGTGGAGGGCTCGGAAAAAAAAGATGCGAAGAGAGAAAGAATGAGCCAGAGAGAATGCGTAATTGAAGCTTGATTTGAATGCGTAATTGATCGAACTTGGATGCGTTTTCTGTACCGATTCATAATAGGCTATGTCTAGTTTGCAATTTCGTCATTGATTTGGCAAAATTGCAACAAAAAAGAGTCCAAAAATCGTGCTAAAGTGGGCAGCCTCCCTGCCTTTGCGAAGTTTCGAACCTAAGATCTTATGCTTAATATTAATGTTATACCCATATGCTTAACCGTCAGACTGTTGACATGTGCCTTATTCATATTTACAATTAAGATTTGTTTAGCTTAAGCTAGATTTAAATCTAAACCTAAATTTAACGGTTTAACTCTTAAACCTAGATTAAAATTAAGAATTTATTCTAAATAAACGTTATTTTCTAAAATCTTTTATTTTTTCCAATTTTTTGTGACTTTTCAAAATTTCTCATTCTTTGTATTATTATTATTATTATTTTATTTTTAAATTTCTTATTTTTTGTGCTTTTTCCTATTTTCTTATTTTTTTATATTTTTCTAAAATTCCTATTTATTCTTATTTATTTATTTTTAATTTATTTTCATGGGCTTTCTGTAATTTTCTATTTTTTAAAATTTTCCTAATTTAGAACCCTATAACCTAATTTGGAAAATAAAAACGGGGCAAAAATTAGGTGTTTACAGTATGGAGAAGAAAAAGTGTAAGGAAGAAGTGAAGGGAAAAGAGATTGATTTTTATTTGGAGGAATCTTCTTTTAAGTATAATTATTTGTAAAATAAAGGTAATTTATTACAAAACTCTATAAAATACTAGACCGCAATTCATCTTTTATCCTAAGGAGGACTTATTGTTATTCATAGCGATGGAGAACCAATTATTTAAGAGTTGGGACTCGTTGGATGGACCAATAACTTTTTTTATGCTAGAGGTATCCTCTTTGGCAGGTTTTGAATTCTGGACTTCAACTTAGATGAAAGTTTTTGACAATGGTGGGAAGGTCATTAGGGCATGATACAACCTATCACATTTTCTACACCTAGCTTGCATTCTTTGCAACTCCTCCATCAAGATTGGAATGTATCTTAGCCCATAGGTTCCAAATTAGCCTTCTTTAAACTTTAGCCTCTCATCTTTCCCTCAATTAGTGATCATGTACACCTCTTCAAACATTTGGAGCCCAAAGTCATCCTACTCCTTAATGCCAATATAGGGTATAGTCGTTTCATTGTAAATTTCATAATTCTGGTCACCTAGAATCATGATGATCTGACCATTGGAGATGAACTTAACTTTTTGATGAAGACTTGACGGTATGGTCCCTATTAAATGTATCTAAGGCCTTCCTAATAACAAATTGAAGGTCCATAGAATGTTTAAAACTTAGAATGGGATATTAAACATATGTAGGTCGATATTAACTAGTAGGTCAATCTCCCCTATTATTTACCTCTTAGATCCATCAAAAGCTCTTACTATTGTTGAACTCAGCTTGATAGCAGTCATATCATTGCCCTAATAGATCCAGGGCAGCTAAAGGCTTTATGTACTGGTTACCTTCTTCAACTAGTTCCTCAGTAAAGAAAGAAATTTGATCCATAGTGAGGATGGAATTGGTGATAGATCTAATCCTTTAAGCCGGTATTTCATAAGGGACTTTGACTTCCCTTAAAGTTTTGAGCAAAGCTTCCTGATGCGGATCCGATTATGAGGGATATTTGTGCCGGAGTCTTGGCGAGTTGATATATTATTTTATACTTGCTAGACTTAATCATCTTGGTGAAGGCAGACAGTCCTTCTTCAGTCTGTTCATTATTTGGCCTTTCCAGCACGGCTTTCATTTTCAAGTCTTCGCTTGGATCATATATCCAACCAGAGCGGGTAATCCCCTCTACAAGAGACCTTAACTACCTCTAGTTTACTACCTTGTAGTTAAGAGGGGCAATTTTATAATTTTCGAGGGCCATAGGCACATGGAAGGTATACCATTTAGATTGCTTTTCTTCTTGTTTATAGAATTTATAAACCTTGGGCTTTCGGTTGGAATTGATCATGTTGATGGCAGGTCCTAAGTCGTCAAATATCATATTGATGATGGACCCATGGTTCGATAGGGGTTTGTTGTTGATGCTTGGAACATAAGCCTCTAGAAAATCTAATTGTACCATATCTTCATCAATTAAGTCTTGAATTTTGTTCTTTTACCTCCAATACGAGTCGGTTGAATGGCTTACTTACCTTAGATCATATTGACATCTTGCATTGGGATAAAAAAATCTCGATCTATACGTTTCACTAGGAGCCCCAAAATGGAGTAGATTATCTCTTTGTTTCTCTAGCACCTGATTAAGTGGAATGGGTGTTCTGGTGAACCACCTTGGGGCCTTGATAACTTGTAGTTGGCTTCTATACTGTTATTGAGCTGGTAGAGGATTTGCCCTAAAAGAGACTTGAGCGTTAAGCTTGGCATTCAAATTAACCATGCGCCACGTCAGCAAGGCTGTCCAACTCGACGTTACCACGTATCAGGACAAGTGGTGTAGTGAGATCCTAACACGTGGCAGTATGCTAGTTAACAAAAAACTAAAAATAAAAAAGCTTCCCTACCTTTATCAAGATTAGAACCCAAGACCTCACACTCAAACCCATTGCTATATCTGTATGTTTAAGTATTAGGCCGTTGGGTTATGCCTTGTCTATATGTGTAAGTCAGCCTAGGCTAGATTTAAATCTAAACCAATGTTCAATGGCCTAATTTTTAAATCTAATTAAAAAAAATCTACCTTAATAAAATGTTATTTTCTAAATTTTTTTTTTTCAAATTTTCTAATTTTTTAGGGTCTCTTTCTACACTTCCTATTTTTGGTACTTTTTTCCAAATTTCTTAATTTTTTGTGCTTTTTCTTGTTTTTGTATTTTTTTTAAATTCTTATTTTTTCAGAATTTCTTTATTTTTGGGTTTTCTTTAATTTCCTTTTTTTTTTTTTGTGTTTTTCTTAATTTAGGACCTATTGAGAAAAGAAAGAAAAATAATAAAAATAAAAATAAAAGGGGCAAAAATTGAGTATTTATAGTTGCCAAAACTTTGTCACAAAGATAAAGAGATACTATTTTTTCCCTTAAGATGACTCTAAAACAACTATAGCTATCCTAAAATCGATTTAGATGAAAAAATGAAACCTAGTTATGCCTTTCTAAGCTTATTAACCTAGGTAGGAGTATCACTAAGGGATAAACAATCTTATGTAGGAATTGATCTAAAACTAAGTCTTGCCTCACTAAGCTTACTAACCTAGGTGAGAGCTTCTCTTCGGGACTAATAACCCTAAACTAGGATGGATTTTTAACCTAGTTGTCCCTTACTAGGCTTACTAACTTAGGCAGGAGCGTTTCTCGAGGATTAGCAACCCTAAAATGCGATCGATCTAAATCCTAGTCATACTTCACTAGGCTTATTAACCTAGGCGGGAGCATGTCTCAAAGACTAGCAACCTTAAACTAAGATTGATCTAAAACTTAGTTATGCCTCACAAGGCTCGCTAACTTAGGTGAGAGCATCTCTCGAAGACTAGCAACCCTAAATTGGGATCAATCTAAAACTTGGTCGTTCCTCATAAGGATTAGTAACTAAGGCAGGAGTATCTTTTAAGGACTAGCAACCCTAAATTGGGATCGATCTAAAACCTAGCTGTGCCTCACTAGGCTCACTAACCTTAGAGGGAGCGTCTCTTGGGGACTAGCAATCCTAAACTAGGATCGATTTAAAACCTGGTCGTACCTTATAAGGCTCACTAACTTAGTTGGGAGCGTCTCTCAAGGACTAGCAACCCTAAACTAGGATTGATCTAAAACCTGGTCGTACCTTATAAGGCTCACTACCCTAGTTGGGAGCATCTCTCAAGGACTAGCAACCCTAAATTGGGATTGATTTAAAACCTGATGATGCCTCACTAAGCTCACTAACCTAGACGGGAACGTCTCTTGGGGACTAGCAACTTTAAATTGGGATCGATCTAAAACCTGACTGTACTTCACTAGGCTCACTAACCTAGGTGGGAGCATCTCTCGGGGACTAACAACCTTAAAATGTGATCGATCTAAGACCTAATCGTTCCTCATAAGGCTCATTAACCTAGGTGGGAGCATCTTTTAAGAACTAGTAACCCTAAATTAGGATCGATCTAATACCTAGTTGTGTCTCGTAAGGCTTACTAACTTAGGCAGGATCATCTCTCGGGGACTAGTAACCTTAAATTGGGATCGATCTAAAACCTAGTTATGCCTCAAAAGTCTCATTAACCTAGGCAGGAGCATCTCTTGGGGACTAGCAACCCTAAACTAGTGTTAATGTTGGGCCTTAAGGAACTGATGAAGAGAAGTACTCTACGGAACTTGGTGAGTAGAGAGAAATGCCCTATGGGCTTGCTTGAGGGTAATCTTGAGAGAGAATGATCCTACAGGCTTGCTAAGAAGAAAGCGATGGAGGGAAAAAACTTAGAAATGAGATTGAGTTAAGATCATGTCTTTGAAGGTTAGCTAAGCCCTAAATGCAGAAAGTGAATGCTTTTATGGGCTGGTTTAAAGAGACTGTTAAGAATAAAAAACTAGTCTAAATGTAAGTGCAAGATTCAAAAATTGGTCGTAGACACCTCATTTTTGCTAATTTTTTCCGTTTTAGTTGAGCTAGAAATAAAAAATAATGAAAAAATACAAAAAAAAAAAATCAAAAGATAAAAATAAAAAATAATAAAATAATAAAAAGAGAAAATCAAGTCAAGTCATAGCAAGTCGAGTGGTCGTAAGTTGAGTTGAGTTGTGTTATGTTGAATTGAATTGAGTTAAATTGAATTAAGTTAGATTGTTGGATTGAATGACAATGTGGACTTAATTAATTTTAAGTAAATGGTGAATTGGACTATTACTAAAATATTTTAGGCCAAACCAATATAGAATAAATATTTATCTAATTTATGGGCTCAAATTAGATTTAGGAATTATTAGGCTAAATTATAGCGGATTAGATCGGGCTTGAAAAGAAAAAGGCCAAAATAAAGTATGATTTCTAGAAGAATTATAATCATATCTTTCATATCTAAGATTATAATCATATCTTAAGATATGATTATAAGTCTATAAATACTTAAGTGAGAATGATGGGCATATTTTCACAATGAAAAAAACAATTATACCTGCATAATCGCTTACTCTTGCCTGGTATGCCTTAAACTACCTCCTAACCTCTTACCTACTCTCACCCAGCATTGCCCAACCTATCGACTAACCTCTTGCCTAGCATCACCCAACCTGTCGTCTAGCATCACCTAGCTTATCATCCAGTCTACCACCCAACATCACTTAGCCTTTCACCTAGTCGCCCAGCCTATCACCCAACATCATCTAGTCTCTTGCCCACTCTCGCCCAACAATGCCCAGTCCATAGCCTTAGCACTTAGACATCACCCAAATTGCCTAACTCTTGTCCATAGCACACAGCTTACGCAACACAGTAGTCGAACTCATGTTGGAAAACATGAACACAACACTGATACGATTCGATGCGTAGGTAAATTTTCATTAGTTTTAATTTATTTTATTAGTTATGATTTTCTCCTTTATTAAGTTATTTTTTGTTTTTTGTTAAAGTGTAGGTTTTTTAGTTATTATTTATTTTATTGCAACTTTTTAAGGCAATTCCAATAAAATCTAGTTAAATGAAGTTTTTTTGTAAAATCATTTTTTTTTTTAAAAACAACCATATCTTCAATGGATCTTACAATTGGGATTTAAAAAGGATATTTTGATATGTAGTGGTTTCAAAAAAAATAAAAAAATATCAATCAAGTTTTTTAAAAAGATTTAGTTAGTTAGAGTTTTCTCAGATTCGCGAAAATTAGATTTCTTATGTTTTTTTTTAAATAATAAGTTGATAAAAAATGTAAACCTGACTCGGTTTTCAAAATAAAAATAATCCACCTACTAAAATTTTATAAAAGTGAACTATGACTAGTTTGATCCCGAATAGTGGGTACATAGGCACCTTTGGGGTAGTCGCATAAAAACAAAATTTTTTTAGAAATTCGTTATAAAAAAATGATAAAAAAATCATTTTAGTTATCTTTTATTTATTTAGGTATATTTTTAACATTTTTGGAAAATTATAAAAATAAAAACCCATCAATTTTTTTAATTTTCACATGGTGACTTAGTCTTAATAGGTTAGCTCTTAAATTTGGTCTTTTTTGGTTATCTATTGTAAAAATTGTTTTTTTAGAAAATACGTAGATTAGTAGTCAAATTAAGGTTTTCTCACCCGAAAACCCTAGTTTCATTTTTACTAGTTAAATTGGTTGGCGACTCTAATTTTTAATTTTTTTAAAAGAAAGGTATTTCCTTAGTTTAATATCAAGTAATTTATATTAAACGAGTTAGACTTAATATAGGCTAAACTAAGGAAATCGAAATAAGACTCGATAGAATTGGCGACTCCACTAGGGATACTTGATAGGCTAGCCATGTAAAAACTAAGAATTATTGATAGGCTTTTGTATTATTATTTTCTTTTTGTTTTGTATTATAGTTGTACTAATTGTTTTTTTTGGTGATATAGGCCTTAAGAAAAAAAAAACCCTACCTAATGGGTCCTATTAGGGAATTAAGGGAGTTTATTTTTATTTTTATTTTTTTAGTGATCATCTGTATGTTTAGATGTGGTTGAACCTAAGCTACCTTAGGAACTTAAGATGGGTCGCTATTGTGTAACCCTTAGATTACTAAGGTTTTTACCCCCGCCTGGCGGTGATAAGCGAACTTACTCAAGCTTAAATGTAGCTCACTAGGCTCCTCTTCAAAAAGACTTGGAGCTATAGAGCTTGAGACCTATAAACATCACCCTCTTGCATCATCCTTTTTGAAAAAAGGGGTAGTTATTCTCAAATTATAAGAAAAGCTCGATCAATCCGCGATCGGCTCGATCTTATTCTTAAAAAAAAGGGGGGGAATTTAAAAAGCCTAGTAACCCTTATATATAAGTATTCACAAACTCCATTTAAAAAAAAAGGAAAATCCTATTTTAGACTTACTTATATATAAGGGTATTTCCTGACTGTGGATTTATCGTATTTCCTATATTTTATTAATTATTGACCCCTATAGCATTGTATGTACGTGTAACATATTGCATTTTTATGTATTTGATTATGCTTATTTCTTTGTGAATATTTTATTTCTTGTATTGTATGTGTTTTATTTTTATCGTTTCTTAATTAGCAAAAGGCTGTGTAATTTCTAAGAATTTTTTTGAAAAAGCTACAAAATTATTAATATTATACCCAACTTTATTCTAAATTTAGTGGTCTCGTTGTAAATAGTCATTACATTTCATTTTATTTATATTTTTTGTAATATAGATATGGAAAGTTAAAGTAGTGTCAACCTAGAGCTCGTCCATGAAGTTCAATTAGACAAGTATTCCTTCTTCAAGGCCATCTTGAGAGATTGGTTGAACCAGCTTCCACCCACCAAGCAAGACTACATTCGTAAGAAGATCGGGCTAGTCATATCCCTCATGTGGGTCTAGCTCCATTGGCTTCTAATTCAAGCCCTTATCCATTATTGGGATCTAGAATCAATAGCTTTCAATTTCGACCCATACGTATTGACTCCCACTATAGAAGTATACTTGCAGCTACTTGGTGCCCTGCCTCTTGAAGTAAGTATAACCATCCTAGATCTCAAAGTTTGGCCTGAGAAAGCTTTCATGACCTTGCTAGGAGTCAAAAAGTCATCCTTGAAGCCATTCTTATCTTTAAAAGGTAAGAAGTATCTCAATATCTTAAGATTAGTAGAGTGGTTCTCAAGCTCAGATGCTTATCAAAAGTATCATCAAATCTTTTGTGGAGGATATGAATCATGGGCCAAGAAGAGAGTAAATGCTTTTATTGTAGCAGTATTCGGTATGTTGTTATTTCCCATCAAGTTCGATTAAGTTCATTATAGGGTTACCAAGTTAGTAACTCAATTCTTAGCCTTTAAATCCTATATACTAGCGTTACTGGCAGAACATTTCAAGACACCCACCTACCTAAAGGAGCAGGGTCATGGTTAGTTCACAACTAACCCTACAATCCTTACTGTGTGGTTTCTTAGCTACACATAGGGATATAGAGGGAATCTTCTCAAAGAATCCTTGATTGAAAATATGAACTTGATTAATGACTTTGCCCGCCACCTTAAGGTACTAGATGAAGTTCAATTCAATGGATGGGTGTTAGTTATCAGCAAAATTTAGCTAATAAACTTTATATGGACAGCTAGATGGAACATTGCACTCAAGTAGTCTTACGGTGCATCAACTATGTAGGCGTTCCCCTTATCGGTATTACGGGTTATACAAGATATTTCCTAGCTTGTGTCACCAGACAACTAAGTCCACTTCAAGAGGTAGCCTATAGAGACTCCTTAGACATCGTCACGATGAATTATCAAGATCCCTATCTACCTATGACTACTCTGATTCAACGATTAGTAGAACTCATGAAGCTGTGGGAATGGAGGGAAGTCAAGAAGATAGTTAATGTGGGAACTTTGATGGGCAAAGTCGGAGAGTATCGAGCCACCAAGTAGTTTATCTATGATCAACTGGAGAAGACTAAAAGATACGGTATGAAGCTCTAGACATATTTAGACATGAGCTAGAACTAGCATGTCTTTCACCCACCAAATAGGCCTACAGAGATATCATACCGGCCAGAGTTGAAGCCTAATTCCAAGAAAGTAAGAGAATCATTGAAGAGTTAAAGCTAAAAAATGAGAGACTGCTATAGGAAAATCAATTCTTGAGGAGCAAGATTCAAGAAAGGGATGTTACGATACGAAGACTTATGAGGGAAGTTGATGAAGCTCGTCTTAGTTAGGTTTGTCGACTCTTGTAGATATAGGATTTAAGTTTTTAAGAAAATTAGTTAGGAGTTTTTCTTTTCTTTTCTTTTCTTTTCTTTTAGTCCGTTGTATAAGTTGGATCTTATGATTAATAAATTTGCAGCTTTTGTAAATAAAATTTTCATTAATTGCATAGTCTCTTACTCAATATTATTATTTATTTATTTGTTTAGTTGAATTTTAAAAAGAAAAAAAAAAGAGAAGAAAATTTGAAAAAGAAAAAAAAGAAAGAAAAAGAAAAGAGAAAAAAGCATAAAAAGAGGCAAACAATAGAATAACAAACAAAAAAAAATCTTTAATTTACCAAAATGTCTAAAACTTGGGTTTTTGCATAAGATTTTAAAGATTGCGTCCAAGAGAGCAGACTCAGCTAGAAGCCCAAATTTCACCCGTTCTAAGGCCAGAATATCAACTCAAGGCACTAGAAACATTAGTCAACTCGAGCCTGACTCGAGAGTAGCAACTTTAGAAGAAAACATGAATAAGATGGCTGAACAAATCTAAGCTCTCACTCAGGCTATTGGGATTCTTAACGATAGACAAAGATCTCGAGTCAACCCAAATAAGAATGTAGAAACGACCCCTCCCCCTATATTGGAAGATGAGGAATCAATTCTTAATGCTGCGGTATGGAGGAAGGAGATTAAGGAGAAACACTGGGAGACGGAAAGAAAGTTTATGCAGGAGTTGACTGAGAAGATGAAGACCTTAGAAATGGTTAACGGGTTTGAACAGATGGGAATGATCAACTTGCCAACATATGAAGACGATGACTTCCTCGAAAGATTTAAGGTGCCCAAATTCGAGAAGTACGATGAGATTGGCTGCCTAAAGCTCCACACTAGGTTGTACATTAGGAAAATCAGGAAATACACAATATGATAAGGTGATGGTCCAAACTTTTCAGGATAGCTTGACTGGGCCCTCCTTAACTTGGTACACCCAATTGGATTTGAATGAGATTGATAGTTTAGATAAGTTAGCATGAGCTTTTTAT
The DNA here is from genome assembly GCA_024138015.1 of Lumnitzera littorea. NCBI lineage: Eukaryota > Viridiplantae > Streptophyta > Magnoliopsida > Myrtales > Combretaceae > Lumnitzera > Lumnitzera littorea. Next base: position 61,969,254 of record JAMXBB010000006.1, read on the forward strand.
AATCAGTATAAGTTCAGCATTGAAGTGGCCTCGTCCATGTGGGATCTGAATAATTTACAAAAGAAGGCCAATGAAAATTTTAAAGAGTATGCTCAAAGATGGAGGGCTATGGTGACTAGGGTGACTTCGCCCTTAACTAAGAAAGACTTAACTTTTGCCTTCATCAACACTCTTGGAAGCCCATATTACCAACATCTGGTCGAGCACCCTACCTCCAACTTTACCGAAATTCTGGCCTTAAGGTACTGAATTGAGGAAGCTATCGCTACTAGAAGGCTTCCTAATCCTGAAGCAATTGAGAAGAAGACACCTCCCTCAAGATTTTCCAACAAAACCAAAGAAACTACTATAAGTGTTTTCAATACTAGCAACCTTATCAGACCTGCAACCCTGGTAGCCATGATAAGAGGATCTAATCCCTCGCTGAATTCAAATCAGAACAACCGCTTACAAAGAAGATAGTTTACTCATATTCCCATTCCTTTAAGCCAAGTTCTTGCATGACTAAGGAAAGAGAATCTTCTAACATTTGAAATACCAAAGGAAGGGTAAAGACCGAGGGATTAGAACCTAGAGCTTCATTGTGCTTGTCATCTAGGGCAAGTGGGGCATTTTGCGGACCAATGTTGGAGGCTTAGATATAAGAAGAAGGATCTTATTGATGCAAAATTGGTTCAATTGGATTTCATTCAAACTCTTACTCCTAACATGGGTAACAACCCTTTGTCGAATCATGGAAATTTGATCAATATGATCATTACTGAAGTTTCTGAACCAAAGATCGATTTAGACAGTCTACCCATCACTATTGAGGAGATAGCTTAGAATCTAAGGCAAGCTGGGTACTTGCATAATATGAATCTTAGAGATAAAACCTAGACTAGACTGGTAATATATCAATTGTTGAAGGATGGGAGGATAAAGAAAGTTGATATCATGGCTATGACAATTCCAAAACCACAAAAGAGAAATACTTAGAAGGAGCTTAGAAAAAGATATGAAGCCGGAGATTCGACAGTTGACACCCTAGGAGAACCGTTAGGGAAGTATGAGTATTTGGTGGATTACATCGGTTTGCTTGCCATATATGTTGATGAACCGCCCATTGGATGGTGTCCAGAATTTGAGGAGGAAGACAAACTTATTGTAGAAGCCAAGAAGACGACTGAGATGGTTGGAATGATTAGAGATGGGCCTAAGCCATTGGTTTTTGAGTATTACAGGAAGACTAAGAAGGTTGAAGAATTGGGAAAGCCTAAGAAGATTGCTTTCAACATCCCAATAGCCCTAGAGAATTACAAAGTAGAACCTTTGGATTACCAAGCGGTGAATTAGACAACTAGGTCCTCATCACCTATGGTCAATGAGCTCACGCGCTCGAGACAAGTTTATGACCAAAATGAGGAAGCCAAAAGGAAGACTACCGAGGAAGAGGCTTTTTGAAGGATCTTTGAAGATACAGATGATAAAGATCAGAATGTTGCCAAGAAGATAGTGAAAGCTAGTGAGTATAAGATAATGGATCAGTTAGCCAAAGTACCGGCCTAGATCTCTCTAATGGGTTTGTTGTTATCATCAGATGCTCATTAAGAGGCATTAATCAAAATTTTGAAAGATGTTAAAGTACCTAAAGGGATTTTTACTGAGAAACTAGGGCTGGTGGTGAACTCAATTTTCACAATGGATCAGATTTCATTCTTGCCAAATGAGTTAGGTGAAGAAGGAGACTAGTACACAAAGCCCCTTTTCATAGTGGTTTAAGTGTACAGGGAAAGTGGTTGCTCGAGTTATAACAGATAATAGGTCTTCATTGAATGTATGTCCTTTGGTGACACTAAATTTATTTAGAGTAGATGCAATTGAGATAAAGCCCAACTTGATTTTGGTAAGGGCTTTTAATGGATCAAAGAGAAAGATAATTGGAGAAATTGGGTTGTAAGTCGAGATTGGTCCATAGGTGTTCTCTATTCCATTTCAAGTTTTGGATGTACCATGAGCTTTTAATCTTTTGTTAGGAAGACTGTAGATTCATTCAGTAGGGGTAATTCCATCTAATTTACATTAAAAGGTGAAATTCATAGCTAATGGGTAGTTGATTACAATTTTCGAGGAGCAAGACTATGAGATTCATAAAAAGACAACTATTCCGTATATTGGGAGCAAAGAATTGGAAGAGCCAGGGTTGTAGATTTTTGATGAAGTGAATATGATCGAAGGGTCAAGATAGGGGGCATAGGGTCGCTTGGAACAATCTAAGCAGCAGATTGGAACATTTGGGCTTGGGAATGAGCCCACTAAAGATGAGAACTAAGAAATGAAGACCAAAACCAGAAGTAAGAGAGGAGATCAATTGTACTATGCTCATATGGACTTTTTAGACATCCACCAAACATTCCCAATACCAGCTGGTGTTCAAGAACTCGAAGTAGCCAGTCTATCTAAGACATTGACTTAGTAATGTAGCATCAATCTAGATGAGAATAATGATATCGGCATACCAGTTTCCTTATGCAATTGATTTTCTATTCCCGTTAATTGGTCTCTTTAGAAACACAAAATTAGATTAATTAGGAGCATTTGATTTCGATAATTAGTCAAATTAGTTAGGCTTTTTCTCTCAAGCAATTTGAATTCATTCATTCAAAAAAATTTATTCCTTTCTTTTTGTCAATTATTCTTTATTATTTATTCGTTGTCCTTTTCTTTTTTTCCTTTACTCTTCAGATTTGATAAAAATGATAAACGTAATGGATATCTCACGTATGTAAACAATGAAAGTACCAATATCACCTTTAACCCTGCTAGGTCAAGCGTTGAAGATGATATTGAGACTCTAAACGAAATTCAAGACAGTTAGCATTGATATTAACAGGGCAGAGTGATTATTGATGAACCGTTGGTTGTGATTAATTTGGGGACAGAGGAAAATCTATAAAACTTGAAAATTGGTGGTAATCTAACGGATAATCAGAAAATGAGTTGTCACGATTGTTATTGGAATACTTAGATATATTCGCTTGGTCTTATGAAGATATGCCCTAGTTAGATTCATCTATTGTAGTTCACAAATTGCTAACTAGGAAGGAAATAAAACCTAAAAGACAAAAGCTTAGTCAATTTAGGTTGGATATACTCCTCAAAATAAAAGAAGAAGTTATTAGAAGTCTGGTTCATAGAAGTGTCGGATTACCTCGAATGGGTAGCAAATGTGGTGTTAGTATTGAAGAAAAATGGGAAAGTTAGGGTCTATGTAGATTTCCGTGATTTAAACCAAGTGACACTAAAGGATAACTTTCCTTTGCCACATATTGACATATTGGTGGATAACATAGTCGGGAATCATCTTTTCTTGTTTATGGATAGTTTCTTAAGATATAATCAAATTAAAATGCTAGAAGAAGATAAAATCAAAACAACTTTCGTTACCACTTAAGGAACGTTTTGTTATTGTTTGATGCCTTTTAGGTTGAACAACATTGGGGCAACTTCTCAATATGCTATGGTTACCTTGTTTCATGACATGATGCATCAAGAAATCGAAGTTTATGTAGATGATATGATCACTAAATCCTAGGAGGATGAAAATCACGTAGGTATTTTACATAAACTATTAGAGCGATTGAGGAAGTTTCAACTGAAGTTAAATCCTGAAAAGTGTACCTTTGGAGTAACTTTAGGCAAATTGTTGGGTTTTGTAGTTCGTAGAAGAGGAATTGAAGTAGACCCAAATAAAGTCAAGGCAATCATAAACATGCTAGCACCAAAGACTGTAAAAGAAGTTTGGGGACTGCTAGGAAGGTTGAATTACATCGCTCGATTTATATCGCAGCTAACTGATAAGTGCAAGCCGTTGTTTAAACTTTTGAGGAAGAATGCATCAATCAAATGGGATAAAGAGTATAAGCAAGCATTTGTTGAAATCAAAGAATATCTCATGAATCCGCCAGTACTGGTCACTCCTATATCGAGATGGTCGTTGATTCTTTACTTAACGATTCTTCTTGAATTGAAGGAATGTATGCTGGGGTAAAAAGATGAAACGGGAAGAAAAGAGCATCCTATATATTATTTAAGCAAGAAGTTCATAGAAGGTGAGCAAAAATACTTAGAAGTGGAAAGAACGCGTTGTGCCTTAGAGTGGGTGATGCATAGGCTTAGCTAATATACTCTCTATTACTTAATAAAGTTGTTTACAAAACATGACCCATTGAGATATTTAGCAAAAAAGCCGGTATTGATTGGAAGAATATTGAAGTGGTAGATGCTACTCTCTACGTTTGATATCAAGTACGTAAGTCAAAGTTCAGTCAAAGGGCAGGCGAGGGCTGATCAATTGGTAAAATACCCATTAGAAGATGAGGATAATGGTTCAAAAGCACAATTTCTTAATGAAAATGTGATGATGGCAAATGAATTGAATAATGAGAAATTGGGATGGAAAATGTATTTTAATGGAGCGGCCAACGTGTTTGGATGTGGGATAGGAGTGGTATTGGTATCACCTAAGGATAACCATTTTCCTATGGCAGCGAGATTGACATTTCTATGCATCAACAACATAGCAAAATATTAAGCTTACATTTTGGGGCTTAAAATGGCATTAAATATGCGAATACAAGAGCTTAAAGTATATAGAGATTCTTCCCTTATAATTCTCCAATTCTTAGGAGAATATAAGACAAAAGATGAGAAATTGATACCTTATTGTGAACATTTAAGCAAGCTGATTTAAAAATTCCAAGAGATTTCATTCACTTACATTCTAAGGATCCAAAATCAATTTGTCGACGCATTGGCCACATTAGTGTCAATGGTAGAAATCACAAATGGGATAGAAATTCAACCCTTGAAGATTGAAGTGGAAGAAAAACTAGCTTTTTGCCTTATAGTTGAAGAGAAAGAATCAAAGAAGCCTTGGTATCATGATATCAAAAAGTTACTTCAAACTGGTGAATTTACTGAAGAAGCTGATAGAAAAGATAGAAAAACTTTAAGAAGATTGGCTACTCATTTCCTATTAAGTGCATCTATGCTGTACAAGAGAGCACTAGATGCAACATTATTAAGGTGTGTGGATGAAGAAGAAGTCAAGAAATTGATGAAAGAAGTGCATGAAGGAATTTGTGGTCTTCACATGAATGGATACATGCTAGCTAAGAAGATCATGAGAATGGGGTATTTTTGGATGATTATGGAATCAAATTGTATCAAGCACGTGAGACACTATCACTTATATCAAGTGTATGCTAATAAATCAACGCTCCTCCCCAAGAATTGCATATGTTGTTAGCTCCTTGGCCTTTCTTTATGTGGGGAATTGACATGATCAAACCAATTTTGGCAATAGCTTTAAAGGGCACAAATTCATTTTAGTCACAATTGATTATTTTACCAAGTGGGTAGAAGCAGCGTCATATGCTACAGTGAATAAAGGAGTGGTAGTCAAATTCTTGAAAAGAGATATTATTGCAAGATACGGTGCACTCGAGTCTATTATTACAGATAACGGAACAAATTTGAAGAACAAATTGATGTATGAAGTGTGCAGCCAATTCAAGATCAATCCTAGAAACTTAACTCCATATCGACCCTAGATGAATGGGGCAGTTGAAGCTACAAATAAGAACATCAAAAGAATCATTAAGAAGATGACAATTACTTATAGAGATTGGCATGAGATGCTTCCTTTTGCTCTTATGCTTATAGAACCTCAATCAGAACCTCTACTAGTGCGATGCCATATTCATTGGAGTATTAAACTGAAGCAATACTACCGGTGGAAGTAAAAATACCTTTATTTTGAGTATTGGCATAAACTTAGCTCAATGAAGTAGAGTGGGTGAAGAAACGGATGGAGCATTTGAATCTCCTAGATGAAAGGAGGCTTGCAGCAAAATGTCATGGTCAATGTTACTAACGGCGGATGATCCGAGCTTTTAACAAGAAAGTGCACTTGAGATACTTTAAAGAAGGAGATTTGGTGTTGAAGAAAGTTTTGCCAAATGTAAAAGATCCTAAGGGCAAGTTTGCTCCGAATTATGAAGGACCTTATGTGGTGAAAAGGGTATTATCAGGAGGCACATTAATATTGACAGAGATGGACGGCTTAGAATTAAGGGGACCATTGAATTCAAATGCAGTCAAGTTGTATTATCTATAAAATTGAGTTCAATAAAGATTTCAATTTTTCTTAGATTGTTTGTGGTTAATCTTTCATCGTTTACAAGTAAAGTTGATATCTATGAATGTTTTCGAATTTAGATGGTCATTAACCGACAATTACTTCACCAATAAACCCTTATGTACCATGTTTCTTAGCCTCATACACTTAAACAACAAACCCTCACCAATGAATCCGAATCACCAAATAAATTGAAATTGAATGTTCTTAATAATTTAATTTCATTTCTTTCAAAAAGATATTTATCGTTCAAAAGTCATGGAGAGTAGAAATTGAAACTTGGTATTAAAAAAAGCAAATTCAAGGCATAAGCATGGTACAGTTACAAGACTAAAAAATTTGGAAGGTTTTATTGAAGGAGAAAAAAAAAAGAGAAAGAAAAGAAAAAAGAGAAAAAAGAAAAAGGAAAAAGAAAGAAAAGAAGAAAGAGAAAAAAGAAAGAAGAAGCAAGCACAATCCTTTGGTGAAATTTTGTTAATTGAATGAGTGAATATTGAGAGTCGATGAAAGCATGCTAATTAGTCGCTATTTGAGAAATTCTTTAGTCCGAGGTAAAATAATCCTAAAAGTCCTTAAAAGAGATATTTAGGAGAATTAAGCTAGTTATTGAAATCCCAACGAGATCTATTCTCTTCAGATTAACCAAAATGAATCCTAAAGAGATTTATCCACTTCAGATTAACCAAAATGAATCTCAAAGAGATCTATCCTCTTCAGATAAATCAAAACAAATCCCGAAGCGATCTATCCTCTTCGGATTAGCTAACATGAATCTTGAAGAGATTTATCACCTTCAGATTAACCAAAATGAATCTCAAAGAGATTTATCCTTTTCAGATTAGCCAAAATAAATCCCGAAGAGATCTATCATCTTCGGATTAGCTAAAATCAGTCTCGAAGAGATCTATCCTCTTCGGATTGTCTTCCAAGGAAAAACTAATCTTGAAAAGATCTATCCTCTTCGAATTGTCCATCAAGTTACAATTGAGTCTTAGAGAGATCTATCCTCTTTGGGTTCACAAGCTAAGACAATTTTGTTTTTGTTTTTTTTTTGGAAATCTCAAAGATATCTATCATCTTCAGATTATTCACAAAATCATAAAAATAGCTTAGTTGGTTAAGTTTAGAGATAAGATTTGGCAAAAATGGGTATCTCTTTTGTAGCAAAGTTCTAATCAAACTTCGCTATAAAGAGGGGTAGTTGTAGACACCTCATTTCTGCCAATTTTTTCATTTTAATTGAGCCAGAAGTAAAAAATAATGAAAAAATAAAAAAATAAAATCAAAAGGAAAAAATGAAAAATAATAAAATAAAAAAGAGAAAATTGAGTCAAGTCGTATAGAGTCAAGTTGTCAAAAGTCAAGTCGTATTATGTTGAATTGAATTGAGTTAAGTCAAATTAATTGGATTGGATGACCATGTAGGCCTAATTAATTTTAAGTAAATGGTGAATTGGACTATTACTAAAATATTTTGGGCCGGACCAATATAGAATAAATATTTATCTAATTTATGGGCTCAAATTAGATTTAGGGATTATTGGGCTAAATTATAACGAATTAGATTGGGCCTGAAAAGAAAAAGCCTAAAATAAAGTATGGTTTCTAGAGGAATCATAATCATATCTTCCATATCTAAGGTTATAATCATATCTTGAGATATGAAAGATATGTTTATAGGCCTATAAATACTTAAGTGGGAATGATGGGCATATTTTCACAACGAAAAAAACAATTACACCCACATAATTGCCTACTCTCACCCAGCATGCCCCTAACTACCGCTTAGCCTCTCGTCCACTCTTGCCTAGCATCGCCTAGCATGTCGCCCAACATCTCCAAATAGCGCCTAGTTTGTCACCCAGTCTATCACTCAGCATTGCTTAGCTAGTTGCCCAACAGCACCCATCATTGCCCTGCCTCTCACCCAGTCGCCTAGTCTGTCACCTAGCATCGTCCAGTCTCTCTCTTACTCCGCCCAGCAACGCCCAGCATCACCCAGTCCATCGCCCTAGTGCCTAGACATCATCTAAACTACCTAACTCTCACCTATAGCACACAGTCCATGCAATACAATAGTTGAACATACATTGACAAACACGAGCACAACACCGATACTTTTCAATGCATAGGTAAACTTTCATTAGTTTTTATTTATTTTATTAGTTATGATTTTCTCCTTTATTAATTTATGTTTTGTTTCTTGTTTAAGTATAGGTTTTTTTAGTTATTATTTATTTTACTGCAACTTTTTAGGGCAATTCTAATAAAATCTAGTTAAATTAAATTTTTTTGTAAAATCATGTGTTTTCTTTTTTAAAAACAACTATATCTTGAACGGATCTTACGATTGAGATTTAGAAAAGATATTTTGGTACGTAGTGGTTTTACAAAAATAAAATATCTCAATCGAGTTTTTTAAAAAGATTTAGTTAGTTAAGGTTTTCTTAGATTCACGAAAATTAGATTCTTTAGGTTTTTTTTTTAAATAATAAATTGATAAAAAATGTTTTTCAAAATAAAAAAATAATCTACTTACTAAAATTTTATAAAAAGAAAACTATGGTCGGTTTGATCCCGAATAGTAGGTACGTAAGCACCTTCGGAGCAATCGCATAAAAAGCAAAAAATTTTTTAGAAATTCTTAATAAAAAAAAACACATTAGTTATCTTTTGTTTATTTAGGTATATTTTTAACATTTACAAAAAATTATAAAAATAAAAACCCATCAATTTTCTTTTATTTTTAAATGGTGACGTAGTCTTAATAGGTAAGCCCCCGAACTAGGTCTTTTTTGGTTATTCATTCTAAAAATCGTTTTTTCAGAAAATACGTAGATCAATGGTTAAATTAGGGTTTTCCCACCTGAAAACCCTAATTTCATTTTTACCAGTTGAATTGGTTAGCGACTCCAATTTTTTATTTTTTTAAAAGAAAAGCATTTTCTTAGTTTAATGTCGAGTAATTTATATTAAGTAGGTTGGCCATAATATAGGTTAAACTACGAAAATTGAAATAGAGCTCGACATTGATGTGCTAACATTGTTTACAAATACTTACCTAGTCTTTGTTAATAACACCCAAACTGCTAAACCCTTTTAAAAAGCCCCATCAGAAATAGCTAGCTCTTGTTTTGGTCCCTTATTATCAACCCAGATGTTCATGATGTACAACGTTTGTGACTTCGCCGGTTCTTTTAGGGAAATCATGGCAATTAACCTAGTACAAAAAACCACCCACTGTTTTTATCTCCAAAAGCCTTATTCTCAAGTAACAAGCATTTGCTGTGATTGCTTTCTTGGATTTTGCATTCCCTTAAAAAACAAACAATAAAACTCCCCGTCGAGAGGGATCAATCCGTAATAAAGTATTTTAAAGAGTTTTATTAATTACCAATGTTTTAGATCTTGCTTCTTAACTTCTCTCATGTTTTTAGTGTATGGGTTTGATTAGATAGAGTAAAGGGAATTAGACCTTTCCATGGAGAGAGTGATTATTCTAATGACAACAACGGCCAAGGATACCAAATTTGCTTGTAGACAATGAAAATTAGACCATAATGACATTCAGAATGATTTGGCATTTTTGTGTAATGAGTAAAATTTCCATTGACTTCTTATAGATAGTATAATTTTACAACATCGGCATTTAGAGAGTCTCTCAAATCTGGACCATCTATTTAGGATAGAATCAAAGCTCTTCCTAATAATACTCGCTTCACGACATAAGGACCTCCATAATTGGGAGCAAATTTCCCTCTGGAGTCTTATGTAATGGGGAGAGCTTTTCTCAACACCAAATCTCGTTCTATGAAGTTTTGGGGCCGCACCTTTTTATTGAAGGCTCGAGCCATTCTTTGTTGATAACATTGATTATGACACAAGGCTGTTAGTCTCCTTTCATCAATCAGATTCAACTACTTGATGTGTTTCTTTACCTAATCGACTTCATCCAATTGAGTTTCTAATAGTACCCTAAGCGATGGGATTTTAACCTCTATTGGTAACATTGCTTTAGTTCCGTATACCAAAGAGTACAATGTTGCCCCAATTGACGTTCTAATGGAAGTCCGATAGGCCATGAGTGTGAATGGTAACATCTTATGCCAGTCCTTATATGTGACAACCATTTTTTCAATGATTCTTTTGAGGTTTTTGTTGGTTGCTTCAACAAGTCTATTCATTTAGGGCCAATAAGGAGTAGAGTTCCTATTAATGATCCGGAACTACTGGCACAATTCTGACATTAGCTTGTTGTTGAGATTAGCACCATTGTCAGTGATGATCGTTTCTAAGGTCTCGTACTGCACTAAGATGTCTCTCTTGATGAACTTAACTTCGACCCCTTTAGTAATGTTCGAGTAAGATGAAGCCTCAATCCATTTGTTGAAGTAGTCGATGGTGACTAATATGAAGTGATGCCCATTAGACACTTTTGGAGTGATCAGACTGATGATATCTATGCCCTACATTGCAAAAGGCCATAGTGTTGAGAGGGTGTATAGTTCCTAAGGCGAGGCGTTTATCTTATTTGAATAAACTTGGCATAAGTGACAATGCCTAACGTATTTGATGCAATCACTTTCCATTGTTGACCAATAATACCTTAGCCTCATAATTTTCCTTGCCAGCATGTATCCATTCATGTAAGGGTCACATACTCCTTCATGCACTTCTTTCATTAACTTCTCAGCCTCTTTGTCATTCACATGCCTTAAGAGTGTATCGTCAAGTGAGCATCGGTATAAAGTGGACTTGCTTACTAAGAATTGAGTGGCCAATCTCCTAATCATCTTTCTATCCTTTTTCTCGGGTTCTTCGGGGTATGTGCTTTATTGTAAGAATGTCTTAACATCACGGTACTAAGGTTTTTGGTCGTTCATATCCTCAATTGTTAGGTAGAAGGTAGGCTTGTCTTGAATTTCAATAGTAAGAAGCTGAATCTCCACTTTACTAAATATCTAAATCATAGACATTAGTGTGGCTAAGGCATCAACAAATTGATTATGAGTCCTTAGTACGTGATTGAAGGTGATTTCCTTGAAATTTTCCGGCAATTCAGTCAAGTGCCAGTGATAAGGCACCAGCTTAGGATCTTTAGTTTTGTACTCTCCCCAAGCTTGGCTAATAATGAGTGAAGAGTCCCTATGTACTTCTAATTCTTGAATGTCTTTATCTAGGCCCATCTTAAGTCCCATGATGCACACTTCATACTCAGCAATATTATTAGTGTATGGGAAAATGAGCCTTATGGCCATAGGATATTGAGTACCTATAAGGGATATTAGTATTGCCCTAATTCTACACCTAGATACGTTGGCTACACCATCGAAGAACATTTTCCATTTTGGTGGCTTGTCATCTTCTCCTTTATCAGAGTTTCCCTCAACCGCTAAGACATACTCATTGGGGAAATTGACTTGTACCTCTTAGGGAGTGTTATTAGAGGGATTTTCTACCAATTGATCTGCTAGAGCTTGCCCCTTGACCAAATTCTGGTTCACATACGTAATGTCAAACTCTAATAGCAGCATTTGCCACTTTGAGGTTCAGCTAATTTGGGCCAGTTTGTCTACCAATTACTTCAAGGGATTGTGTTGAGTTAGCAATTGATCCTGATAATACAGTGTGTACTATCTGAGCCGATGCATTACCCAGACGAAAGCATAGTAGGTTCTTTCAATTTCTGAATATTTCTACTCCCCTTTAGTGAATTTCTTGCTCAAATAGTATATAGCTTGTTCCTTCCCTTCCTCATCTTTCTAGCCAAGCATGCACCTCATGGACTTTGTTAATATTGTCAAGTATAGGAATAAAGGCTTCCTAGGTTTTAGAGCTACCGGAATTGGGGGGTTCACGAGGTATTCTTTGATTGTTGTAAAGGCTTGCTTGCACTCTTTGTCTCAGTTGATGTTGGCATTCTTTTTTAACAACTTAAACAAAGGATGGTACTTGTCTATGAGTTAGGATGTGAACCGGGCTATATAGTTTAAACAGCCCAACAAACCTCTAATTTCGTTATGTATGCATGGTGAGGGCAGGTCAAATATTGCTTTGACTTTATCAGGGTTCACTTCGATGCCCCTTTGGTTGATTATAAAACCTAATAATTCCCTTGAAGTCACTCTGAAAGTACATTTCTCTAGGTTGAGCTTCAATTGGAATTTTCTCAACCTATTAAACAATCTCCTTAGATTTTCCATATGATTTTCTCCTTCTTTGAATTTAGCAATCACATTATCAACATATACTTCAACCTCTTTGTGCATTATGTCATGAAAGATTGCTACCATGGCCCTCTGATAAGTTACCCTAGCATTTTTTAGTCCAAAAGGCATCACTTTATAGCAAAATGTGCCCCAAGTTGTAATGAAAGTTATCTTGGCTTTATCTTCTTCAGCCATTCGAATTTGGTTATACTTGGAAAATCCATCCATGAAAGAGAAAATATGGTTTTCGGCTATGTTATCAACCAAGACATCGATATAGGGCAAAGGAAAATTATCTTTAAGGGTTGCTTGATTACAATCTCGAAAGTCCATGCATACTCTAACTTTTGTGTTCTTCTTAATAACTGGTACTATGTTGGCAACCCATTCAAGATAATCAAACACCTCAATGAAGCCGACTTTCAATAGTTTTCTAACTTCCTCCTTGATTTTCAACAGGATATCCAGTCAGAACCTTCTTAACTTTTGTTTCTTGGGTTTGACATCCTTATGTGTAGGTAAACGATCGATCAAAATCGATGGATCTAATCCGAGCATATCATCATGAGACCATGTGAATACATCTTTGTGTTCAGATAGTAATGTGGTCATTTTTGCCTTTTAGTCTTCTTTCAAATTCCTCCAATCTTCAACGTCTTAGGGTTGTCATTGGTCCTGACATTAATTGCCTCTATTGGCTCGTCAATGGAAATTCTACTCATTTCATGTTTTTGCCAGCTTTCTTGCACATCATTATCGTCACTGACATCACTTCTGATGACTAACCTAGTAGGGCTGAAGGTGATATCAATATTTTTATCACCTATCTATGTAAGGTATCTATGGCCTTTGTTTAGATCATCAAATTTGGAGAAAAAAGAAAAGTATGTAAAAGGGAGAGTCTAAGTGAGGTAAGAGTAAAGGGAAAAGTGATTGATTTTATTTAAAGGAACATTCTTTTGATACAATCATTTGAAGAATAAAGGTAATTTATTACAAAATTATATAAAATACTAGATCATGATTCATCCTTTACCTTAGGGAAGACTTATTGCTATTCATAGGGATAGAGAACCAATTATTTAAGTGTTAGGACTTATTGGAGGGGCTAACCCCATTATTTCTATTGGAAGTATCCTTTTTGGTAGGCTTTGAGTAATGTACTTTGGCCTGAATGAAAGTTTTTGACAATGGAGGGAAGGTCATTAGACTATGACATAACTTATCACCTTTTCTGCCCCTGGCTTATATTCTTTGCAACTCTTCAATCGATGTTGGAATGTATCTTAGCCCATAGGTCCCAAACTGGCCTTCTTTGAATTTCAACCTCTCTTCCTTCTACTAATTGGTGATCATACACAAATCATCAAACATTTGGAGTCTAAAGTTTTCTTGCTCTTTCTTACCAATATAGGGTATACTTGTCTCTTTGTAGATTTCACAATCTTGGTCACCTAGGATAGTGATAACCTAACCGTTGTATAGCCCTTGCTAAATGGATCCAAGACCTTCCTAATAACAAATTGAAGGTCCTTAGAATGTCCAAAACCTAGAATATGATGTTGAATGTTTGTGGTTCGATATCTACTAGTAAGCCAATCTCCCCTATTATTTCTCTCCTAAATCTGTCAAAAGCTTTCACAATTATCATACTCGGCTTGATAGCAATTGTATCAATGCCTAATAGATCCAAGGTGGCTAGAGGGTAGACATTTAGAGATGACCTATTGTAGATGAGGACTCTTGTTGTGATGATGTTTTTATCCTCACTATTATGAACAGAGGTTTTGTGTGTAGGTTACCTTCTTCACCCAATTCCTCAGTGGAGAAGGAAATTTGATCCATAATGAGGATAGAATTGGTGATAGAGCCAATCCTTTCAATCGAGATTTTACGAGGGACCTTGACTTCCTTTAATATTCTAAACAAAGCTTCTCGGTGTGGGTCCGATGCCATCAACAAACTCATGAGGGATATTTATGCTATAGTCTTAACGACCTAATCCATTATTTTAACTCACTAAACTTAATCATCTTGGTAAAGGCAATCAATCCTTCTTCATATTTATCTTGTTCAGTGCTTGGCATTTCTACACGACCTTCTTTTTCAAGTCTTCCCTCGGATCATATATTCTATTAAAGTAGGTGATCCCCCCTACAAGTGAGCTTGACTGCCCCTGGTTTATTACCTAGTAATTAAGGGGGATAGCTTTATAATTTTCGAGGGCTACAAGTACATGGAAGGTGTACCTTTTAGTTTATAGAACTTATTTTTTGTAGAATTTATAAACCTTAAGCTCTTGGTTAGGACCGATCATGTTGATGGTAGACTTTGAGTGGTCAGATATCATATTGATGATGGGCCCATGGTTTGGCAGGGGGTTGTTGTTGACGTTTGGAGTATGAGCCTCTACAAAATCCAATTGTATTGTACCTTCATCAATTAAGTCTTAGATTTTGTTTTTCAACCTTCAGTACAAGTCAATTGAATGGCCCACGTTCCTTAAATGATACTAACATCTTGCTTTGGGATTAAAAAACCTTAACCTGTACCTTTCATTGAGGGCTTCAAAATGGAGCAAATTATCTCTCCTTAGCTTTTTAAGTACCTGATTGAGTAGAATGGGTATTCTAGTAAACTGCCTTAGGGTTCTGCTAACCTGTAGTTGGCTTCTATACTGTTGTTGAGCCAGTAGGGGATTTTCCTTGAAAGAGACTTAGGAGTTAGGCTTAGCATTCGAATTGCCTATGCTAACAGTAGCTTCTTTAGGCTTGTTGGTGGTAAGTTTAGTAAAGGGTAGTCTTTTATCTACTGTCTCTTGCAGCTTGTCAAAAGAAATGGTACTTTCAAATTGATACCCTACTTCTACTATTTCTGCAAAGCTAGAAGGGGCTTGTTCGATCAGGTGAGCAAAATAGGGCCTCTCGAGAGTGTTAATAAAAGTTATGGTAAGCTCTTTCTCAGTCACAGGGGTAGATACCCTTGCAGTTAGGGACCTCTTCCTTTGAGCATATTCTTTGAAGGATTCATTATGCCTCTTCCTTAAGGCAATCAAATCCATCATGGTAGGTGCCACTTCAACGTTAAATCTATATTGCTCATAGAACGCTCTAGCTAGCTTCTACCATGTATTTACCTGATTCAAGTCCAACTAGGCATACCAAGTTAAGGCAGGGCTAGTTAGGCTATCTTAAAAGGTTTGGACCATGAGCTAGTTATACTATACATATTTTCCCATCCTACGTACATACAGCCGGGTATGTAGCTTGGGGCATCCATTCCCATTGTATTTTTCAGAGTCAGGTACTTTAAACTTTTTTAGGAATCTTCCATAATCATAAGTAGAGAAGTCTGTTATGCTGGCGTGCTCGAATCCATCATATACCTTAAGCATTTTCATTTTTTCGATAATTTGTTGAGTTAGCCATTTCTCAAGCTCTTTCAATTTGTCTTGGTTAGCTTCAGGCTTTGGGTTGATCAGGAATGAGTAAGTATTCGACTCAAAAGTTGGGTTAGCCTTTGGAAATACCCCTTCTACTTCAAAGGATTCGAAGCCATAATTGACTTTAGGGTAGGCTTCTTCTGTTTCAAAGGGTGAGGCTTTAGTATTCTTTCCATATTGGGCTTTGGAACTCTCTTCATTTGATGGAGCCATGGACCTAAGCAGAGAGATGTTGTTAGCAAGAAAGGTCAGTTGATCTACAATCTTTCCCATTGTTCATTCTAAAGATTTGGACCTCAAGTCAATGGGGTCAATAACCTTGGGGTTGCCATTGGCATTGTTGGTGTTGTTGTTGTTGTTTCCTTGGTTGGCCATTTTAGTTTTTGAGCGAGTTCTGATAGGATTTCTTTAGAAGGTTTGACATTTAGGATCTATCTTGGTGACCTAGATAAAACCACTTCTTAACAACTTAGCATACGAATATTTTAATTTTTGAAAGAATGCAAATGAATGAAATGCAAATGAGCTACACAGATGGAAAAGAGAGAATCGATGAATAATTAACAGAATGGCAAGTTATTTATTATTTTTGAATTCTTGGAGTTTTATTACATAAGAGAAAGTACAAATTCATCTATACTAATTTTCTTTTTCTTTTTTTTTTCTTGTAGCCAGATGACATTTTCTCCTTCTTTTGGTCATGCTTAGTTGTTTCCTCAAACTCTTGAATCTTCTTCTAGGCCATCTCAGCTGGTGTTCCAAGGCGTACGACCTTTGCTTAGACTTTCG
Source organism: Lumnitzera littorea (assembly GCA_024138015.1). Lineage (NCBI taxonomy): Eukaryota > Viridiplantae > Streptophyta > Magnoliopsida > Myrtales > Combretaceae > Lumnitzera > Lumnitzera littorea. The sequence goes on from JAMXBB010000006.1 coordinate 61,985,875, forward strand.
AAATAAGTTTTTCCATCTGTCTTTTTCATCATAGAAGACCTCCATACGAGCTTTCACTTAGTCCATATAGGTCACTATTTCAAAGCTAGGGTATACAAGGGAGGGTTGAAGGATTTCTGGTGCCCAATATCGTATTACGCTTGCCTTATGAAGTTGATCATATAAGTACTCTTTGGTAACCAAGTATTTGTCCACTTCTCTTATGAATTCACTCAAATTGATGTTTAGGCTTACAGTCCTGGTGTCACACCAAGATTTGATCTTGTGAAGTTTGGATGCCTTTTCTATGGAAGGAGGCTCTTCAAGATTAAGAGTAAATGGATCTAATGAAGGCCTGTGAACTATATCCTGGATCCCTCTAAACTGTCTTACCATGTTGTTTAGGTAGTAGCCTGAACACCAACTCATTCCAATCAATGGTATAGCATGGTAATTTTTGCAAATCAGTATGACCTTAGTGTAATTGCTCTACCTAACAGTCCACAGTATGTCTTCTACTCGGAAATCTCATAGAACCTCTATCTAGAGCATGGTAAGGATATCTTATGGTAATTTGATCTCATCAATGAAAGAGTCAATAAGATCAATCTTATTGGTGAATGCTCCTCTTATTAAGTCCAACCCAAAGCATTTGATGTGATTGACAAACCATACCCTTAATAGTGCCATCCTTGACCTAAGATTTCCATATCCTCTTTTCTTAAGGAAATTAAGGTTCCTTATTTATTCAGCAAGTAGGGTAGGGATGTAAGACTTCCTTTCCCAGAACTAAGCCACTAATTCTATCACCCTAAAGTGTATAAGAAAAGATCCACTTAGAAACAAGATAGTAGTGAATACTGCTAGTACATAGGCCTTGATTCAACTTTCCTTCCAATTTCCAAGAAACAGAGCTTGTTTGTTGGAGTTGGGCTCATTTTGGAACCAATGGACTAGATCCCATATCTTGATGGTGTGTTTGTTGCAATCATCTAGGGCCTCCTTTATCTCATTCTTACGAATCCCTAAGAATTTTGAAAAAATGTAGGCTGGACCAAAGCTGAGTTCTAAAACATATATTTCATCCAAAGGAGGATCTTAGAGCAATTGGGTGTACTCTTCTAGAGTTAAACTGATTAGGTGTAGCCTAAATTGAAATGCCACTTCTTTAGGCTCCTAAAAATGGACTAAGGCCCATACTAGCATGATGTTAACATCCACTTTGGCTAGTCAGAGTATGGGTCTAATCTTATTGGTAATGAACTATTGCTCTCTTGGGTTAAAGGTCTGAAACCACTGGCTACGTATGAGTTTTGGGTTTATAGGTTTGTAGGCATGAATCTCCTTGGTGAAAACCCTAGTATTGGATGAGTTGACCATTTCTGAAATATCACAAGGAAAGCATAAATTATAAAGGACTATTTACATGAAAAGAAATTACAAAGATAGCTCCCTATGTACATGAACTCTAGGAAAGAATACAAGGAAAGAGACTTCGAGTTTCGTCATTTCTTTTTTAACATTGTCGTCTTGTTAGTTATTTGTTGTTCTATGAAATGAATGAAAAAAGGGTGGGTTCTAAAGGTCCTTAAACTCTATGACCTCATGCGTTTATGAAAAAAACGGTTCCTTAGTCACATCAAAGTTTAAGTGAGGTAGTCTGATCAGCCCTGAACGGTAGTTGCCCTACTAGGCCTGGAACTTACATAATGGCTCCCCGTCTTAAGTTCCTAATACGGCCCAAGTTTGACCATATCTATCATACATTTATGAAAAATAAAATCCCTTAAAATTAATGAAATGGAACTAAACCTACAAAGAAATGTTAGTACAATTATAATATAACAAAAAATGAGTAAATAAATTGCATTTAAGGTGATTTTAGAGATTAATCTTAATTTTGGAAAATCAAATGGCTAACCCTCTTAACATTCTTAATGGAGTTGCCAAGTTGTCGAACCTAGTTTTTCACCCTCCCGTTTCTTTTTATAAATTAGGCCTTCTTTAAACTGATAAATACTAAACCCTACCCATTTAATACCAATTATCAACTAGGGTTTAAAGAAAACCATTCCTTTTTGTTTTGAAAACGACTTTGGAGTCTCTATCCAATTAAAGTTGGGAAAAATAGTTAAGTTATAGCTAAATGGGTGGATTAGTTATAACTTAACCACTAGTCTAATGATTAAAATCAATTTTATAGAATGGTTTTTGAAACTACAGAATCTAGATCTGGGGGTTAGAAAATTTAGACCTTTACGAATACCATCGACTTTCTAAAATTAGAATTAAACTTAAAAATCACCTTTTAATTTTGAAAGACAAAACTTAATTATTAGTTACTTTAATTAGATAAAGAAAATAATCTAAACTAAAGAAAAAGGGAATTTAGTTTCTTTAATTTTTATTGTCGCCCCGTAAGTGCTTACATACTTGCTATTCAAGATCAAACATACGTAGTTTTTTTAATTAAGACTTTAGTGGGTTGTTAGTTTTAATTCTTGAAAATGATCGAGTTCACATTTTTAGTTTAATTGGGCTCATTTAAAAAAATTTCTAAGAAGGTCCCAAAATTGGATATTTCCTTTATTTTTGAAAAATTCTAGAATGCCTTAAATTGCAAGGGGTTCGTTTATTTTATCATTTTTGAAAAACTTTCATTTTTCTAAGTGCTAAAAGAACAAGTTTTTTTGTTTATCTCTTTATTTACTCAGTTTTATTTTTATATTTTTTTCATTTCTATCTATTTAATTATTTTTTTATTTTTATTAAACAAAAAATAAATAGCTAATTAAACTACCTTTCTTTTACTTTTTTCTTTCTTTCTTTTTATTTTATTTTCTTTCTTTTTCTTTTTCCTTTCTTCCTTTTTTTTTATTTGATTACATTTACATAAACAAGTAAAATAAATAAATAAATAAATAAACAAAAATAAATGAATAAACTTTAGATGGATTTGAGTGCACGGGTTGGACCTAAGTGGGTCGGGTTAGGTTATAGGTTGGATGACCTAAATCACATGCTACACACGTACTTAGCTAAAGAGGGTGAAGGCAAGTGGCGAGTGGCTCAATCTGAGCTATAAGCACCAAAATGAGCAAGTGAGCGGTTTTCTGTGAGTTTTGGATTGGAAATAGGGGGGGTAAGCTTAACGCCGTGGCTTAGGGTGGTCGTTTGGCAATTATTGGAAGTTGCGGTTGGTGGTGGTGCTTGGATGGCATTAGAGGGAGTTACTTGGTGTGATTAGTTGATTAGTATAGGGGTTTTGGAGTATAGGGAGTTCAATTATAGGTTCAATTGGGGGCAAAGGTGGTCGGAGGTGGTGTTTTGAGAGGGGGTGGCTTGCGGTGGCAAGGGTTAGGTGGTGGTTGTTTGGTTGAGTGGCTAGGGGGTACGGTAATAGTTGAAGGTGGTTACGTTTGGAAGCTTGCTTGGTGGGGAATCCAATAAGGGAGGTAGGTCATAGTGGAGAGCTTAAGAGAGAGAGTTTTAAAGAGAGAGTGCGGGTTAGAGAGAGAAAGAGGTCGAGAAAGAGAGAGAGAGAGAGAGAGAGAGAGAGCTTACGAGTTAATTTTGAAGCTCGTTGGTCGTGTGTATCAAATGAACTCTAATTTGTACTCGTAAACAGCTTAGAAATAAAGGAAAGCTTGGATCGAAGTTAATGAAAATGTTTAGAAAATCAATTTTTTTTTTCTGATTTTTGGAGCTCAAATTGAATGCTCCTTTGACTGTATTTAGACATGTTTCTTATACCAATTCATAGTATGCTATGTCTAGTTTGCAATTTCACCATCGATTTGGTGAAATTGCAACGAAAAGAGGTTCAAAAATTGCATCAAAGATGGCTGCCCAAGGAGGAAAGTATTAGAATTCTAGAGAAAAACGAGGGAAAGACGAGGGAAAGAGAGAGAAAAAGAAAGAAGAGGAGGGAAAAAAAGTGCTCATGTGGTGTTACGTCAGTCATGTCGACCAACCTCGACTTTCCACGTACCATCATGTAATGTGTGGCAACTGACGTGGCACACCACGTAGATGCCACATTAGTAAGGCTGTCCAACTCGACGTTGCTACGTGTTAAGACATATAGTGTAGTGAGATCCTAACACATGATAGTATGCTAGTTAACAAAAAACTAAAAATAAAAAAAGCCTTCCTACCTTTACCAAGATTCGAACCTATGACCTCACACTCAAACCCATTGCTATATCCATATGTTTAACCATTAGACCATTACCCTGTGCCTTGTTCATATGTGCAATAATTCAGTCAGCCTAAGCTAGATTTAAATCTATGTTGAGATTCAACGGCCTAATTTCTAAATCTAATTAAAAAAATATAAAATTTACCTTAATAAAATGTTATTTTCTAAAATCTTATATATTTTTTTTTTCAAATTTTCTAATTTTTTTGTAATTTTTTCAATTTTCTAAAATTTTAAACATTAATTTTCTTAGGGTCTCTTTCTACACTTCATATTTTTTGTACTTTTTTCCAAATTTCTTAATTTTTTGTACTTTTTCTTATTTTTGTATTTTTCTAAAATTCTTATTTTTTTTTCTAAATTTCTTTATTTTTGGGTTTTCTTTAATTTCCTATATTTTGTGTTTTTCCTAATTTAGGACCTATTGAGAAAAAAAAGAAAAATAATAAAAATAAAAATAAAAGGGGGAAAAATTAGGTGTCTACAATAATCTTCTCAACATCCTAAAAAAACATCTTATTCCCTCGTCACTCTTGAATCTTCTTGGCAATGGCAACATCATTTAGTAATAATTCAATATCCTTGGTATAGATGGGCTCGGTTGATTGAGTCTAAATATCAAAATCTTCATCTCACCTAATTGAGACAAATTTTTTGTGCCACTTATGAATTTTGGTTGCTAACCCATCTATGAATTTACACTCATGTCGAGTCGTCACAAAATACCAACCATTAGGCTGCCTCTTTATTGAGAAGAAAATATCTAAATAACTGGGGTATAGCCTTAACCTTAATCTCTTCACATATGATCTCAAATGCAAAGAGAAGCCTATAAGTATTGGAAGAAAACATACCTGAAAATAATTAAAATTTTTTTTTTGAAAATAGAGAATGGAAGATGTAACCAAAATTGAGATATTTTAAATATATATGGAACTCACGTTCTATAGGAAAACACACCATTTCATCCTCTCTTAGCGTACATAGATGCCATGCATTGGGGAGATCTTGCCAGTACTTATTTTATTTCGCAACGAGTGTCTTGATAGCGCCACTCACTACTCTATCTAGAGAATCAATGCTATAAACTACATTATTGTACAAATACTTGATAGTTAACTTTTCCTCCCTCTTATTTGAGTAGTTATCCATAGGAAGAGCATTAATGCAAGCGAGTTTTTCCCATCACTCCGTCATAATATCTACAGAACTACCATAATAAGATGCAAAATCATTCCTTCTTTTGGGGGAAGAAGTAGTCTCAAGTATAGTCACTTTAGAGTTTGAAGTTATAAGTTAATAAATGACACTTCAAAGCATACCAACTGAAGTTTAAGTTGTCAAAGATTACTTAGTGACACAAGAATTCACAAAAAGGGATCTTGAAAGTGAAGGAAAATTCTGAAAGTGGATATGAATAAGAAAGGAGTAAGAAATGTTAATCAGAATGACAAGGTTGTTATATTTAAGTAGTCTCGTCTTGAAATTCTAATACACTTCTGATAAGGATACAAGCTTTGATTAGACAGTTGAGCATAGATGAATGACGCATATCAATGGTCAGATATCTAAGGGATATGGTCTCACTAACAAGTTATAAAATCTGCAGTGCAATAATGATGAGTATGATAGCTGTTATACTTGTCATTACAAAAAAGTGAATAAGTGGGAAAGTTAAAAGGTTACAACCTTTCGCTTAGAATCTAATACAATGCATTTCAAAAATTAAAAATTACATGCAAGCTAGTCCAAAGGATAACCCATATTCCGATATGTTATTCAGCATCTTGAGAATGCTTAATTCTGGCCTTTGCCATTTGACTGCTCATAATGAGTAATAAATTTTATTCACTTCCATAGTCAAATCCTCAACCACAAGAGTTGAGGGACAAACGTTGGTAGTTGGATTTCACCCTAACATGTTACTCGGCTATTGAGAAATTAACTAATGTTATTTCCAGTTGAGCCTAATAAGGGCTCAATCCATCTGATGGGCCTTGAAGCTCGACCTACTTCTATATTTGGTTTGAACTTAAGAAAGTAGTGTAAATAGTTATAACTTATTATAATCTCACTACACAATTGACAACTACCCTTATCATTTAGGTATGTGCCTAAGTATGGGATCGCCATGTCGTCCATGACCAATGATATCTATTATTACAAATACCTAATATTTGTGTATAAATAAGGGAAGAAAAGCATTATAAGAACTCTCTTATGCTTGATAACACTCAACTTACTTATTCTCTTACTCTTTTACTTAAACAACCACTTATGTAAGCATCGAAGTGGCTACGTAGGACTAACCTTAGCACCACTTAGCATTTTATTCGTGCTTTTATAGGATCAAAACTCTACACCAAAATCATTTGACAATAGGTTCAATAACGATTTACTAAGAAATTCTAAAATAAAGACATAACAACTAAAAGAAAAGAAGAGAAGCAAAAGAACCCCTATAATTTTTACCCTACTAACTTTGCACGAAAGGAACTCTATTCATAAACCTAGGCCTAGATATCTATTTATAAGAGTTAGACCTAGATTTACAAAGAAATTTTGACAAAATTAGAAGATTCATAAATTATGGCATGTCCACGCTAAAGATACATGGCCAAAGTGATGGGGGCATGATTTTGCACTTAGACTAAAATCTTCAAAATTTAATCGAAATAACTTGGTATATAGCCAAAGATCACAGTCATGGTCTAAAGTGATGGGGCATGATTTTGCACTTAGCTTAAAATCTTCAAAATTTAATTGAAATAAATTGGTATATAACAAAAGATCACTGTCATGGTCTTCAACTGTATTCTTCTTTGGACTTTGTTTCTCACATGAAATCCTCTTGCTCTAAATTCTTGATCAATGCTTTTGTTTCAATATGCTCTAAAATTTGATAAAAATCTCTCAAAATTTCATCTAATGCCTCCAAATTCCCTAAAAATGAAAATTAAACAAACTAAGCTCAGAATTGTCATAGAATTAACTAAATTAATATAGAAAATTGCACAAAATTAATCTAAAATATGTATGCTAATTACATGTTATCATCCTCGAACCCAATTTCTCTAATTTCTTTGAATTTTTTTTATTGCCCTAGTTTCAAAAACAATTTTTATTAAAGATAAATTATCTTTAAAGATTGGAAGAGCTTTTTGTGTAAGGGTGGTATTGTAGGTAGGAAGTCTAGGTATGAGAGAGGCTTCAAAGTGGATGTAAAGATTTTGGGTTTTCTAAGCTGAGATTGTGATTCAGACTTTTGATTTGATTGCGCCTATTGGGATGTCATATGGCATTCGCTTGTCTCTTGACTTACACTTGAGCCTAATTTTCCAACCTCTTTTTCTTTTCTATTTTGTTATTACTTTACCCTACTATTTTTTGTTGTTCTTTTTCTTTCTTTTAGCCCCAAGTTTCCATTGCCAAGTTTTTACCTCTTAAGCGATTCAGGGTCCAAAATCTATGGATTTCTATTGTATGGGCTTGAGTGAAGTGAGTATAAGTTAGAGGTGTTTGAAAAGGATATGGCTCTTCTTCATTTCAAAAGAAAAATAACTTATCAAAAAATAAAAGTTGTTTTGGAATTTAACATCATTGAAGTAAGTACAAACCAATTTTATCCTTCTTTCCTCATTAATGACCCTAATCTCCAAATTTCCCCATTATGGGGTGGTTCTCGATAGGGTTTAAATTTGAAAATACTTCCAATGGGTCCAACAAGGTAAGAGAGAGATAATTGTGTTTAAGGTTCGGAAAATGAATGCCTAACGTCATTTTAATCTGCATATCACATTCAAAGTAGACCTCCTTTAGGAAATGAGCCCAAGGTAGCCTCACCATTATGTCACTCAACCTCTCATAGTGTTTTAGGTTAGTGTGTGGAAAAATAGTTTGCCTCTTTTCTTTCTAAACCTTTATTTGCCCCATATAAAAATACAATAATTGAAAAAGGTAATAAGATTATATTATTCCAATTGTTACAGACTTTATTGAAAAACAACTTTCTTCTTTCTGGCCCTATCTTAATGAGTACCCAACTACTTAAAATAACCTGTAAGCTTATCAGAAGGCATTGGTAAGCTCAAAAGAAATGGAGCTTTAGGCGACTTAGTTGGACTACCCCTATGACTTAAAGAAGGACCGACCTATTGTAGCTCTAGCTAAATGACTTTTTCATTAATTAGGTCTTGAATCTTGTTCTTTAATCTTTAGCATTTTTTAGTAGAGTGCCCCTTTCGACCCATATGATAGTCGCATTACGCTTCTAGGTCAAAGCTGCATGGTTTGTAATTTGGATTAGGGGCTTCACAAGCTATAATCCTTGCTGCTTTCAAATGATAAAAGATTTGGGAAATTTATTTCTTTAGTTAAGCAAAGTGTCTCGTCTAAGTCTCTTGGGTTTGTGTTCCCTCACTCCTCCTTAGCTTTTTTCTACTTGGGCCTCCTTCATCATTTGTGTTTATTGGCATTTGATCAGTATTAAACGTTAGGTGTTGAAATCCTCTAAGCATGGGGCTAATTGTCATTTCTAGATTTGTAGTGCTCTTTTGTAACATGGATATCTTCTCTTCTAGATTTGAAAACCTCCTTGCTAGGTTCAAATCTTAGGATATATAGAGAGTGGTGGTTATTGGGAATAAGATCTGCCATTGTTAGGCCATCTAATGCATCATCTTTTCTAAAGAGGCAAGTCTGTCATCAGCCATGTGAACCTTATTGGAAGATTTCTTTACTAGTTATCAACTTTTTGTTCTCTTTTTCTCCTTTTTTTTTTTTGGAAAGAAATCTCTTCTTTTTAAGAAAGAGAACAAGGAAAAAAAAATGAGCGTAATATAAGGATAAGACTTTTTTATAAGTTGTGACAAAGGAGTGAAAACAATCCTAAGAGATCAGAGGCCTAAGTATTTACAATCACACAACAAAAAAGATCTTAAAGATGTATAAGAGAAAAGATTAGAAAGAGTTGGAGTAGAAGATACAAAGAAAAGTACTTAGATACTTAAGGATACGACTTTCATGATTTTATTTAAATAGAAACTAAAGAATGCATTATGAATATGTGTGAATGCAAAGAGGGCAGGTGGCAAACTGACTACAATGTGGCTAAAAAAAAGATATTTATTGTATCTTTGAAGTTTCCCTTACAAATAAACCTTAAAGTCTAGATCCTTTTTTTCTTGTGAGTGTAGGGGTTATGGCTGTGGTGTTGGGTCGTTGTGGTGAGCTTAGTAGAGAGAGACTCAAAGAGAGAAAGAGTGAGTTAAAGAGAGAAAGTGATCGCGGGAGGGAGAGAGATTGTTTCAGTGATTGTGAGAAGTTATTGATGTTCGTGGACGTCCTTAAACCCCTATTTATATATGAATTTAACCCAAAAAAACAAAGAAACTCAAAATCATATATGAATGCAAAAGCGCAAAATCCAGTTTTTTCCAATTTTTGGAGCTTGATTTGAATGCTCCATTAACAGAATTCAGACACATTATCGGGTCCAATTCACAATAGGCTATGCGAAGGATGAATTCGTATCATTAATTGATGGGTTTCAGCAAGGGAAATGCATGAAATTAATGGCCAAAGTAGAGGGGGTAGATTATTCTTATTTGGGGAAAGTGGAGGGAAATTAGGGAAAAGGGGAAGAGAGAGAAAATGCTAACATGGTGCCACGTTAGTATGCACAAACTAACCCAAAGTTGCCACATTGCACCATGTCAACCCGCTGTCCAACCTAACGTTGCCACGTATTAAGACACGTAGTGCGGTCAGATCCTAATATGTAGTAATGTGCTAATTACAAAAATAAAAAAAGCCTCCCTGCCTTTGTCAAGGTTTGAACCTAAGACCTCAAGTTTAGCCCCATGTAATATTCCAGTGTTTATCCGTTAAGGAGTTAGCTTATACCTTGTCCATATGTGCAATTACACATATGGACTATGTTAGCCTAGGCTAGATTCAAATCTAAGCCTAGGCCCAACGGCTCAACTACCAAACTTATTTCAAAATTTAAAAAATCTATCCTAATAAAATGTGTTTTTCTAAAATCTTTTATTTTTCTTCAATTTTCTAAATTTTTTCAATTTTCTTATTTTCTAAATTTCTCAATTTTTTGTGTTTCTTATCCAAATTTCTTATTTTTTATGCTTTTTCTTATTTTTGAATTTTTTCATATTTTTCTAAAATTCTTATTTTTTCTAAATTTCTTTATTTTTTTAGGTTTTCTTTAATTTCCTATTTTTTTTGTGTTTTTCCTAATTTAAGACCTATTGGGGAAATAAAAACATAATAAAAGTAAAATAAAATAACAGGGATAGAAATTAGGTGTTTACAATGGAAGACGAAACAACGCTTTAAGAGCTAGCCCACCCTAAAAGAGATAAAAAAAGGGGACAGTGCTCTAAGAGCTTATTAGAACCCTAAAAAGAATAAAAGAGGAGTCAATGCTCTAAGAGCTGGCTATAATCTAAAAAATGAAAGATGGGACAGCACCTTAAAAGCTAGCTAAAACCCTAAAGAGAATAAAAGAAGAGTCAGTACTCTAAGAGCTGACTAGAACCCTAATAATAATGAAAGATGTGAAGTGAGGAAATGAAACTCGTCTAAGAAACTACTTGATTAAAAAAATATTTACTGACAAAGAATTTGGTGAAAACCATTTATGACAAAAAAGACATTAGGGATAATCCCCTTCATTTAGAAAGAGTAAGAATGACCCAGACTATTGCGATCAACTTTTTGAAATTAGGTGACATAAATTGAAAACTTGGCCACTTAGGCTGACATGGACTTAGATAAAAGATTTGTAACAAGACTTTACTTTCACTCTTCTCTTTTCTTTCTTTTTTTTTTTTTTTTAAGTTTGCTAATAAGTAAAAGACCCTCTCTTGATAATCACATGGGGCCTCTTATGTTCTCCCTAACCTTGATGCTGAGCTACCTAGTAGGGGCTTGTGATTTCAAACACCCTTATTTTTAAGGAAAAGGTAACTCATAAGTAGTTTAGTCGAAGAGGACTTCCTTAAGAACTCTTGGTCTAGATTTCGCTCTTGACTATAATCTTAAAATTATAGTCCATTTTGCAGGTGATACACCTTAATCAATCCATTAAGTCTTTTTTGGTTCAACACTATGAATTTAGGCTTTTGGTCTAAGAGTCTCAAAGAGGACTAATGAGAATGCCTATTTTAAAAGATTTACTTGTTCAAACCCAGATGTACAAGTTAAGAACTTTTTAGGAAAAATAAGAAGCATACTTACCCTAGTTTCAAAAATAATTTTATTAAAGATAAATTATTCTTTAAGATCGGAAGAGCTTTATTAAGTAAGGCTAGTATTATGGGAAAAAAAGTCTTATGTTTGTGACTAAGGATATGTAAAGGGGCTTTGTGTCTTATGATTTAGGATGGATATGTAGGGCTCATGTTTTCAGGCTTGGCATAAGATTCATAAGGGCTTTATGTTTCATAGGAATGTTTAGGCTTTAATTATGGGCCTTACATTTTCTAGGCTTTCTTCAGTTGGGGCTTTTCCTTTTTCATACAAGTCCCGATTTTCAAGATCTTCTTATTTTTTTTTCCTTTTATTATTTTTCTCACTTTTCTTTTATTGCCCCCTTCTTTCCATGTTTATCATTTTGCCTCATTATTTCTTGCTCTTCTCTTTTCCTTTGGCTTAAAAAGTGAATATTTATATTGCTAAGTCTTTGCCAATAAGAAACTCAAAACCTTAACCTATGGATTCTAAGCATATGGGCTCGAGTGAGGTATGTGTAGGCTTGAGGTGTTTCAAAAGGAGTTGGTCACTTCTTCATTTCAGAGAAAGATAACTTATAAGAAATAAAATTTTTCTTTGAATTAGTGTTACTGAGGCAAACATAAACCAATTTTATCATTCTCTCCTAATCAATTAGCCTAACCTCCAAATTGACCCATTGTAGTATGGTTCTTGAAAGGGTTTGAATTTAAGAATTCTTCAAATTGGTTAACTAATGGAACAATGGATAGCTATGCTTAGGATTTGAAAATGAATGCCTAACTTCACTTTAATCTACGTATCAAATTCAAAATCAACTTCTTTTAAGGAATGAGTCTAAAATGTTCTTACTCCGATGTCGATCAACTTTCTTAGAGATTAGTGTGTGGGATGGAGTTTGCCTCTTTTCATTCTAAATCTTTTAAAAGTGAGTTATTGATTCCTTAGGGAGGGATTAATTTGCCCCAATGTTAATAACACTATTATCACTCAATTAAAAAGGCAACAAATAAGATTATATCATTCCGGCTGTTATAAGCTATTCAAAAATGGACTTTATTGAAAACAACTTGATTTTTCTTTGCCCTTACCTTAACTTCCTCCATTTAAGCATCCAACTGCTAAAGACAACTTGTGAGCTTATCAAAAGGCTTTGGCATTCTCAAAAGAAATGTAGCTTTAGGCAACTCAGTTGAACTACCTACATAACCTAAAGAAGGACCGACTTGTTATAGCTTTGGCTGAATGACCTTTGCATCAATTAAGTCTTGAATCTTATCCTTCAATCTTTAGAATTTTTCAATGGAGTTCCCCTTCTGACCCATATGACAGTCGCATTGTGCTTCTCAATCAAAGTTGTATGGTTTGTAATTCGAATTAGGGGCTTTGTATGCTATAATCCTTGCTTCCTTTAGATGATGAACAATTTGGATCATTAAGATCTTTAGTTGAGTGAATTATCTCGTCAAAATCCCTTGGGCTTGTTTTTTTCTCACTCCTCCTTAGCTCTTTTCTTCTTAGGCCTCATTCATTATTTGGGCTTACCAACATTTGATTAGTATTGAACATCGGCTGTTGAAATCTTTTAAGTATTGGGCCCATTGCCATTTCTAAGCCTGTAATGCTGTTTTGTAGCGTAGCTACCTTTTCTTCTAGATTTGAGAGTCTCTTTTCCAAGTTTGAATCTTGAGATACTTGGAGAGTAGTTATTAATGAGAACAAGATCTACCACTATTGGGCCATTTGATGTACCATCTTTTCCAGGGAGGCGATCTTGTCATCAACTATGTGAATCTAATTGGAAGAATTCTTTACCAATTAGCAACTTTTCTTTCCTTTTTTCCCCCATTTTTTCATTTTTTCCCCCTTTTTGTATGAGAGAGCAAGATAAAGTTTTATTTTAAAGAAATTGAGAAATCAAATTACAAATAAGGATGGTGATTTTTAGGATTCTATTTACAAGTTTATGGGATTTATTTACGTTTCCCTAAGGAAGAGAGAATGAATGGTTAGATAAATGATTATTGAAGTACCCACTTATAAAAGGGAATCTTAAGGAATGAAGAGTCATAAGCTAAAGAGAACCTTTTATTATTTTGAAAAATCAAAATACATAAAACAAAGGAAGACGACCTAACACTAATTCTCGAAACTTGACATTTATTCTAAGCTCTCTAGACATGAACTGGAAAAAACTGTAAACTAACTCTTGTAGATGAACTTTGAGATCCTCCAACATTTAATGGGTTTCCTTAATGACCTATCCTAGAAGGGCCCTTAAGGTTCAATTGTGAGCATTAGAGCATTTGAGTTTCTCTTTTAGATAGACAATTTCATCCTTCAATAGCTACTCATGAATCCTAGAGAAGTCTTGTAGCCTATCGATTCTTTGATTATCTACTTAGTTATCTATCATTTTATGCCTAAATGTTTCATAAACAAGAATCAGCTACTAATAAAATAAATGAATGTACAAAGAAACATGCATATGATTATAATCATTTAGGTAGGTACATTACTTCCTTAAGTTACAAACCTATTATTATTTTCAAAAACCGATTGCATTAAAACGTTTAAAAATTGGTAGGGTTGCAACTCTTAAAAGTATTATATTAACTTAAACTTAAAGGGAAGTATATACAGTTGAGGTGGGTTTTAAAAGGTCCTTAAGCTTTGTGACCTCACTCATTTTTAGAAAACACCTTCAATAGTCACATTACAGCTTATGTGGGGTAACCTAATTAACCTCAAGCAGTAGTTACCCCACTATACCTTAAGCTTGCATAATGCCCCCTCCCCCCCCTCCTAAGGACCTAAGATAGCCTAGGTCTAACTGCATCTACCCTACATCTTTGATACAACAAATGTGTAGACTCTGTAAATTTAACCTTCTAAACATAGTATCGGATTCGAGTGTCGTAGATATTTCTCTAAGTCAATAAAACTACATAAAATGAAAACCGACTAAAATTTTGAACTTAGAACTTAAAACGAACTTGAAATACCCAATGATACAATTTGGAAACCCTGATCATGCAAGAAAACCCTAATCTCTATATGCGCGTACCTTTAAAAAGAAAAAAAAAACTAAACTTAACAGAAACCGTAAATATCAAATCATAAAAATTTTTAAAACTCTATAAAATTATCTTAATGCTTGAAAAGCCATAAATCAATAAAATTATCATATGAAATATATATATATATATATGTATATATATATGTTGCATAATAAAACGATGTTCCTAAATAATTAAGCCATTTAATCCTTAAACTTCTAAGTGTAAGTAAATTATTCTCGAGTTGGTGAAAAACCCTAAAACATACATAATCTCACTCAAACTCTAAAACATGCATAAACTCACTCGGACTCTAAAACCTAGGATGATCAAGGACTTACGATCCTAAATAAATAATTAAAAATATATTTTCAATAAATTTTATTTAACTTTAGAAAACTCGAAAATTTCTTAAGAGGCAAATCACAACTTACAAATTAATTCGAGAACCGAACCTTAAAAGAATTTCATATAAGATAATTCCCTTATTTTCACTTATAAGCCATGTTACGCATGGATAAATTGTAAACCTTACTTTTAGCAAACTTATGATTCAACTAAGAACACTTCCCAAATATTCCTAAGGATAAACTAAGCTAAGAATCCAAGTTTACATTTAAAAACGAATTTAATTTTTCAATTCGAAACCTTATTATCAATAAAACTCGAATACGAGAACCATAGACTCTAAACGCAAAACCCTAAAACAATTAAGGACTTGTAACCCTAAGCGGCTAATTAAGAATTTAATTTGAATGATTTTATTCAATTCTAGAAACTTTCATAGTTTTATAAAAATTAAATCATAACTTACAAATCAATTTAAGAGACAAACTCCAAAAGAATTTCAAATCAAACAATCTCCTTATCTTCATGCATAAAATTTGTGTACATGAATAAGTAAACTAACTGTAAACCCTACTTTTGGTGGACCTAAGACTTGATTAAGAGTACTTTCCGAACATTCCCAAAGATCAATTAAACCAAAAACTTAAGTTTAAATTTAGAAACGAATTGAATTTTTACAATTCAAAAGCCAATTGTCGATAAAACCCGAGCTTGAAGAACTGCGAGCTCTAAAGCTACTTAAAACCCTAAACCTTAAAACCATTAAGGAATTTTAACCCTAAATAATTAATCGATAATTTAATTTGAATAATTCCATTCAACTTTAGAAAATTTCACGATTCTACAAAAATCAAATCATAAATCACAAAACAATGTAAGATAAAAATCCTAAAACAATTTTCTATAAGGCTATGCCCTAATCTTCATGCATAAGCCTTACATATAAATAATTAGACCAACCAATCACCTTAGATAACTTATCAATTGAGAGTTGGAATCATTTATCAATTGATAACTTATCAAAATCTAGTGATAAGACAATTTCCTTATCACCTCTTCACTTATACTACATATGGACAAATTTTCACAAGAAATTATGAGCTTAACTTTAATAAAGGTGATAAGACCACTCCATGGCATAAAAAGACTTCCAATGGCAGATTTAAACAAGGAGGAATGGGGGGCCATACTCTTGTCTTTCAAGCATCAATCACTTTCTCTTACACATCACTATTCACCCCTTAATGCTTACATCATCAAGAGTTGCAATTGTTGACTTTTTGTAAGCTTTAAGACAACACTTTCAAGACATTTAAACACTCCTTCTCTCTCCATTCCAACCGGCCACACTCTTCCCCATTTCTCTCACTTTCAATTTCACTTTCACTTCATCTTTCTCTCTTTTAAAACAAACATAAAAAGGGGAAACAACTTTACCCCACAAAATCCATTTTCTTGCATTTTGAAGCTTCAACTCACGGCATTTTTTTTTCTTTGTTCATGTGCCATTTTCTTTCATCATTTAAGATCATCTAAGACCATTAGAATCTTCCATAAACCCCTTTCCAAAAGACCAAGGGATTCGGGTTTCAAAAGGTAAGCAAAAAGGAGGAAGCAAAGTTAAAGGCTTAAGAGGAACCTTAGTGCACAACCACCAAACTTTGCGTTAAGGACGAGTAAGTGATTCTTGTGATGTGTGGATTAATATTTATGTTAGAAGACTTGGATTTCTTGAAGATATGAGTAAGGTTTGAGTTGTTATAGCACAAAAATTCGTTTTAAGAAACAAACCCTAAAACCATTACATGAAGTTGAAATATGAGCATGTAAAGTTGGTGTTTTGTATGGACATTTGTTTAATGCTTTGAATGGAAGATTTTAAGCTAAGGAAATCTTGAAATGAGAACTTTAATGAAGGGTAAGCATGCTGGACGTGAAGGTTCCATGATCATTTGAATGTTGATTTTGTTTCCATTAAGTTAAACATGCTCAAATCTAGACTTAAGTTAAGGAAAAAAATCCATCACATAAAGTTTTATGAAGAAATCAACTTTGTATGACATGAGCTATGATATGGAGGTTTTATGAAGTATAAGATCTTTTATTTCTTTATGTGGAGCATGAGTTAAAGGATCATTTGATGGAAGGAAACTTAAGTTAAGATTCATACACAAGTAGTTAAGTGCATAATCTATTACCTAAACTTAAGGAAATGATGGAACAAGTTAAAAAAACCAAGTAAGGACCCCTTAGGACCAACATGAACAGATCTGGAACGTGGGTAAATGAGGCCTAAAAATATGATAAAAGTGAAAGAACAAAGTGAAAAGATTAACCAAAGCAAGTATGATTAGCATACAAAGCCTAAAACTCAAAACCGGGCCTAAAACTCTCAAAACAAGCTTAGAACTCTAAGATGGGCCTTCAACAAAAATCTGACCAGCAACTTAAAGTACCAAGAGAAGTTGTTTTGAAGCCCATAAGAAATCCACCTAAGGCCCCATAAGCCCACCAAAGTCATTAGCTTTAGTTTGAACCAAAAACAAGCCCATTTGATAACTTAAGCCCACTAAAAGGCCCAAGAAGTGGTTGTTAGCCTTAAGAATATAAATCAAAGTTGTAAATCTGATCTCAAGGAGTATTTTAAGCTTAGGATAAAATCTAAAGACCAAGCCCAAAGAATTTCTTAAGTTATTAAAAAGCCCAATTACCAAACAAGGCCCAAAAACATTCCAACACATGAGGAACGCTACTGTTCTGACCCATGGACAGAATTGTATACCTCATTTCGAAAATCTAACCTTACCACATTAAAGTACACTCGAAAACGATGAAGATTGACTATAAGATCATAAAAATCGGATTTAAAACGAAAAAGTTATACGCGATTGAACTTTAGGTAAAAACCGGGAAAAATTTCAAAAACTAGTCAAGAGTATAACTTAAGGAAAACTTACATAGTTTCTTAAGTTTGTTTCAATTCCTTATAAAAATTATTTCAATGACCAGGGGACACTGTTTACGGAGAGGACTTGCCTCCAGATTATTTTGACTGACCTACATGGCAGAGTGAGTAAATTCCCGATGACTCTTTACTTGATTGTGCTTGTAGAAATAGATGCACCTAAACTTATATATATGAATTTGGATGCTTGTGGGATATGGGAGATGCCTGTGTATGAATTTGTGGATGAATGTGATGACTTGTTAATTATATATAATATTGGGAATTGTTTGCATTATATATATACATGTGAATTGTATGGAATGAAATTGTCTGATTACCTTGAAAATCGAGATAATCACTTATCTGATTAAGAAATCAAAATGAATCGTGCATTCCCCATATTGCATATGGATAACACCGACTGCCGCTTCACGCAGAAGATGGGAGGGGACTCACAGGAATACGAGTTTCCTGCAGGATTGGGCACTAGTTACGCCATCATATATATATTGAGTCTCTGACCTAAGCTGATGGGCTTACTAGGCGTTGGGAGACGCCAACCGTCGGCGAGGGGCCGAGTCTTGTGGCTTCTGCTTAGGGTGTGTGTTTGTGGATTGCGGAGGCCACCACACTGCTAGACTTGGGATTTTGAAAATATGATTTATTATTCGGTAGCGAAAGTATATATATGTAGATATATACTTAGTTTTGTTTTGAATTAAGCACAATAGTGCTAATGAATTAAAACCCAAGGTCTAGAACCCGGATTTTAGTTTGGGTCGGTTAATTATCTCCAAACCCCGACTTCAGGGGGTGAAATTCTGAGTCGTATGCAGTTCCTAGGTCACTGCATGCTTTGTTTGGCATACTGATTGTTCATGCATTCATATGATTGTGCATTTAATAAATTTCTGTTATGCGGTATTGATGAGGGTAATTATCTCACTAAGCGTAAGCTTACACCCCAACAATTCTTTTCCTTGCAGGTTGATCGATAGTTGGGAATGGGATAAGAATCGAGTGCAGAGTGCTACCATTGAATCAGTATGATGAAAAGCTTGTGTAGTTAATTCAGAATGCTCCGAAAAACGACTAATGTCTCATTTAAGTTTACTATCTTTAGTAAGTTTAGAATTTTCTAAAATTGTCTATCCTATTTCATTATTTTGGTAGGGGATACCGATTCTCTGCGGTTCTGAGGAATTGTAGAAAAATTGGATAACCATAATTATATATATTATATAATGAGTCAATGAATTAAAATTAAAGACTCTAGCAAACAACTATTTAGAGTCTTGCAATCTCTGACTTACAAGGCGATTTTCTTATCATGGGTGCACATGTGATATGGAAATTTTAGGCAATACTACTAGGCCCCTCTTAGGGTCGCTACAAAATGAGCCCCCATATCCTAAGTATATTGTATGCAAGATGAAGATGGTAATTTTCAATAACATTTACATGAAATAAATCAATAATGCAAGTAATTTGAAAGGCAAATTTACTTTTAGAAAGTTTTAAAGTGGCTAACCTTCTTAACCTTTGTTTTTCCTGGTTTTTAAAATATTTTCCTTAACCTACTTACTATTAAACCCTAACCCATTTAATATTAACCATCAAATAGGAGTTAAGAAAAATTCGGTTTTTAAATGTATTTTGAAAATCCTTTGGAGTCACCACCCAACTAGAGTCGGGAAAAAGAAGATTAGGTTAATATGATTAGGTAGACCGATTTAACCTAACCATTAGTTCACTTAAATTAGCCAATTTTTAGAAAAGGTTCTAAAACCAAATATTTTGAGTTTAGAGGCTAATTTTTTAAACCCTTAACGAGTACCACTTTTTTAATTTTTCAATTTTAACTTCACTTTTCAATATACCCTTATTTACAAACCATATACGTGCAACTAAATTAATTAAATTAAACAATTATTTAGAAAATATGAAAAAAAATTTTCATATTTTAAGTTGTTTTATATTTGTGTACCCTTGCCAATGTATTCGCTATTCAGGATCAAACTTCCATAGTTTATTACGAAAATATTAGCAGGTTAGTTGACTTTAAATTTAGAAAGTGATCGAGTTTACATCTTTTAACCATTTTATTTTATTTACGAAAAACACCTAAGAGAAGAGAGTCCTAATTTAGTGATTTTATTTTTCAAAAATTTATAAAATATCTTAATTTTTTTTAATAAAAGCTCCATTTATTTTTATTTATTTGGAAAAAAACTTAGTGATAAAAATTTTAGAAATTTCCTAAAATACTTAAGTGCAACTTTCCATGAGATATACAATTACCATGGAAAAGATGCTTAAATGTAGAAAAGAAGCCTAATTTATAGAGAAAGAAAACCTAAACCATTGGAAAAAAGTCTAAGTATAGAAAAGAAACATAAATCATGGTAAAGATGCTTAATCATAGAAAACATGCCTAAAAAGAAGAGTCTTCAATTGGTGTTCTACTTTTATAAATTCTATAAGAAGCCCTAAGAGTTTTTTTATTTTATTGGAAAAAGGATTTTTTTTTTTTTTAGTGGTAAAATGATTTTTTTTTTATTTTTCATTATTTTATGCTTTTTATCATTAAGTTTTAGTTGAGAGAATAAATAAATAGCAAGATGAGCTACTTTATCTTTTTTTCTTTTCATTTTCTCTTTTTTTTTTCTTCTCTTTCTTTTTTTTTTTTTGTTTTCTCTTTCTTTTTTGGTTTTTTCTTTTTTTTTTTAATATTTATAATTGCAATAAGTTACAAGAAGGATAAAAAGAAGAAAAAGAAAAAGAAAAACAATAACATAGGATAAACCAAAATTAAAAAAACCAAAATAACACAACATACAGCATATATTAAAAACCAAAACAGGGTTGGACTAAGAGACTGCATGGGTTGGGCAATTGGAGAGAACTCCGATCAAACCTGATTACGGTCAAGTCGAATTGGGTTGCTTTGAACAAGAAGAAGCAAATGTTGTTGGGTGGTTCTCTCACGTGATTCTAAGCACCAAAACCAATGGGAAACTCTAGATTCATATAAATCTTATTTCACATTAGGGGTTTAATGATGGTGGGGTAGTGTTTCGCAGTAGTTTAGTTGGTGGTTGAAAGTAGCCATAAGTGGTGGTTGTTGGCACAATCGCATGGTGGCTGACCTTGGTTAGGGGATACATCGAACGATGGTTTAGGTAATTGAGAAGTGCTATTGAGTGGCTATTCTATAGTATAGAAGAGCAACGGTTAGGGTTTGATGGTAGAAGGAGGTGGTCGAAACTCTAAGTGGTTGATAGGTGTTCGTTATGCTATGGTCGACGTCGAAGGTGGTGTGGTTTGAATGCTTAGAGTTTTAAGGAAGCTTCCTATGGTGATTTCGTGGTTCGCAAGTGCTCGTAGTGGTTGGAAATTTAGTGAGAGAGAAGGTTGCTACAAGTTAGGGTTCTAGAGAGAGAAAGGGGTTAGAGAGCTTGTATAGTAGATTTTTAACTGTTGATTGATGAACAAAATGAATCTGTAATCCTCAATATATACTAATCAAGCTCCATATTGGCAAGGAAAGTTCAAATTCGACTTTGAATTTCAAATCAAATAATTAATGCATTAACACATTTTAATTCAAATTGATGTGATTTTGCTTAATTCCTATTGAACTTATCATTTGAATGTAACCCCCGGATGTTCTCTCTTTTTTAAAATACCCTTTAACAGCTTCAAATGAAATGGTTAAATCAAGATTGAAGGAAAATCTGAATTTCCATTTTCTTTTGATTTTCAATGCTCATTTTAACTCCATTAACGTTTGAATCTAGACTATCTATGGGTATGAATATGAAGTATTCTGAGTAATCTATAAGATTCTACCACTAATTTGGTAAAATCTTGTAGAAAACTCGATCAAGGAAGGTTGGAACAAAGGGACTAGGTTGTGTGGACGTGAGAAAACACAGGAAACATTAAGAAAGAGAAGGATAAAAAATTGTGTCAACCAATCAAAGGTTAATACGTGTCTACATGGAGGAAACAAAAAAAAAAAAAAAAGGCACTAAGCGCCTATCCTAAGATTCGAATCCCTATCCCTTCTATGTTGTGCATGTGTTTTTCCATCAAGTAATTGGCCTATGGCTTATTTATATAGGTAATCAAATTGCATACATGGATTAGGCTAGTCTGTACTAAATTTAAATCTAAGCCCAAGTCCAAAGTTTAATTAAGGCCTAAACAAAAATAAAATACTAAAGCAATTTATAAAATATATATATATATATAAATCCTATTATATTTCTTATTGTCTAGATTTGTTTTTTTTTTTTTCAAATTTCTAGTTTTTTTTTTCCATTTCATTTAAATTTCCTTTTTTTTATGATATTTTGTAAAGTTTTTAATTTTCGTGATCTTTTGTAAGTTATATATATATATTTTTGGTATTTTTCAAAAATTTTTCTTCTTATGCTTTTTCTTGGATTATTTTTATTTTTTTCTAAATTAAGACCTCTTATCCTATTCTAAAAAATAAAATTGCTAAGGGGGATGAGGGTGGGTGGGGTAGGTAAAAATGGGGTGTCTACAGCGGGGTAAGGAGGATTATAAGTTGAAAGGTCTAATAAACAAGGTCCTAGCTTAGATTAGCGAGCATAAAAAGATTGTAACTTGAATGGCTAGATAAATAGGTTCCTAACTTGAATTGAAGGTAAATAATCCAGATTGAAATGATCAAATAAGAAGGGTCCTGGTTTGAATTGGCGAGGTAAAAAGGATACCAACTTGAATTAGTTGGTTCTTTCAATAGGTTTATCTAAAAAGATCTTAACTTGAATTGATAGGTTAAAACTAGAGGGTATTACTCTCTTAGTGAAAAGACTATTGAAAGCCATCTTGAATGGCTAGACAATTTTTTTCATGAGACTCATTGTGGATAAATGACAACAACTACAAGGGCTATCTTATATGCATGGAGATCCTTAGTTCATCTTGTACAGATGAGACTAGCTACACGGTTACCTTGTTCATCTCGATTGAATGAAACTAGCCATGATTGTAAGTCTTAAGGTTAGAAGGCTCTAAACTCTAAGCTTTGTGGAATTGCTAAGACATCAATGACTAAAACTTATGAAGGATGTTAGGATGGGACTAGATTCAACATAATTTCTTTGAAAAAAATTTTCTAACTTTTTCAACTAGAAAAATCTCTTTGAAAAAGTTATTATTCTGGAGAAATTGCTAACAAATTAGAGAACTTTCATTGGCTCTCAAAGTTGCACTTTCATGGCAAAGTGCCCTAATACTTAGCGGTTGTTGATTTTTTTTTCCTATGATTGCTAAAGGACTCATTCCTAAAACTTGTGCTATGGTTTCATGAAGCATTGATTTCTGAAAGCACCTAAAAGCATGAAGTTAAAACTTAGGTCAAATGACCATTCATGCCCCTTAGGAACTAGTAGATTCTTCTTCTATTTTGCACCTAGGGAATAGGTATCATTACTTGAAATATTTAGTCCAAGTGGAATTCCTCATACCCTCACAAGTTTATTTTCAGTCTTAGCATCAATTCCAAAAGTTATACTTCCTCTTGGAAATGATGCATCATAGTCAATTAGTTAAAGCTCTTTTCAAATTATAATGTAAAGCTTTTAGTCAACAGTTCAATAAAAGGAAATCATTGTAGTAGCTAATTTGAAAGAAATCTTGTACACTCTATCCCGAGTTTACAAGTTAAAAGCTAGGAACAAATAGGAAAATGAATAGCCCTAGTTTCATAAGAAAATATTGCTTAAGTCGACTTCTTTAGTTAGAAGAGCTGAATTAAGGGTAGTCATACGGGTGGCAATCATAGAACTAAGGCTTAATGCTTTTGGGATTAGAATCTTGTTGTGTATAGGCTTCAAGTGCTCTTGTGAAAGCTTAAGGTTTTCAGCCTTACAATTTTACCATGGGCTTCGAACTCGATTTTCTAAACAAATGAAGGCCTTAGGGTTATAGCTTCAATCTTACATTTGGATCAAATCACCTTATTATTTTTCTTATTTTTCCTCTTAATTTTTTCATTTTTCTACTTTTTTCTTCCTCTTCTTTTTCATGGTGATGACCTTTGATTGCTAAGTTTCCAAATATTTCAAGCTCTAAATCCATAAATTGATAGTGTGCAGGCTTGGGTGAAGTATGTATAAGCTTAGAGTGTTTGGAAAAAATTCAAAGGCTTAGGGTTTTCAGAAAAAAGTGTATGGTCTAAAGTTAAGTATACATAGCTCGATGCTCTTCTTCATTCCAAAGAAACTGAATTATCACTGATAAGTATTGCTCATGATTTCGCCCACCTGAGGTAAGCATAATTTAGTCTATTCCTTTCCTCCAAATTAGTAACCTTAACCTCCTAATTACCTTAATATAGTGTAGTTCTTAATAAGGTTAATTTTAAGAAAAATCCATAAAAGGCTCAAATTGGTTTGCAAGGGATAATTACGTTTAAATTCATGATGAAGTAAATGCCTTACTTCATTTGGACACAATGTACTAAGTTTAAGACAAATCTCCTTTTAAGGAATAAACCTAAATACTCCTACTGTGTCACTCAGCTCTCTTTTGTTTAGGATTAGTGTTTGGATACAATTTGCCTCTTTTCAACCTAAAATTTTAAAGTAATAATACACTTTTTGATTGGGCACTAAAGTCACTTCTCTCAATTTTTATTTGCCCCATCTTGATGGTTAGGCTTCGTATTTTAACACTTCTCTTTTCATGTCAATTTTCGTGATGTTCAACTCTAATTGGCTAGATTAAAACTTTCCAACTATAATGGGCCTATGTGCCCCTTTTACTTCCTAACTTAATCTAACATCAAATCTTGATTTGACCCTTTTGAAAATTATCCCCAAACCCACTTGGATGGGCTAGCTCTTTGCATGCCCTATCATTCCTTCATGATTGATTAACCCTTTAGACTTTATTAAAGAGATAGGTCCTTTGCTTGCTATAGGGTATTACCTCTAGCTCAAGCTCATTAAGCTTATTGGTGGAATAATTCATAGCGGAGATTGGCCTTATGTTTGGTTTCGGGGTTGGAATGGCTAGGCTAGTTTTATTGAGTGAGCAGGTATCATGTTTAAGACCTTTTTAGCTTGGAAAGGGTTGGTATGGGTGGGTGAAACTTTGAGTGAAATCAAAAGGCCATGTGTTTAGGTTTTCTCTAGCTTAAATTAGGTTGAAATAGGTGAGAAGGACTAGTGTTTGTGTTTAGGATTTTGTGTCTTGATCTTTTGAAATGGTCTAGTGATATGCTTCTTAGGCTTTCTTGATTTAAGGATTGTGTTTGGCTTGGGCCTTTCCTAAGGGAATCAAGAGTCGTTTCTAGTTTGGGGATAGGTAAATGGGATACTCCTCCATTATTTTCATGTATCCATTGCCAATGTGCTTTCCTCTTTTGCTCCTTAGTGTCGGTTCTCAATGTTGTGTTTAATTCATATGTTACATAACACTCTAAGCTCAAAATGAGTGACTACTAAGATTAGGCTTAGGTAGGCTTACATAAATGTAGCTTTCCAAAGCTTCATGAAACTTCCCACTTGTTAGGAAAGCCCTCCTTCTTTTTTTTTTTTTTTTTTTTTTTAAGAAACATCCTTTTTTGTTTTCATTTTTGGATAAATTTTTTTTTAAACCATTATTAGTGAGAGTTAAAAGACAACTTATGTTACAAACAAAAAGGCAATTCACATCTCCTATAAAATCAAAATTTATTACAAATGTAATACGACAAAGATATAATTATAAAGATAATAGGGATAAATGAGATTGATTGATTGATGATGATAAAGCGATTATTTTACAAATGTGATACTAAAAAGCAGGTAACCTAAAGGTGACAAAAAGGGAAACAATCATTTACAAACCATAAACTTTTTCTCTCTCTCATTTTCAATTTTATTTTTTTTTTGTCAAATTGGACGTTAAAGAAGTTTTTATGTTAGAACTAATCATATTGATAAAATCACCTAAAGAATGGAAGAAAATAATTATAGACATGAAGAGGACGAAGAAGCTACAAAAGTTACATGAGTGATGGGATTCAAAGATGACTATTAATGGATGATGGGAAGTTACTTTACAAAGGTAACAATTAAGATAACAAGAGGGTCACAACTTGAAAAAGGTTACCTTGGATGTTGTAGTTATTCATAACTAACAAATGTTTGCAAACCAAAGGTTTCATTCCTAATTTTTTTTTATATTATTCATTTTAAAAACATATATACTATTGTACAAATAAACAAGCAATTCACAAGTATAAGAACATAGATGTAGATGTAGGAGCTAGCAACTGGATAATAGTGCGATAATTTATTATTATAAAATTTTCGAGTTGCAACTTTATTATAACCCCATGATTACATTAATTTGAGTACAAATGTCTTAGACTCTTATTAGATGTACTTTTTATAAATAGGAATAGTGAGTAAAGTATAGGGAAAATTTTACAAATATCATACGATAAGTTACAGGGAATTTTTTTTTTTTACATAGACATATTATATAGCCCCAAAATAATAAAGTTGCAACTCTATCATTTTTTTCTAAAATGTCGCACTAATACCTATATATTAGCCCATAAGATTGAATGCAATTTGATAGGTTCTATAGGTCCTTAAGTTCTATAGCCTTATAAATTTTCACATAAATGAATTATAGGCTATATTAAAGTAAGAGTATGCTTGTCTATCATTGCTAAGCAAGGATAAGAACACTTGTAACCTAAGGGTTATATAACAGCAGCCTATCCTATGACCCTAAGATGGCCCAGTTCTATCCATATCTATGTACACATTTTGATTCAAATAGAAAAATTCACTCAGAAGCTCTCTAAAGAGAATTTGGCCCATCAAGCCTATTTCCCTCTTTATCTAGCCTACACCACTAAAAGCCCATGAGTACAACTATATAAATGTAAATATATAAATAAAAATAAAAAATTAAAGGGCCATTCAGTAATTTTTTGAAATTTCTAAATGGCTAGTCCACTTTGGAAATTTAAGGTCCCTATTGGAGTCACTAATTCTATTGAGCTCTATTTTGGATTTTTACTTAATTTAACATATACTAAGCTTAACCCACCTAATATAAATTACTTAACATAATACTAAGGGAAAAGATTTTTATAAAAAAATAGCTTGGAGTTGCTAACTAGCCAAAACTAATAAGAAAAAGTAAGACTAGGGTTTTTGGGTGGAAAAGCCTTAATAAGGACATCAGCATATGAATTTTATTAAAAATAATTTTCAAAAAAATTTAACAAAAGATTCTAAATCTAGAGCTAATTTATTAAGAACAAGTCACCATGTAGAAATTAAAAAAAAAAATTATTGGGTCTTCGTTTTTATTATTTTAAGACATGAAAAAAAAAAAGCATAAAGGGATATAAGAAAAGTAATTTTCTTCTATTTTTCTTATGAATTTTCTAGTAAAGAAACAAAATAAATATTTTTAAAATTTTTTAACAATTGCCTCAAAGATATTTATGTACTTGCTAGTTAGGATCAAACCAAAATAGCTCTACTTTTTTTATGAAACTTTAGTATGTTCATTTATTTTATTTTTTTAAAGTAGAGATTTATGTTTTTCTCCATTTATTTTATAAAAGAGCCTACAAAAACCTAACTTTTATTGCCTAATTTTTTGAAAAATCTAAAAACTAAATTTGAAAATAACTAGATTAAGATTTTTTATTTTTTGAAAAATCAACTGCGTGACAAAAATTCTTTTATTAACAAAAACCCTAAAGTACCTAATGTTTTTAAAAAACACAATTTTTAAATGCAAGATGCAAATTTTATGAAAAGATGCAATTTTAAGAAAATACTAATTTTGTGACATTAATAGGAGTTAGCATGCTAGGAAACACTAATTTGATAAAAGAACCTACAAAAATCAATATTAATGTTATAGATATACCATGTAAAATAATGACTTTAATCATGCAAGCCCTATTCTAACATGAGTATAAATAATATGTACATGATGAGCAAAAAATCAAAATTAAGACAAAATGAAAATAAAAAGAAGATTTATGAGGATTCTTTGTGATACGAATTGTAGGGATGGGAGTAACATACGACTATTGATATTACACAAACCAAAAGTGGGTCTAAACCTCAAGACGGTCCAAAAGCTAAATGAAAGTCGAATGTTAAGCAAGAGTCCTTGTGCACCAACAGCAAATATGATGCACAGACGCCTCACAGAAACTCAGGTTGCACTTGATATTACTCAAAAGTGTGACCGAAGGGCACTCACCACTAATCTACGTTCACAATGAACTAGATAAGAGTAAAAACAAGAGTAAGCAAAGGATACTCGGCTTACAAAGGAAAATACATCAAATTTAGTATCACTAACTGTTGCAACTATTACATATTATAAGTATTTATATGGCCTAATTACAGCATGTCCTAGATGAACGTAAATTACAAATAGGATTTCTACTAGAAAAAGAAAGAGGAATAAATTATAAAGGTAAAGTTGTAAACAGAAAAAAAAAAGGAATATTTAGGTACAAATAGGACAATATGAATGTCAAAAAAGGTGGAGGATGTGTGTTAATTGTCTAATCTATGGTCCTCTTGGTATTGCTTGCTAAGTAGAGTAGGTTAAGTTGGTGGCTTAGCATATCAACGGTTCTCCTTTTTAAGGCTTAGGAAGGGTTAGTCTAGTGGACAATCATTCTTTTGATCGGCCTCGGCTAGTCGACTTGGAAGTGAGCAGCTCGACTTTGGATGTATGTTAGATTGATGAAGGGTAAATTCAACGCTTAGCTCAAGATTGGTGCAACAATAAGAGGTCAACTTAGTAATTAGGTCAGTTACCTTAAGAGTCTTTCAAATGGGACAAAGATCAGAATAGGATACCTTCATAGGTTAAGGTGCATTAAACATTGCTCTTTAGGGCTCAACTCCCATAGAGTTGCTTGATGAACCATGCAGGAAAGTCCTCGAGATTAAGAGCAAGTGATTGGTCTATGATCCTTATCATCCCCTTTGGGCTATATGAGATTTGGGATCAAATTTGGCTTGGCTTTTTGTTGCTAATCTTTAGGAACATATAAATGGAGGTTGGTAGTGCTGAAGGAGTCTAAGACTCCATACTCTTTAGGTAGTTCAATCCTGTAGGCATTGAGATTTATCTTCTCAAGTACTTTAAACAGTCCATTGGCCCTTAAAGATAGCTTGCTCTTCCTCTAACTTGGGAATTGATCTTTACTTAGGTGGATCTAAACCTGATAGGAAACAACCCTCTAGAACAATCACACGAAGCAGAGCTAAAGGACTCTAAAGACTCACTCGAAGAATACTAGCTTAAGCCCCTATTCGAGATAAAAAATCCTATCCTAGCCTCTGTATTTCCCTTTTCTACCAACTCGATTGCCAAGCCTTCACATGCTCCAAACCTTCTGAATAGCTGTACTATGATAGAATATTCGAGTAGATAGCCCTAAGACTACCTGAGCCAAGCTCCCTAACCGCCAACAGATGTCTAACCTTAACCCTAACTAACTACTCTACTACAACACTAATTGGGCTCCTACCTAATCCTAATTAAGTCGACCCCAGACTATAAATTCTTTTCTTGTTTGCTTTATACCATATTTCTAACTTCTAGTTACCGCTCACATGTGTCTTCTAGCGTGACATTGTAGAAGGATTCTTTATTTTCTACACTAAATATTCTTTGTCTCTTTTACCCTTTTTAGTATGTATTGCATAACTTGACTGTAAGAATACCCTTTTTTCTTTTCATAAATGTAAAGTAACCTTAGTGAATGGGTATATAAACCCTCTCTTATTGTATGTAGACAATAAAGTCCTCAACATTAGAATATTATTCAAGTTTCCTTTAAGTAACCTAGATGTTCTCATTACCCCTTAACTCTTATCTATTCCATTTAATAAGAAGTAGTGACAAGTGATCCTTTAGTTCGGACTAATGAGTCCTATTTAGTAGATTGTAGGCCAAGTAAAGTCAATTGGTGTGTCATATCCAATTAGTAACTACTTGGGCTTTTGCTAGCTTTTTCTTTGTTTTCCTTTCTACTCACTTTGTTGTGGTGTTTCTCTATATGTTTGAGCCTAAAGATGCATTAAACCAAATCACTAGGTTGAAATTCTTTATCTTTCCATCCTTAGCCTCATCTCTCGAGCTTGGTAGTAGCTTGACTTAGATGTTCTACAACCTTTTGGTTCATTGCCTTGATGGCCTCGAATCTCCCTATGGTTTATTAATCATCATTTTGGCTTAGAAGGGGCATTTGGTCCAGTAGAAGCTTAAGGTTAAATCCATAGGCAATCTCAAATGGTGATAGGCTCATGATATTGTGGGCAATAATGTTGTAAGCAAACTCAATTATGGGCAGGCATAGATCCCAACCAATCATGCTCTGACCAACAACAACTCGAAGTAAAGTTCCCTCAATTTTGTTGACACCCTTCGTTTACCCATCCATCTATAGATGGAAGACATGCTGAATAACAATTTGGTTAATGTCCTCCATAAGTGGCTCATAAATTTCAAGTCTTGATCTAAAATAATGGTCTTGGGCACTCCATAGACTTGATGCTACAAAAAAAAAGAAGAAAAGACATAGCCAAAGCATCGTTAGTTTTGAAATAGGGCACAAAGTGTGCCATTTTGCTAAATTGGTCTATGACCACCATGATAGAGTCTTTCCCTTAAGTCATCCTCAATAATCCTAACATAAAGTCCATTTAGACCATAGTTTGATTAGGATCGGCAAAGGTAGATGTTATCCTTGTTTAGCTTAGCTCTTATCCTTTCTGTAAGTAGCACATCTTTTTAGTATGGCTTAGATATCTCTCATCATCCTTAGCCAAAAGAACCTAGAGGCTTGTACTCATGATTTTGGTGCTTGCTAAAACGTCCACACAATCTTCCACCACGCACCTTATGCACTAATAATTCCTACATAGAACAGTTTAGGATATACAGTCTCCTATTCTTGAATAAGTATCCGTCTTCTTTGTGATAGTCATCAAGTGGTCAACTATCATCATATCTGGTGTAGATGTAGCCAAAGTGCAAATCCTCAACATATAAGTCCTTGATCTGTAGTTCAATCAAGAGGGAATGTTATCTCGATAAGGCATCAGCTACTACATTGTTCTTATCATTCTTATACTTTTTCACAACATAGGAAAATCCCTCCATAAACTCAACCAACTTGGCTTGTCTTTGAGACAACTTAGGTTGGCTTTTCAGATATCTAAAAGATTCATGATCAGTGTAGAACACAAATTCTTTGAGTAACAAATAATGTTGTTAGATAATTAGAGCTCAGATTAAGGAGTAAAACTCCTTATCATACACAAAATAGTTGAGTGTGGCTCCTTTAAGCTTCTTAGTGAAATAGGCAATACGTCAGCCTTCTTGCATTAGCACAACTCTTATGCTTAATTTAGATGTGTCACACTCAACTTCAAATACTTTGTCAAAACTCGGTAGAGCTAAGATCGGGGTGGTAGTCTGCTTCTCCTTCAACTCCTCAAAACTCCTCTACTCCTTCTCTCTCCATTTGAACTCAACGTTTTTCTTTGACATCTTGGTGAATAGGGCCACAATAATATTGAATTTCTTATAAATCGAAGATAGAATAATGCTAGGCCGTGGAAGCTTCATACGTTAGTTGAATTGGTCAGCACATGCCACTTAGTAATTGCCTTCACTTTCTCCTCATCCACTCATATACCTCCTCCAATCACAACAAATCCCTAGAAGATTATCTTAGGTTAGTAGAAGTCACATTTCTTCATATTTGTATAAAGCTTCTTAACTTAGAGTTTTGAGAGGAATGTTGGGAGGTGCTCACAATGAGCCTACAAGTGAGTACAGTATATTAGAATGTCATCAAAATATACAACAAAAAATTTTCCCATCAGTTTTGAAACACATGGTTCATCAGTCTTATAAATGTGCTTGGGGCATTTACCAAGCTAAATGGCATCACAAGCCATTCATACAATCCATAGTGAGTCTTAAATACCATCAACTACATGTATCCCTTATCATTGATTCAGTGTAGTTTATAAGGTTTGAGGTGGGGCTTAGTTGGCAACTTTAATTGTTAGACTATGAATGTGGATGCTGCATTAATGCTGTTGCCAATCTCAACAATTAATATACACAACAACCATTCACCTTACAACGAATGTGGAACAAATTCTCCTATTGCTCGTCCTCTAGCATAGTACTCATACTCATTACTCTCTCAACACCATGGTTGCAGGCATAAAATTACCCTCCTTGCTATAGATGATCTCCTCCTCCTCAGATAGCTTGCTTTGTCCGGTCTTTTCCAATTCTTCTACCCCCTCATCAATACTATCTACCTCAATGGTCAATGCTTCTCCTCGGATCACCATGGTTTTTCTATTCGGACATTAAGTGGCCATGTGTCTTAACCCTTGATACTAAAAGTGCTTTATTTCACTCGTCTTCCTTTTTGAATTTTAGCCTTTTTTGAACTTCCTTAGGATCTCTTTCTCCTTTACTCAAGCAGTTTGAGCAAGTTAGACATTAGTAACTTTACTTGGTTCTAATTGTACAGGTCTTCTTAGAATAGGTCAGCTAGGGGTAAGTCGATTGATGGGAGCCTAAAATCTTCATGTTCAACACCTCTCAATTCTTTAGGCAACTTAAATTACCTCATCAAGTATACCAATATCCATGGTCTTCAAAATATCTCTAATCTCATACTTCAACCTATTAATGAATTGGGATATAGTTTAGTCTTTAGGTTTAACAACTTCACAACGAATCATTAGCATTTGGAATTGATCCTCCTTATCTCAACTCCTGTAACCTCTTGAATGTGTCTTACAAATAATAGTAAAGGACAAATCTTCTCCTCATGACTCTTTTCATTTCATCCTAATTCCTAACTTCATGTTCTCTTTCTCTTCTTCAGGTGGCTTGTAGATTCTTCCACCATAGGGTAACATAGCTAGTAAGGTCTAACATAACAAGTTTAACCTTAGCATTGGTAGGCACTTTATGTCATGCAAACTGCTTCTCTATCATATCTACCCACTCTAGGTAGTCCTTAGCATCAACACTCATAGAAAATCTAAGAATATGTATCCTCAGTCCTTCTACTCTAAGAGCTAGGATATTCTTCTCCTCTGGTTCGTAATACTCTTCCTCTTCACCACTTACTTCCTCATCCTCTTCTTCAATCTTGCCTAACAATAGTCTATGTCAAGTAACCCTATTTAGTCCCCTAGCTCAAGGTGATCAAATTAGGGCATTAGCTTGGTTAGATCTGCCATTACCTCTTTCAGGCAACTCATGGACTCAACCTCTATAGGGGTCATTTCGATCTTGTTACCTATCTTCATTTATGGAAGTCACTAGACTAGTCACTAAGTTAGTAAGCTTATCCAGTCATTTAGTCATCGATTAGGGCATTAAACTTCCTTATCGACCTTGACCATTACAAGCACTACTCTTTTGGTTACTTAAGATTCCTTAAACACTAGAGTTAGACATTGTTGTCAATTATAATAGGTTAACATTGAAACACAACTAAAAATTCTTTCTATGAATAACAACAACAAAACAAAACTTAACACCAACAGTTATTATAACCAACATACGATAAACCAAGCAAACACTCACATTGTATTTCATGAACAAGAAACAAGGTAAAATAGAGCACTAAATTTCTTTAATACTAAACACTTATAACAACAACAAATAGTTTCCAAAACACGTTTTAACAAGTTACTTAGGGTATAAAGTAATAGAAACTTGCTTGAATGTACCCAAGTTTTGATACCAAGATGATACGGATCGCTAGGAAGAGAGTTACATACAACTACTGATATCACATGAACTAGAGGTGGGTTTGAACCTTAAGATGGTCTGAAAGTTAAATGGAAGTCGAAGATTGAGCAAGGGTCCTCAAGCACTAATGGTGGATATGATACACTAATATCTCACACGAGCTCAGGTTGAACTTGATATTACGTACAAGTGTAGTCAGAGGACATTTACCATTAATCCATGCTTACAATGAACTAAATAAGAGTAAACGAGAGTAAGAAAAGGATACTTAGCTCACGATGGAAAGCATGTTCGAAATTCAATGTCATTAACCCTTGCGGCTATAACATATTACAAATATTTATGTGGCCCAATTAAAGCAAGTCCTAAGTAAACATAAATTACAAAAAGGATATCTATTAGAAAAGAAAAGACAAATAAATTATAAGGGTAAAGTTGTCAATAGAAAAAAAAAAAAGGAATATTCAAGTACAAATAGGATAGTATGGGTGTTAGAAAAGGAGGGGTGGGAGGAGGGGTATGAGCCTTGTAATTTCACCTAGTAGTTTTGAGTAGGTAATTTAGGGCATTAGTGAAATTAACCCAAATGACCCAAAAATTTATGAATAAACTCAAAACATTAATTGAAGATACCCTATAGATTTGAATACTAAAAATATAATAAAATCATAACAATATGGCTAAGTTAGTGAAATTTAACTATATTAAATATTATTTATCAAAATCACATAGAATAGACTTTGATAGTTAATAAATATTTAGATATAAATTATATATGTAATAAAAATATTATGTGACATAAAATAAATTGTATATGTGTTATATGCAATTTTCAAGTATATGCATATACTCATAATTAATTAAAATACCTAAATAATGGTATTTTAAGGTAAATTATAAAAAAAAAAAATAGAAAACTATAGGAAATTCATAAGCAGTTGGGAATAAGTGAATCAAGTGTGCGGAATTAACATGGACAAGTGTTTAAGCAACAAAACAAGTAGTCGTGCAAATTAAACTTAGAATATAAGGGAAATTAGCTTGAGGAGTGAGAAACTTAGTCTTTTGAAGGATTTAAAACACTCTAAAAAAATCTAGAAAAACACTCTCTAGAAATCATACATTCAAAGTTGGATTTAGGAAAAATAGGATTAGATTTTGAATGTGGAAGAAATAAATTTAGGAAAAATTGCAAAATTGGTATGCAATATGAGCTTAGGAGTGTTCGGGAACCTGGAGAGTTTCTAGAAACCAAAGGTCACCACCATAAGAGATAGCAAGCATCACCTAGATGTGCTGACAAGGGGATAGCTACCACTAGTGGCTAGAGCTTAAAATTCCGATTAGGTCCTCTTTCAATCTAATTTTCAAAAAATTAGTAAAAATATAAAAAATATATAGAAAATTGTACAAAAATTTATTCAAGCATATTTTTATGTATAGAATCTAAGAAAAATATTATTTTTTAAAAATTTAACAATTACACTATACATGCTTAAAAAATAGACAAAACCGAGAACTTTTCAATGTTGAAATAAATAAGTCAAATGATGTAATTCTGATCCCGAAATTTTTCTATAGACTTTCCTATATTTATATTAAAATGCTATGAAGAGATTTTTCAGAAAATTATTTTCTATAATTTTTAAGAATTTTCGAGCCTTAAATCATGATTAAAATGGTGTTTTTGGTAGAAATTAATGTATCTTTCTCAAAGACCTCACTTGGATTCTATGCTTCACTGGTTATTGAAGTATTTTGTGGTGTTTTGGTGCAGTTGGAAGTGATTCTATTGAGAGAAGTAATAAAATCAAGTATAAGCCACTCATATGAATAATTTGGTGATATAGGATTTAGGAAGATTTGTAAGTAATGATGTGATATAGTAGGAATTTGTATAGATACCCAATTTTTGCACTCTTTATTTTATTTTATTTCCACAATAGGTTCTAAATTAGGAAAAACACAAAAAATATAGGAAAATAAAGAAAACCAAAAAAATAAAGAAATTTAGAAATAAAAAAGCAAAAATAAGAAACTTGGAAAAACATAAAAAAGTAGAAATTTAGAAAGAAACCCAAAAAAATGAGAAATTTAGAAAATGAAAAAATTGACAAAAATTTAGAAAATTGAAAAAATACAAAAAATAGAAAAAATAAAAATTTTAGAAAATAACAATTTAATATGATAGATTTTTTTTTTTTTTTTTTTTAGTTTTAAATTAAGTTTAGAAGTTAAGCCGTTGGGCTTAAGCTTAGATTTGAATCTAGCCCAGATTGCATATACGGATAAGGTACAGGACAACGGCCTAACAAATAAGCATTTGGACTTAGTATTTGGTTTGAGTAAAGAGTTAGGGGTTAGAATCTTCACAAAGGCATACAAATTTTTTTTTTTTTTCAATTTTATCACATTATAGACTACCGTGTGTCAAGATTGGATGATATGCTGACGTGGTGCCATGTAACAAGCTGAGATTGGTCAAGTTGGCTGATGTGGCACCACCTTAACGCTACATTAGCACTTTCCTTCTCTTCCTTTGGATTTGGCTCATTTTCTCCTGATTTTCCTCCACTTTTCCCAACCAAAACAATCCACCCCCTCCACTTTAGCCCCAATTTTCACACATACGCGCACAATTTTTTACTTTAATTATGTTTACCATATAGCCTACTCAAAGTTGAACCCAATAACACATCTAAATTCAGTAAAAGGAGCATTCAAATCTAGCTCTAAAATTAAAAAAAAACAAACTAGATTTTCAAACATTTACATTCAAGTCTGATTTTTTCTTTCCTTGATTTCTAAGTTGTTTTCGTAAATACAAGGAGTTCATTAGGGGACAAACGGACATCCACAACCACTCACGAGCGGTAGAATCACTCGTAAACCCACTCTCTTTCTCTCTTACAATTGCTTTCTCTCTCTAGCTCTCTCTCTCTTCGAGCTTCCTCAATGGAAACTACTACCAAGAATAGCTTTGTAGTAGTTTAAAACCCCTACCCCTACCACCAATTTAAGCCTAACAACCACCACAACAACCGCTGCCACCACTTTTCTCTGACCACCACCAAATGAGTTCTAAACACCATGGCATCAAAAATACCTCCCTTATCCCCAATTCAAAGCACAGAAAACACTCCTCACCTGCTCATTTCGATGACTAAATCAAGCTAAATGACCCCATCAGGTTGCTATTGAGTAAGGAAGCTACGACTTGACTTGAGTCCAACCTTTGATCTAACTCGCGACCTTAGATCCAACCCAAATGTGCCCTAATTTGCGTGCCTATCCTTAGTCCGACCTTTGTTTGTAATTTATTTGATTTGTTGTTCATTTTGTGTTTTTTTTATTTTATTATTATTGTTGTTTATATGTAAATGTAATCAAATCAAATAAATAAAAAAAGAAGAAAAAGAAATAGAATTAGCAAAGAATATAAGAAAAAAGAAAAAATAGTTTATTTATTTGTTTATTTTTAGTATAGTGGAAATAAATAAAATATATAAAAAATATAAAAAAAGTTTAAAAGATAATTAATTAGGTTAGTGAATAAAAATTTGTCTTATCACTTAGAAAAGCGGTTTTTTTTAAACAAAAAAAAAATTTAACTTTCACCAAATTAGAGCATGTTAAGAATTTTCCAAAAAGACAAAAATTCCTATTTATGACCTTTTTTGGAGATTTTCTTTAATAAACCAAATTGAACCTAAAAATGTAAACTCAGCATGTTTTCAAAATTAAAATCAACTATAACTCACTAAATTTTTACAAAAAAACTGCGTACGTTTAATCTCGAATGGAAAGTAGTAGGTACCTACAAGGCGACAGTAAAAATAAAGAAGCTAATTTCTTTTTTCTTTGTTTATACTACTTCGTTTAGCTAATTAGAGTAACGAATAAATTGAGTTATACCTCATGAAATTAAAAGGTGATTTTTAAGATTAAGGTTAAACTTAGAAAGTTAATGGTAACCATGAGGGTTTAAAAAACTTAACCTCTGGATCTATATCTCTTATTTTAAAACCGTTTTAAAAATAGGTTTTTTTTTTAATCGAAAGACCAATGGCAAAGTTATAACCAATTCACTTAATTAGTTATTACTTAACTCTTTTTCCTAACTCTGGTCAAGTGGGGACTCCAAAGTGGTTTTCAAAATACAAAAAAGAACCGGTTTTCTTTAAACCCTAATCGAAGGTCAATATTAAATGGGTAAGGGTTTAATATTAATAAATTTAAAGAAGACTTAATTTAAAAAAAAAAAAAAGGGAGGTGAAAAACCAAGCTCGACAACTTGGTGACTCTATTGGGGAACGTCAAGAGGGTTAACCATTTAACTTTCCAAAATTAAAATTAATCTCTAAAAATCACCTTAGTGTAATTTATTTATTTTCTTTGTTATTTGTATTATAACTGTACTAACATCTTTGCAAGTTTAGTCTTATTTAATTGTTTTGAGGAGAGGAATTTACTTACCATACCATGAATAATAGATATGGTCAAACTCAAGCCATCTTAAGACCCTAAGATAGAGAGCCATTGTGTAAGTCCTGGGCATAATGGGGTAACTACTGTTTAGGGACGATTAAGCTACCTCACTTAAATTTCGATGTGACTAAGGAATCGTTTTTTGGAAATGTGTGAGGTCATAGAGTTTAAGGACCTCTAGAGCTTACCCTTCTTGCATACATTCTTCAAGGTTTGGCGAATAGCTAATAAGGCGACATTATTATAAAGAAAAAAACAAACTTGAAGTTTCTTTCCCTATTTTTCTCCTATAATTCACTTTCAATTTCTATTATTAACTTCATGTATGTACTATTATCTTGTATATCACACGCACTAAGATATTGGGGAGGGGGGGGGCGGGGGGGGGGGTGTCATTTGTTTCAAAGTAGATGCAGTCAGACCCAAGCCGTCTTAAGACCTTAGGAGAGGGGCCATTGTGTAGGCTTCAGGTGCTGTAGAGTAACCACCACTTGAGATTGATTAGGTCACCTCACTTAAACTCAATGTAACCAATGAAAGTGTTCTTTAACAAGTGAGGTCACACTAGTTAAGGACCTTTTTAGAGCCTACTCTAAATTGCATTCATGAACCCTTTTCCCAAAATTGATAGATTGATATGACATGGCGAAACTAAAAAATCTATGAAGTTTCCTAGTCTTTTCCCTGTAAATATTTTCTTCCTGTAACTATCGATGTATTCCATATGTAAATAAGATAGTTCTGATGTAACTTTTCCTTTGATCCTTTTCTAGAAAATGGTTAAGTCCTCTCTTATATAGGCCCTTTTCAAGGAAGTCCATATCTATAAGCCTTTAGAGCCCAAGGGGATACTTGAAAGATGGTTTCAATTTTTTGATCCAAACCACTAGAAATTCATTGAAGACAAGATTAATCCCATCCACTCTTTGCTCAAAGTCTAGACCAATGTAACCATGGTACGAGATTTGGTCTACTTCTAGGACTCTCAGAATAAGTTTTTTCACTTTAGCCCATGTCGACCAATCCCAACCATTGAAGAATACTCCTATCTGTTAAGAGTTCCCTCTATTGGAAATAGAAAATATGTCCTAGATATCACAGTTAGCCCTACAAAGATGTTCAAAAAGCTCCTAGGCCTCCGTGAATCTAAACTATGCAGAATATGGACAAATCCCTATAGGAGAATTATTAAGTTGGATAATCATTTTACTTGGTTCGTGACCCCATCCAGCTGCAACCAGAAACTCTTCTATAGTAGCATTGAAGATTGGTAGCAATATAGGATCAATGCCTATATCTTGGCAGCATTTGGAAATATTTTGTTTCCTAATAGGATATTTCACATACATCATAGGATTACAGAGCTTATGACCTAATTTTTAAGTGGGAAATCTTATGTCTCAACACTATTAGCAACATAAGCTAAGTCGCTCAGTCATCTACAAGAAGAGAGGAATGGAGAATTAAAGATTAATACAACCTTACTTATGGTTTGATTTATCAACTATACTCGGAGCTCTAAACTTGATTTCCTTCATAGACAAAGTGTCCAAAAGATGAATCCCATTGATGTGTTTGTTGCTATCATTGAACTCCTCAAAGGTATTGCTACCTATTGTTGGGTCAAAGCTTTCTAAAAGTTCCATAATGAAGATATCTCCTAGGTTGCTAGATGAATCAAGGCAACTAAGTTGAAGAAAAGAAATAAGATTGAATAAGAGCCAAGACTTCATAAGAAAGAGAGGATCTAGACTTTAGGGGTTATTTATAATAAATTTTTTCAATGTAAGGGAAATTTCAAAGATGCAATAAAAATCATTTTATTTTTGTCCCCCTTTATTTTATTTTATTCTTAATTTATTTCCTCAATAGGTCCTAAACTACGAAAAGCACAAAAAATATAGGAAATTAAAGAAAACCCAAAAAATAAAGAAATTTAGAAAAATACAAAAATATGTAAAAGTAAGAAACTTGGAAAAACATAAAAAAAAAAGTAGAAAATTTAGAAAGAAACCCAAAAAAATGAGAAATTTAGAAAATAAAAAATTGAAAAATCACAAAAAATTGAAAAAATAAAAGGTTTTAGAAAATAACAATTTAATAGGATAGATTTTTTTTTTTTAATTTTAAATTAAGTTTAGAAGTTGGATCGTTGGGCCTAAACTTAGATTTAAATCTAGCCCAAGCTATCGTAATCTAAATTGCACATATAGACAAAGCATAGGCCAACAACCTAATGGATAAGCATTTGGACATGGTATTTTGTTTGAGCAAGGGGTTAGGGGGTTCGAATATTAGCAAAGGCATACAAAGTTGTTTTTTTCATTTTTGTCACATTAGGGACTGCCATGTGTTCAGATCTAATTGCACCACGTATCTTAACATGGGGGCATCAGTGAATTAGACGACATGCTGATGTGGTGCCACGTCTCACGTAATGATACGTAGCAAGTTGGGATTAGTCGA
This sequence comes from Lumnitzera littorea, assembly GCA_024138015.1. Taxonomy (NCBI): domain Eukaryota; kingdom Viridiplantae; phylum Streptophyta; class Magnoliopsida; order Myrtales; family Combretaceae; genus Lumnitzera; species Lumnitzera littorea. The sequence goes on from JAMXBB010000006.1 coordinate 62,026,442, forward strand.
GTTGGCTGATGTGGTGCCACATCAGTGCTATGGTGCCACATCAGTGCCATGTTAACACTTTCCTTCTCTTTCTTTCGGTTTCGTTCGTTTTCTCTTGATTTTCCTTTACTTTCCTTAACTGAAATAGTCCACTCCCTCTACTATAGCTCCAATTTTCGCACAAATTTCACACGCACACGCGCAATTCCTTACTTTGATTATGTTTATCACATAGCCTACTTTGAATTGAACCTAATAATGCATCCAAATTTAATCAAAGGAGCATTCAAATCGAGCTCCAAAATTTGCAAAAAACTAAATTTTTGGAAATTTGCATTCTAAGTCCAATTTTTACTTTCCTTGATTTTTGAGTTGTTTTTGTGTGTAAAAGGAGTTCATTAGGGGATGAACAGACATCTGCAACTACTCACAAGCAGTAAAATCACTTGTAAAGCCACTCTCTCCTTCTTACGACTACTTTCTCTCTATAGCTACTACCTTTTCTCTAGATCTCTCTCTCCCTAAGCTTCCTCGATGGAAACTATTACTACAAATAGCTTCGTAGTAGTTCAAAACCCCTATCCTTACCACCAATTCAAGCCCAACAACCACCACCTAACCACCGCACCAACTACCACCACTGCTTATGTCCAACCACCACCAAATGAGTTCTAAACACTGTAGCATAAAAAATACATCCCTTATCCCTAATTCAAAACACATAAAACACTCATCACCTGCTCATTTCGGTGATTGGATCAAGCCGAATGACCTTATCATGTTGTTGTTGAAGAAGGAAGACACGACTCGACCTAAGTTTGACCCTCAATCCAACCTGCAACCTTAGATCCGACTCAAACTGTACCCTGATCTATGTACCTATCCCCGGTCTAGCCTTTGCTTGTAATTTATTTGATTTGTTGTTCATTTGTGATGTTTTTTATTTTATTATTATTATTGTTTATATGTAAATGTAATCAAATCAAATAAATAAAAAAAGAGAACAAAGAAAAAGAAAGAAAGAAAAAGAAGAAAAGGAAAAAGAAATGGAAAAGTATATAAAAAAAATAGTTTATTTATTTGTTTATTTTTAGTATAGTGGAAATAAATAAAAAATAATAATAATATATTAAAAAATAAAAAAAAATTAATTATGTTAGTGAATAAAAATTTGTCTTATTACTTAGAAAAGCAGTTTTTTTTTTAACAAAAAAAGATTTAACCTTCACCAAATTAGATCATGTTAAGTATTATCCAAAAAGATAAAAATTTCTATCAATGACCTCTTTTAGAGATTTTCTTATATAAATCAAATTGCACCTAAAATGTAAACTCAACATATTTTCAAAATTAAAATCAACTTAACCCGCTAAAGTTTTACAAAAGAACTACGTATGTTTGATCTCAAATAGCGAATAGTAGGCACCTATGGGGCGACGGTAAAAATAAAGAAGCTAATTTCTCTTTTCTTGGTTTAGATTACTTCATTTAGCTAATTAGAGTAATGAATAAATTGAGTTCTACTTCATGAAATTAAAAGGTAATTTTTAAGATTAAAGTTAAACTTGGAAAGTTAATAGTATTCGTAAAGGTTTAAAAAACTTGACCTCCGGATCTAAATCTCTTATTTTAAAACCGTTTTAAAAATCGGTTTTTTTTTTTTTTTTATCGAAAGACCAATAGTTAAGTTATAACCAATCTATCCAATTAGTTATAACCTAACTCTTTTTTCCAACTTCGATTGGGTGGTAACTCCAAAGTGGTTTTCAAAATACAAAAAAAACTGGTTTTCTTTAAACCTTAGTCAAAGGTCAATATTAAACAAGTAAGAGTTTAATACTGATTAGTTTAAAGAAGACTTAATTTAAAAAAAACCGGGAGATGAAAAACTAAGCTTAACAATCTGGATATAATTAAACTGAGAAGTATAGATTGGGATGTTTTTCTAGTTATTCTTGATTGGAGTTAGAAGTAAATGGATCGATGAAGTGATCAATGAAGTGATTATAAGGGAATTAGGTGAAGGTAGATGATAACTCAAAGGATTTTGAAAATGAGTTTTGAATTAGATTGATGTTTAGAGGGTATCTCAGAGGAAGTAAGGATAAATGTTCTATTGAATACTAACTTAAAGGTTTAATCAAAGGAAAAATTCGAAGAGCAGTGTAGATAAGGGAAGCTCAAAGGATGAGCTATTAAGGATTTTGAAGTTAACTAGGCTTAGAGGATATTCTACCAAGAGATCTAAAAGTTGAATAAACTATATGGTTAGTTCAAAAGGTGCCTTAGAGGATACTTGAAGTGAAAACATGAGTAGGAGCACTCAAAAGTTGTTTTAGAAGGTAATTCATAAGAAATCTTTGGTAGTTATTGGACTCAAAGGATAATCCTATTAAAACTTTAACTTTAATATGGCTCAGATGATAACTCATATGCTTTCCCATTTAAGAACTTCAAGGGTGGCTTAATTCAGAACTTAGCTTAGAAGATGTTTATTAGAAATTTTGGTGATTTACTAACCTCAAAGCTTGATGCAAGGCCAAATTAGTAGTGAATTTCATTGTCTATATGGTGTAGAAGATATCTTAGAAGCTTCTTCAGTGAATGTTGCAAAGGCTTCTTGATTTAGGGGATAGCTTAAAGGGTATCAAAGGTACATTTCTTGATGAAATGACTCTTAATTCCCTATATTAATACCAACATAACTTATAAATTTAGCTCCAAATTAACTTAATTTCTAAGGAATGAGCAAGTAAATTGTTTTTCATGTCTTATATAGTTACAAATATAACAAATTGACTAAATATATAGGGAATTCTCAAAAATGGATAAGTAAGTAATTAGGTTGGTGAGTAACTAAGTTCTAGGTAAGTAGGATCAGTATTTCACCATACTTTGAAGTATTATTAAGAATATTTAGAGGCCTTAATATGTGTCTTGCTTATGAATACAAGCTAGTAACCTATCTAAATGTGTGCTTGAATATTGTATTACTTTTATGGAGCGCTGAACTGTATATATATTGGTTACTTTGAATTATTTGAAATTGCTTGATTACCCTAAAAGCAATTTAACTCAAACTCGACTTAACTTCTAACTAAACAAGCATCACAACTTACCTAAGGGAAAATGACAAGGAAGTTCGAGCCAAACTCGGACCCCTTAATGAGGATAGCAGAAATGGTCTTTTCCCCACCCTTAGTTGAGTTAAGTGACAAAAAAGGAGGTTGTGGCAAGGTTAAGGACCATGGTTTCAAAGTAGTCTTGAGCAAAGCATATTTCTCCATTATATAAGCCCCAGTTTGGTAACTGATTCACAAAGTGCGTAGTGTGAAACTCCTCAAAACCTAGATTAGAGCAGGTATAATTTCTTTTATCTCACGATGACTGGTTAATGTTGTACGATGGTATTTACTTAAACATACATTGCATCTAATTAACCTTGCTTAAAAACCTTGACTACTTGATAATTGATATGTGCTATTATCTCCATCCTACTTACCAAGCAAGTTGTCACTTACTTACCTATAATCGTTTCGCAGGTTTCCAATAGACTCACCAGTATTACTCTAAGTCTAAGGAAGACTAGAGCATGTAGTTGAGGAATAAGATTTAAGATTAATGGGTTGCGTTCTTAATTACTTAATAGATTTACTGACTTGTATGAAAACTAGTAGGGTCTTTATTAGTGACCCTCTAGTTTTCAATTATGGCTACTATTACTGTGCTCTATTAACTTGTGATCTTTTATAAACACTTTTACTAATTTCTCTATCTTCTCAAATCAATTTACTTTTAGAACTTTTTGTTGAAACTAAGATGACATACTTTAAAAGATTTGTAAAGCTTAATTTTCTCAATCATTTAAGCTATAGGTTCATTTTTCAAAGCTATTTTGAAGTGTTATATTACAAGTTAATATCTATTAGACTCATAATTAGATGGTTCAAAGTGGGGAGGTGGTAAATGCCTAGTGTATGCTATGCTTATGTTAGCATAAACCATCCATTATGGTTCTATATTTGTTCAAATAAAATGCTTAGCTAATTCCATGCGTTTAACCAAAAAATCCTTTCTTCTTCCAATTTTATGATCTTCCCATTCATTACNATTAAAAAATAAAAAAAAATTAATTATGTTAGTGAATAAAAATTTGTCTTATTACTTAGAAAAGCAGTTTTTTTTTTAACAAAAAAAGATTTAACCTTCACCAAATTAGATCATGTTAAGTATTATCCAAAAAGATAAAAATTTCTATCAATGACCTCTTTTAGAGATTTTCTTATATAAATCAAATTGCACCTAAAATGTAAACTCAACATATTTTCAAAATTAAAATCAACTTAACCCGCTAAAGTTTTACAAAAGAACTACGTATGTTTGATCTCAAATAGCGAATAGTAGGCACCTATGGGGCGACGGTAAAAATAAAGAAGCTAATTTCTCTTTTCTTGGTTTAGATTACTTCATTTAGCTAATTAGAGTAATGAATAAATTGAGTTCTACTTCATGAAATTAAAAGGTAATTTTTAAGATTAAAGTTAAACTTGGAAAGTTAATAGTATTCGTAAAGGTTTAAAAAACTTGACCTCCGGATCTAAATCTCTTATTTTAAAACCGTTTTAAAAATCGGTTTTTTTTTTTTTTTTATCGAAAGACCAATAGTTAAGTTATAACCAATCTATCCAATTAGTTATAACCTAACTCTTTTTTCCAACTTCGATTGGGTGGTAACTCCAAAGTGGTTTTCAAAATACAAAAAAAACTGGTTTTCTTTAAACCTTAGTCAAAGGTCAATATTAAACAAGTAAGAGTTTAATACTGATTAGTTTAAAGAAGACTTAATTTAAAAAAAACCGGGAGATGAAAAACTAAGCTTAACAATCTGGATATAATTAAACTGAGAAGTATAGATTGGGATGTTTTTCTAGTTATTCTTGATTGGAGTTAGAAGTAAATGGATCGATGAAGTGATCAATGAAGTGATTATAAGGGAATTAGGTGAAGGTAGATGATAACTCAAAGGATTTTGAAAATGAGTTTTGAATTAGATTGATGTTTAGAGGGTATCTCAGAGGAAGTAAGGATAAATGTTCTATTGAATACTAACTTAAAGGTTTAATCAAAGGAAAAATTCGAAGAGCAGTGTAGATAAGGGAAGCTCAAAGGATGAGCTATTAAGGATTTTGAAGTTAACTAGGCTTAGAGGATATTCTACCAAGAGATCTAAAAGTTGAATAAACTATATGGTTAGTTCAAAAGGTGCCTTAGAGGATACTTGAAGTGAAAACATGAGTAGGAGCACTCAAAAGTTGTTTTAGAAGGTAATTCATAAGAAATCTTTGGTAGTTATTGGACTCAAAGGATAATCCTATTAAAACTTTAACTTTAATATGGCTCAGATGATAACTCATATGCTTTCCCATTTAAGAACTTCAAGGGTGGCTTAATTCAGAACTTAGCTTAGAAGATGTTTATTAGAAATTTTGGTGATTTACTAACCTCAAAGCTTGATGCAAGGCCAAATTAGTAGTGAATTTCATTGTCTATATGGTGTAGAAGATATCTTAGAAGCTTCTTCAGTGAATGTTGCAAAGGCTTCTTGATTTAGGGGATAGCTTAAAGGGTATCAAAGGTACATTTCTTGATGAAATGACTCTTAATTCCCTATATTAATACCAACATAACTTATAAATTTAGCTCCAAATTAACTTAATTTCTAAGGAATGAGCAAGTAAATTGTTTTTCATGTCTTATATAGTTACAAATATAACAAATTGACTAAATATATAGGGAATTCTCAAAAATGGATAAGTAAGTAATTAGGTTGGTGAGTAACTAAGTTCTAGGTAAGTAGGATCAGTATTTCACCATACTTTGAAGTATTATTAAGAATATTTAGAGGCCTTAATATGTGTCTTGCTTATGAATACAAGCTAGTAACCTATCTAAATGTGTGCTTGAATATTGTATTACTTTTATGGAGCGCTGAACTGTATATATATTGGTTACTTTGAATTATTTGAAATTGCTTGATTACCCTAAAAGCAATTTAACTCAAACTCGACTTAACTTCTAACTAAACAAGCATCACAACTTACCTAAGGGAAAATGACAAGGAAGTTCGAGCCAAACTCGGACCCCTTAATGAGGATAGCAGAAATGGTCTTTTCCCCACCCTTAGTTGAGTTAAGTGACAAAAAAGGAGGTTGTGGCAAGGTTAAGGACCATGGTTTCAAAGTAGTCTTGAGCAAAGCATATTTCTCCATTATATAAGCCCCAGTTTGGTAACTGATTCACAAAGTGCGTAGTGTGAAACTCCTCAAAACCTAGATTAGAGCAGGTATAATTTCTTTTATCTCACGATGACTGGTTAATGTTGTACGATGGTATTTACTTAAACATACATTGCATCTAATTAACCTTGCTTAAAAACCTTGACTACTTGATAATTGATATGTGCTATTATCTCCATCCTACTTACCAAGCAAGTTGTCACTTACTTACCTATAATCGTTTCGCAGGTTTCCAATAGACTCACCAGTATTACTCTAAGTCTAAGGAAGACTAGAGCATGTAGTTGAGGAATAAGATTTAAGATTAATGGGTTGCGTTCTTAATTACTTAATAGATTTACTGACTTGTATGAAAACTAGTAGGGTCTTTATTAGTGACCCTCTAGTTTTCAATTATGGCTACTATTACTGTGCTCTATTAACTTGTGATCTTTTATAAACACTTTTACTAATTTCTCTATCTTCTCAAATCAATTTACTTTTAGAACTTTTTGTTGAAACTAAGATGACATACTTTAAAAGATTTGTAAAGCTTAATTTTCTCAATCATTTAAGCTATAGGTTCATTTTTCAAAGCTATTTTGAAGTGTTATATTACAAGTTAATATCTATTAGACTCATAATTAGATGGTTCAAAGTGGGGAGGTGGTAAATGCCTAGTGTATGCTATGCTTATGTTAGCATAAACCATCCATTATGGTTCTATATTTGTTCAAATAAAATGCTTAGCTAATTCCATGCGTTTAACCAAAAAATCCTTTCTTCTTCCAATTTTATGATCTTCCCATTCATTACTTGTGGGTCTTTCTTCCCCTAATTCCTTCCACTCTATCAATGAATAATCTATAATAATTCACAAATATAAATCAGCTAATTGTTCTCGAATAGCACCTGCTCCGGTAGAAATTTCTCGATTTCAAAATGTATCAAAGCCTTGAGTAGTAAAAAAATGTAGGATGCTGTATTTCCAGGATTGGATTTCAAATTCGAATAACCCTTGTAATCATAAGCTGATAGGTTTTTTAGCTACAGGCCTAGCAAAAGAAAAATTAGGATAGAATCTTATAGGATCTCCCCCCTTCAAAATTGAGCGTGAAAGTTTCCTTTCATCCGATTGAAGTAGTTACACTGAATAAAAATGGAGTTTTCGCTATCAAATTCTCAAAAAACCCCAAACAAAGATCTACTCTTTACTCAAGTTAATAGTGAAGACCAAGCACCATTTTATTGATTCATTCTTATTTTTTCAATATTTTTTTTTTGAATTCTTTATTCAATTCTAAATTCCTACATAAATGAAATGTGAAATTCTTGAATAGTCTACTTCCCTTTAAACAATGAATCTCCTTAAGGGTTGTAATTCATAAGGGATTTACTTGTCTATCTACCCTTCCATTTGATCTTTTAGGTCCTGACATCACTTCAATGGTTATGCTACAATGTACTTAAAGCCTATATGTGATGGATACACTTTAGTAGCCATGACATATTTGCTTACTTGAACAAAAACAAAATAGTATTTCCTTCTAAAAAATAAGCAAGAATTTTTTTTTTTTTTCATAAGGTACAACTAAAAAGTCCTTTTATTTTGGAATATTTTATACACCCATAATTCTGAGCTTCATCTTACTCCTTTCAAGAAACATGTCAAATCTGGGGCATCTCGATTCAATTGAATGGGATGATAGTTTCTCATTTCGAATCTGTAAAATCAGAATTTCGATCAAATCACACGTTGCAATATACTAGGCCTTTTAATTCTTTAAGAGGTTTATCTAAAAGGTTTGCGATATAACTAAGAAGACATTTCAAATACTACACATGGGTTACGGGACATGCTAGTTTGATGTATCCCATTTGGTATCTTCGTATTTAAGAATCCATAAATTCAACTCTGCATTGTTCACAAGATTTCAAGTCTTCATTTTCATCTCTGATTACTCGATAATTTCCATAAGCACAAATTCCACTTTTTATAGAACAAAAAATTCTTTTACAAAATAATCCATCCTTTTCAAGTTTATTGGTTTTGTAATGAAAAGTATAGGGTTCAGTCACCTCTCTAATGATCTCTTCATTAGGGAGGATTTTATTGGCCTAAGCACTTATTTGTTGAGGGGAAATTGATCCAATTCGGAGTTGTTGATGTTTATACCAATTGATCATAGAAGAAAATTTTGATTTATTCTGATTAAGCTTCCTTCCTCTTAATCTAGAAGTTCTTCTCAAATATAAGGAAATGATTCAATTCTAGAGCCAACGATTGTAGTTCTTGAATAAGTAATCGAAAAGATTCTGGAATACCCTCAAGTTTAGGTATTGTTCCTCTAATGATTGTAGTAACAAGCACTTCTTGACGAGCTCTAATGTGATTTGATTTATAAGTAAGCATTTCTTGTAAAATATGAGCAACACCAAATCCCTCTAGAGCCCAAACCTCCATTTCGCCTACTTGTTGCCCCCCTTGCTTGGTCCTTCCTCTAAGGGGTTGTTATGTAACAAGTGCATAATGTTTACTGGAACGCCCGTGTATTTTATCATCAACTTAATAAATTAATTTTAAGATATAAGGCTTTCCTATTATAACAGGTTGTTCAAAAGGATCTCCCATTCTTCCATCAAATATTCAGCTTTTTCCTGGATATTCAGGTTCAAATACACATGGATTCACTATTTGCTTACTAGCTTCATATAATTTAGAAAACATTAGTTTTCTCTAAGCCTATATCTCTCATTAGAAGGTGCTATTTGATAATGTCTATCTAGAAGATCCCCCGCTAACCTAAGCAAACATTCAAATATTTGTCCTACATTCATTCATGAGAGTACTCCTAATGGACTGAAAGCCATATCAACAAGTCTTCCATCTTGCAAATAAGGCATATCTTGTCTAGGTAAAATTTTGGAATTATTTCCATGTCTTCCAGCAACTTTATCACTTACTTTAATTTTACGTTTCTATGAAATATATATACGAATCATTTCTGGATTATAACTAGAACCCCCCTTTTTCTAAATCCTTTTGACATCAATAACTCCACCCCTACCACCTATAGGTAGTTTTAGACAAGTTTCCTTTAAAGTAGATACCTGAATGCCAAGTATGACTAGTAATAATCTATCTTCTAGGACATACGGTGATTCTTTGGCATCTGAGGTGTTAATTTACCTACTAAAATATTGCCTACCTTAACCTAAGATTCCAGCATCATAATTCCATTTTTGTCTAAATTGCGAAGTAAATGAGCTTCTAGATGCGGTATTTTGTTAGTGATCCTTTCAGAGCCTTAGCTTATCACATGAGTCTTAATTTCATATTTCCGTACGTGAAAAGAAGTACAAATATCTTCAGATACCGAATGCTCACTGATGAGGACTGTATCTTCAAAATTGTAACCTTCCCATGGCATATAAGCTACTAATACGTTTTTACCCAAAGCGAGTTCACCACCAATTGTAGCGGTACCATCCGCTAAAATTTGTCCTTTTTTAATGGATTTACCCCACCAAACCTAGGGTTTTTGATGCATATAAGTATTTTTGTTGGAACATTGATACATAACTAATAGAATTCTTAGAGTGTTTCCATTGCCCAAAAAAACAATCTTGTCAGTATTAGAAGAAATGATCTTTCCCTCATGTTGGCTTATAGTAGTAACCCTTGAATCTAGAGCTACTTGGCGTTCTAATCCAGTTCCAACAATGCACTTCTCAGATTGAGAAATTGGAACTACTTGACATTGCATATTTAAATTCATTAAAGCTTGATTCACATCATTATGCTCGATAAGAGGAATCAGAGAAGCTCCAATAGAAAAATATTGGGAAGGAAAAATACTTCTAAGATGAAGCTATTCCAATGCAATAGTTAAGAATTCCTAACGGTATCCTGCTACAATAACTTGTTCTTTTTTAATACCCTGATTTAGCACCAAAGAATTTCCTACCGCTATCATATAGTATTCATCACTACTTAATGATAAATGAAGCATCCATACCTTTTTTTTTTTTTTTTTATCTATAATAGATTTCATTTTCATAAAAGGGGCATTTTAGAGACCCCTTCAAACCAATTCTCGTATGAATTGCTAAGGATCCAATAAGTCTAACATTGATTCCTTTAGACATATCAATGGTACAAATACACCCATAATAACTAAAGTGAGTATCTCATATCTGAAAACTAGCAATTTGCCCTATTAATCCTCTAGGGACCAAATAACTCAATTTTCTCCCATGAACCATTTGTGTCAATGGATTTGTTTGAAACTTGGGATAGCTGGTATAATCCAAAAAAAGACCCCTACATGGTTGTTAATGGAGTTGAAGTTACGAAATTCTAAGGAGTCGGTATCAATTTATGCCTAATTGCTCCACATATAGTTCCTCTAACTACATTTTATAAACAAACTAAAGCCAATCCAAATTGATCTTATAAGAGATCTGCTACAAAATGAATATGCTTATTTTTCAAATGATTCATATCGTCAAGTATACCCATTCCAAATTTCATTCCAATCAAATGTTCCGCAACTGCTAATATATCTCACAGTAACAAAAATGTATTGTTTTGAGGTATATCAAGATTTAGTCTATGATTCATATTTTTTTGACCAATCCTTCCTAATTCACATCTTTGTTGAAAAAATTTCTTTTGTAATTCTTTACATAAGGATTTAGAAAATACCAAATCTTTGCCTACACAAGCAAATTGTTAATAAAACTCCAAAATGGCATTTTCTTTTGACCCAATTTTTTTTTTTTCTCTTTATCATTCAAGAAAGACAAGAAAATCTCAAGATAGTGAACATTCTCTAGAATTTCTCTTAGATTCGAACCCATAGCTGATGATAGAACTAAAATAGATATTTTTTGTTTCCTACTCATACGAGCCCATATCCTTGATTTTCTATCAATCTCTAATTCTCATCTTCCTCCCTAATTGGATATTATGGTACTCGTATAGATCAAAATTCCATTATGGTCCAATTCTGATCGGTAATAAATATTAGGACTTTGCAATATTTGATCGATCACAGTTCTATATATTCCATTCACTATAGACGTTCCTAGGGAGTTCATTAAAAGAATGTTTCCTAGAAAAATTGTTTGTTCTTGCATATCCTTGATGGTTTTCCAAATTAATCTCGCAGATACATATAATTCAAAAGAATATGTGAGTGATTCATATATAACATCTCCTTCTTTTATCAAAGGTTCTACTAATTGATATGTTTCCACAAATAATTGAAATTCAATTTCTTCTTCTATGTCTTCAATTTTTGGAAACTTAGAAAGTTCTTATGTTAAGCGTTGATCAATGAATCTACCAAATCCTTGAAATTGTGTCTAATTTAAACCAGGTATTGTAGCCATTCCTGCATTTCTGTCTCCCAACATTTTGAATTTCCCATTTCCTAAAAAAATTCCATTATTGACCCATCCTTTATCAAATCATATGGATTGATTTAGCAATGATGGAATTTGTATTCTGTTTACTGAATCACATGAAATTTTACCCAACTCCATATATGGAATATATGAAATTCATATGAATATGAATGGAGGAGAGTAAAGAGAATTTTATACTTATATTCAAATTGGAATTTGTAATAGATAAAAATGGAAAGGAATTGATAAATGATAATTAGACTTATGGGCTTTGGTATAGAATATTAAAAAAAAAAACAGTTATTCAATTTCTGCCATTATTATGATATTACATATTCCAATCCAATTGGAGACCAAAAAAGAAAAAAAATTAGATTCATAATTTGATTTGTTCAATGAGATAAAGACATAATAATCATCAATAAAATAGACTTGATATTTTTTTAGCACATAACTTTTTTGTGGATTTTATTATTCAACAAAAACAAAACAAAGGCTTCTATTTAGTAAACATGTGTAGATAACTATCTCTCGATTCGTTTCCTCCTTTATTGCAGTTATAGTTAGGATAGCATATGTCATGCTATGTTAAAATTTCGATTTTCTTTTTCAATTTAAGAAAATTTCATTGAAGTACTACAATTTCCTGATAATTCCTTATAGGCATCTTATATAGATCAGATACCTAATTAGATATTTGTAGAACAATTTAGATTCTAAGGTTTTCATATACTTCAAATTTTAGTTATAATTGAAATTGGTAAGGATTTTTTTTTTTTTTTTGTATTGAAAAGAATCGATATTGATTAGTTATTATCAATTTTGTTCTTCTTCTTATATTTTTAGGATTAGGAAAAGCCAATCTTTTATTCAAACCCAAGAATCGTTCATGAATTTATAGTCACATTTATCCCATTTAAGAGTTAATGGTTCCAATTTATCTTGTTTTAGAACTAAAAATCCAATTTGCTTTTTTAATCTAAAAGAAAGGGAAAGTTTTTCGATATTTAAGTTTTGCAATACTATACATACAATTGAAGGACCGAAGGGATGGATCCAACCCCCAAAACGAAGAATTTCTTTTGAATAAGCAATTAAAGAAAACGGGATTCAATATAGAAGCATAATAAAAACAAAAATTTAGTAATCCCCCCATCCCAAGCAAAGGGGAAAGGTTTTCATCTTTTTGGTATATTATCATTTTAGCGGCATGGCCGAGCAATAAGGCGAGGGACTGCAAATTGTTTTTCCCCAATTCAAATTTGGGTATTGCTTAATCAACAAAAAAACTCGAAATCCCTTATCTTATTTGATTTGCTTTTGCTGATAGAATACGTTGAATTTTTCACCAACAAAAGAAAATGGAGGAAAAGAACTCTTCATATTTTCTTGATTCGAAACATCTACAAGTTTGGTTCTCTCAAGCTAAAGTGCTGTAAATCCTTGCTTCAAGGATTTAAGGAAAGATTATAAGTAAAAGGGAATTGGTAAATCTTTTTCTTTTTGTAAAGGCCCGTCCTAAAGGAGTCTTTAATTCACTAAGTCTTGAATTAAATTGGATAGCCAGATGGCTAATCTAATTTGTGGTTGTAAGAAGCTAATTTGTATACAAACTCATAAGGTTCTTTTAAGTGCTAGGGCATTCAATAAAATAAATACCAAATTCGATGGAAAATAGACTTTTCTATATCTATATAACATAAAAACTGAAAAGAAAAAAGAAAGAATTTCTTTTCAATAAACTTGTGTTTCCTCGATTGTTTCACAGAGACAATCATTAGACATAGACAAACAATAAGGATTAGATTAAATGGGAAATAAAAGTATTTGATAGATAATGATGTATCTTGATTCTATATTTTTATGTCTTTTTTTTTTTTTTACTTAATGAAATGAAGGACAAGAAAGAATAAGCCTTATTATTCCTACATCTTAGGAAAATTTCCTTGAGACTTCAAAATGAGTCACTGCATATTTTACTTATGCTTAACCTTTTCCAATTCTACTTAAAAAAAAAAAAATAGTTCCTATAAGAACTTTTTAGAGGCAAAATTTTTTACCCTTTCATTGGGGTCAAAATCCTTTTTTAACTATACACAAGTGATTCCACTATTATTAGTGAATAATAATGGAATAATTCCTTGATAGAAATAGGGAACATAATTTACATGGATATAGTAAGTCTTGCTTGGGCTACTTTAATGGTAGTTTCTACATTTTCCCTTTCACTCATATTATGGGGAAGAAGTGGACTCTAGACGTATTAGTAAGTTTGAGTTGAAGAATCAAAGCATATCAATTTTTTTTGTATAGATGATTTTTTTATCTTTTTTGATTTGGTTTTTATTAGTTTTTGCTCTTGACTCATCAATGAGAAAAAAAAGTTCTGCTATATTATTAATAGGATCCACATCCTTTATGGGAAACAAGATAGGAATTGTCTAAGGAAAGGCTATCAAATAAGATCTTACCTTAGGTAAGTCGCATATTATATTGTATACTTAACTTACCAATTGTTTTCTTATTTTAAAAATTTTATCTATATTATACACTTTTCTATAGACTTTATTGACTCATTTCATATTTTATGAGTCACTTCATGCTGAAAGAAAGAGTGAAAATGATGGGTTTTCGGGATTTGAAAAAATTATCAGAAAACCCCTTGGTTAAATGTTAACTATTCAATTAATTACGTCTTTAGTATGCCCATACTTTTTTTTTTAAATAATTCGAGTTCTAGCAATGAGAGCAGCAATTTTATTAATTTCTTTTCAGTTATTTCAAATTGATTGGAATTAAGACAAATTAAATAGATGAAGTAAAGAAATCTAATTGGGATACTATGTACATTCAATATATCAAGAACATATAGATTGTAGATTAATCTACATTAAGCCTTTCTTTTTATACAGTATAACTTGTTAGATTACAATAACAACAATTGTGAGTATGGCAGAAAGATTCATTCTACCATACTATCAGATCTCATAGAATACTATACTGCTAATTCTAGTCTGCTCATTTCGTCATTTAATTTAAGTTAAGATGTGAGACTCAAATCCTTTTGATTTCTTCTATTTTGTCAATCATTGACTAAGATAATAAATCAAGTTTGATTCCAGTCCATCACTTTGATCAACTGTTTTTACATATATTATAAATAAAAAAGTAATAAGAACTAGAATGAAGAGTGCAGTAGCAATAAATGCAAGAATATTTACTTCCATAATCTCATTGTTTTTTATTTGACAATAACTCAGGATTTAATCCCATAAAGTTGATAAATTTTTTTCCTGTAAATTCAGTGGGATGAATTACACCTCAATGATATTGAATTAGATCAATATCATGAATAACAATATCGGAGCTATCAAATCAATTCATCATTGAGAATTGAATAATATAACATAAGAAGATCTTTCATCTATAACTAGTCAAAAATTGGATTCTAGATCTAACCCTTTTACTTTTCTTTTTTATTTGAAGTTATCCTTCTTTTCCATTCTTCTTTTTTTCTTTTTTTTATAACCTAGCACCTTCCTTCTAGAATCATTTGATGATGTATGATTTGAACACTCTTAAGTTTCCATTGGTTACAATAACAAACCAAAACAAACAAAAGAAGCGAAATCGAAAAGAAGGAAAGGGATTAAGTACTCTTTTTTTAATAGAATTTAAGAAAATAAATAAGTGTGATAAAAAAATAGATTCTTTCAAACTAATAATTGAAGTTAGACAAACTCGGAACTCGAAAAGGAAAGAAATACCTTTCATTTTCACTTCAAAGCAAAAAGAAGAAAACTAAAAAGAATCCCCGTTAGGAATCAAATTCAACTATTTGTATCCCCTTTCACATTCAATTCAAATGAAGAGATGAATTAATGTATTTTTTATTGGATTTGATTCTATCGAGACTAACGGGACTCAAACCTGTAGCTTTTGCCTTAACAAGGTGGTAGTCTGACCAATTGAACTACAATCCCAAGAAAATAAAAAAGAAAGAGTAAAGTATAAATATTCTTATGATTGCATTTAAACCAATTCTATTTAGATTAGAATCGTCGTGTTATAACATTTATAACACAACGTGGATATGAGATTAATATCCCCTTAAATGGGTGCTTTCTAAGAGCGACATAATAATCCTTTCATTTTCATTATTGACAAATCAAGTGATAATTAATCATCACTTTAAACAAAATGTTAAAAAAAGCCAATCATTTTTTTTCTTTTCCTTACACTTTCTAATTAGTAATTAGAGATCTTGATATGAAATTTGATTGTTAGCAAAATCAAAATTTTTGGGAACAATTAAAAATAAATAGAACAGAGAAAATAAAGCGGCAAGGGTATATTAGAAAATTTTAATTTTTTATTCTTCTTTTAAGAAGTTAGAATTTTGGAAGAACAAATGGGATATATCATTTCATGGTGGATCAGTGAATTCTTGGGCCAAGCTAGATTTGAACCAACATAGACATATTGCCGATGAATTTACAATTCGTCCCCATTTACTGCTCGGGCATCTACTCAGGAAGAAGCAAGTCTAGGCTTATTGATAATCCATGATCAACTTTCTTTCGTTGTACCCTACCCCTAAGGGAAGTCGAATCCCTATTACATCCTCGAAAGAGAGATGTCCTGGACCACTAGTCGATGGGAGCATATTTGCCCAACTACCATCATACTCTACTATGGTCACGATATAGTATGAATAGTTTATTTGAAATTATCAATAGAATGTTCTAACTAAACTTAAAAGATCTTTTCATAAATCATTAGTTCTAATCACTATTCAAGAAAAAAAATTATTAATATTCGCTATTAATTAATTCTATATTATCTAGAAAATAAAATAATAAAATAGAATGAATATTTCAATAAAATAAAAAAAGAAATAGAGAGAAAATAGAACTAATATGAACTGAAGTATAAGATTCTTTCAGGAAGTGATTCAGCTGTTCTAAAAGGCGGATTAAACTCCAATTTTTTCAATTTCATTCATTGATTCACTCTTTTCTTAAGATGAGAGAGAAATATCTTCATCCTAGAATAAGTCAAGAAATTAACAAGTGAGAAATTTTGAAATCTAGGAATTAGGAAAGAGGGATCAAGAAGTTATCGAAATCTTTTCTTTAAGGATTTGTTTGATTCAAGGTATAAGTTGAATTTCATTATCACATGATTCGATGAAATATCTTGGGTCAATGTTTAATTGGTAGGTAATATCAAATCCAATTTTAACTCGATACTACCTTCCTTAATTAAGGATATAAAATTTTTCCTCTTTGAATGAGCTACTAGCTATTCTAGGCCTATTGCATCTATTTAGATAAATTATCTATATATATATATCATCTATTTCGATAAATTATATATCTATCTAGAATTTTGATATATAATCTATATATATATATATATATATATATATATAGATTATTCTATATATATATAAATAGATATATAGATCTTATAGAGATCTTATTCTCATAGTAATGATTCGATTAATTAAAAAATTGGGGCCCCTTTAACTCAGTGGTAAAGTAATACCATGGTAAGCTATAAGTCATTAGTTCAAATCTGATAAGAGGTTTTTCTTTTTTCATGAAACTCTATCATTGGTATTATTCATATTAGAATGGAAAATAGCAATAATATTGCTATTTATAGTTGATATTTTAATAAAAAAAAGTAACTATCTTTATAATTTGAAAATTGATTATGATAAGTTATTATTATCATGAGTTCTAGTAATTAGAGTTATAAAATCAAAAATCAAGTTGAAAACATTTTTATTTTTCTATAATGAATAATGATAAGGCATCTTTTGAATCACAAAATATTCCTATTTTGCACTATTCCACATTCAAAAAATGAGAAATTAATGAAAGAAAAAGTAAGTAGACTTAACCCATTGAATTATGACTATATTTGCTATTCTGATATTCAAATTCAATAGAGATGAAATTAGAATAGTAGGTTTTTTTTATTTCCTTTTTTTTCTTTATTTGACTCTACGAGAATCTATTGATATTTTCAATTCCATTTTCTTGTTCCTAAGATATTTCAAAGAAATAAATTGAGATTCCATTCCTTTACTAAGAACGGTTTATTCAAAGTCACAACATAAAGCTAATTTTTTTTTTCAATATCTTTTTTTTTTATTCTAGAACACAAGATAATTTCGATATCAAAGATATCTATCAGATCATGGCTTCATGTACCAAATATTTTGATATCGATACATACGATATTTTTTTACGATAATGTGATAGGGATGCGAGAAATAGCCTTTCATTTTTAATCTCTTATTATTTATTAATATTGTATCATATTATATTGAATTCGATCATTTAATATTGTATTTTTTTTTATACTTTTTTACAAAAAAAAAGGAAATTCCATTCCGCTGTCCTTTTTTCTAATAGATAAAAAAATGAAATAAATAGAAAAATATTCAAATTGTATTTCTTGCTTCACATCGTAAAAGCTATACTATGGAATTTTCTATACATCTAATTGATTATAAGGCAATTCAAGGTTGAGAGGCTTATTAGAAATAGGAAGAAATAACTGAATCAAGTTCATAGATTTACTTAGTTCGGGTTGTGAATCAAGAAAGGTTTTTCTTATCTTTGAAACCTATTAGAATGAAAGAGAGCTATATATGAGAAATCAAATTATACATAAATGATCAAATCCTCAAATGCACTGAAAATGCCATAAGGTGTTCGGAAATGATTGAAGTAGTTGAATAGGAGGATCAATATGACCATAGCCCTTGGTAAATTTACCAAAGAAGAAAATGATTTATTTGATATTATGGATGACTAGTTATATAGGGACTGTTTCATTCTTGTAAGTTAGTCTAGTCTATTACTCTTTGCTTATGCCTATTTCACTTTAGGGGGTTAGTTCATGAGTACAACCTTTGTAACTTCATGGTATACCCATGGATTAGCTGGTTAGCTGGTTCTTATTAGGAAGGATGCAACTTCTTAATCGCTACAGTTTCTACTCTTGCTAATAGTTTAGCACATTCTTTGTTGTTACTATGGGGTCTTGAGGCATAAGGAGATTTTACTTGTTGGTGTCAATTAGGTGGCCTATAGACTTTTGTTGCTCTTTACGGTGCTTTTGAACTAATAGGTTTCAAGTTATGTTAATTTGAACTTGCTTAATCTATTCAATTACGACCTTATAATGCAAATGCATTCTCTGGTCCAATTGCTATTTTCGTTTCTATATTCCTGATTTATCCATTAGGTCAGTTTAGTTGGTTCTTTGCACCTAGTTTTGGTGTAGCAGCTATCTTTCGCTTCATCCTCTTTTTCTAAGGGTTTCATAATTGGACATTAAACCCGTTTCATATGATGGGAGTTGTTGGTGTATTAGGCATTCCTCTGCTATACGTTATTCATGGTGCTACCATTGAAAATACTTTATTTGAAGATGGTGATGGTGTAAATACATTCCATGATTTTAACCCAACTTAAGCTGAAGAAACTTATTCAATAGTCACCACTAATCGCCTTAGGTCCCAAATCTTTGGGGTTGCATTTTCCAATAAACGTTGGTTACATTTCTTTATGTTATTTATACCAGTAATCGGTTTATGGATGAGTGCTCTTAGAGTAGCTGGTCTGGCTTTAAACTTACATACCTATGACTTCGTTTCTCAGGAGATCCATATAGTGGAAGATCTTGAATTTGAAACTTTTTACACCAAAAATATTCTCTTAAACGAAGGAATTCGCGCTTGGATGGTGGCATAAGATCAACCTCATGAAAACCTTATATTCCCTAAGGAGGTTCTACCCCATAGAAACGATCTTTAATGGAACTTTAGTTTTTGTTGGTCGTGACCAAGAAACCATCGGTTTCACTTGGTGGGCTGGAAATGCACGACTTATCAATTTATCCCGTAAACTATTGGAGGCTCATGTAGCCTATTTCGGATTAATTGTATTCTAGGCCAAAGCAAGGAATCTATTTGAAGTAGCTAATTTTGTACCAGAGAAGCCCATAGATGAATAAGGATTAATTTTACTTCCCCATCTAGCTACTCCAGGTTAGGGAGTAGGGCCTGGTAGGGAAGTTCTAGACACCTTTTCGTACTCTATATCAAGAATACTTCATTTAATTTTCTCAATAGTGTTGGGCTTTGGTGATATTTATCGTACACTTCTAGGCCTTAAGACTCTTGAAGAATCTTTTCCATTCTTTGGTTATATATGGAAAGATAGAAATAAAATGACCACAATTTTAGGTATTCACTTAATCTTCAAAGGTATAGGTGCTTTTCTTCTAGTAATTAAGGCGCTCTATTTTAGAGGTATATATGATACCTAGGCTCTGAGAAGGGGAGATGTAGGAAAAATTACCAACTTAACCCTTAGCTCAAGTATTAAATTTGGTTATATACTAAAATCACCCTTGAAGGGAGAGGCATGGATTGTTAGTGTAGATGATTTAGAAGATATAATTAGAGGGCATATTTGGTTAGGTTCCATTTGTATACTTAGAGGAATCTAGCATATCTTAACCAAACCTTTGGCATGGGCTTGTCATGTACTTGTATGGTCTAGAAAGGCTTACTTGTCTTATAGTTTGGGTGTTTTATTCGTTTTTAGTTTCATTGCTTGTTGCTTTTTCTAGTTCAATAATACCATTTATCTTAGTGAATTCTACGGACCTACTGGACCAGAAGCTTCTCAAGCACAGGCATTTACTTTTCTAGTTAAAGACTAACACCTTGGGGCTAATGTAAGATTCACTCAAGGACTTATTGGTTTAGGTAAATATCTAATGCATTCCCAACTGGAGAAGTCATTTTTAGGGGCAAAACTATGCGTTTTTGGGATCTGTCTGCTCCTTGGTTAGAACCTCTAAGGGGCCTAAATGGATTGGACTTGAGTAAGCTGAAAAAAGTCATATAGCCTTAGCAATAATCGTGTTCCATAGAATATATGACTCATGCTCCTTTAGGTTCTTTAAATTCTGTGGGTAACATCACTACCGAGATCAATGCAGTCATTTATGTATACCTAAGAAGTTGGTTAGCTACCTCTCATTTTGTTATAGGATTCTTCCTATTCATGGGTCATTTATGGTATATGAGAAGAGTTTGTATAATCGCAATAGGATTTGAAAAAAGAATTGATCGTGATTTTGAACCAGTTCTTTCCATGACCCCCTTAACTGATTAATCGATATAGGAGCTCGATGTTTGCAATAAGAATCAACTTGATTCCATTACCCTACATATTAGTAAGATCGAGTGATCCTAAAAAAAAGTATTCCTTTTCCTTTCTTTCATTTAGATCAAATCTATTAGATATAATGTATTTTTTTTCGCTCGGCTATCTCTCTTAGCCGAGCTATTTCCTTTTATGATACTAAAAAGCTAAGCAACCCTAATAAAGAAATATCTTCCTAAGCAAAAGGAAAGAGAGGGATTCAAACCTTCGATGGTTCTTTGTTATAAACTATACCAGTTTTCAAGACCAAAGCCATCAACCACTCGGCCATCTCTCCGAAGGATAATTTCTATTATATATTTATTCCACCAAATAAAACATGGCCATATAAGTGGATACCATCATCATCTATAGAAAGATAAAAATATAAGGTATAAATCTATCTAATCTATATATACAGATAGTTACATGATCCATCATGTTCCAGTAAGTTAAAAAATTACTCGTAACTTTAGAAAGGAGAGGGTTTATATAAGTTGTATAGAATCAATGGATTCATGGTAAAATCCTTTTAGCTTCTAGCTTAGGTTAATTTACATAGTAAAGCTGTTATGACTCTAATTTGGGGTATGGTCGGGGGAATACATGTCAACTGTCCAGTTTGTGCTCCCGATGATACTACTTACTACGTAGAGCTAATTTTAAGTAGAGAAGGTCAGGTCGATAGATTGACAACTCTCCTTTTCAAGGCTTGGGAAGGGTTAGTCCCATAGGCAGCTATTCTTCTAGTCAACCTCAACTGGTTGGCTCAAAATTGGGCAATTCGGCCTTGAATGTATGTCAACTCAACAAAGGGCAGATTCAATGCTTAGCTTAAGATTGGTGTGGCAATAAGAGGTTAACTTAGTAATTAGGTCGACTACGTTAGAGGTCTTTGAAATGAGATAGAGAGAGATTGAAATGGGATAGCTTAGTAAGTTAAGGTACATTAAGCATTACTCTTGAAGCCTCAACTCCCCTAGAACAGCTTAATGAACTATGTAAGCAAGTCCTCGAGCTTGGGAGCAAGTGATTGGTCTATGATCCCGATCACTTTGCAAATGGGTCAAGGGTCAAATTTTATACAAATCAACAACAATGGCCAAACCAACTTCACACAATGATTTCCAATCGGTAATTCAAAAAGGAAAAAGAAGATTTACGAGGATGTTATTGATGGAACTTCTATTAGTGTAGACATCTCAAGTATTTGTGTTAGATTTTAAGGTATTTGAAGAGTAGGCAACGATGTGGTGCTTAGGTAAGATGGTAAAGGGTTGATTCAAATCGGATGAAGGGTAATTTTAGGGTTTCTTTGAGCATGGTGAATATGGTGGTGGTGTTGGTTTTGGAGGGGGACATACGGTTGGTTGTGTTTCAAAGGGAAGCCAACGGTGGTGGTTGTGGTTTGAATGTGGGTGCTGCTAAGGGTCACAATGGCACATGAGAAAAGTCAGGTTTGATTATTGAGAGCGCAACACTCTTAATATGGTGCTTGATTTGTGTTGGTATTGTGTGTAGTGTGAGTACAGGTCAAAGAGAGAGAGGGTGCACTTGAGAAGAGAGAAAGTAGGGTGTTCGAATTGTGCATGTCGAGATTAGCCATGAGTGTGCATATTTTTAGGTAAAATTCCCCTTCTCCCAAGCGTTTACTGATCTTCTTTTTTATAACTTCATAACTCAATCAAATTTAGAGCTTCGAATAATCATGAATCAGCATGGATAAAAATCTAAACTCACATCGATTTCACCAAATCTTCATTTAATGATTATCTATGCAATTCTTTGCAAGATTCGATCGTTTTGTTAATGCTTTTGTAAGATTTCTTCCAAATCCATATAAACACAATGATAATTTGACAAAATTTTGCCAAGATTCAATGTTATCGAGTCCCTCTTCCATGGCTATACTTGGTTACAATCTACTATGAATGGGATTGAAGTTGTCAGGTACAATGCCTATAACTTGGGTTAAAGCTAAAAAAATTTACATGTTACTTAGATCGAACTGGTGACCTCTTAATCCTTCCTAGGCCCATGCACCAACTAGCTAAGCTATTGCTCAATTCCTTAAACATTATTGCGTTTATATTCCATTTAAAGTATAATGCCTATGCTAAGTTTGTATTAAGTTTTCAAGCCCAAAAGCAATCTGATCCCATTTATTCCCAAGATGATCTTGACACTCCTAAGGTAATTAAATAGTAAAAAATACACTTACAAAAGAACTTTTTTGAACTTAAATTAATTTTAACAAATTTTGAGTCATATATTAATTCATTCAGTTTGTTTAAAAAATCTAATTTAATGAAAGCCCATTAGAAACTTCTATAGACTCTACAAATTTCTTAGATAAGAGGCTGGAAGTTAATAAGATTTCCTAAAAAAATACCCTTATTGTTGGCAAGATAACTAACCCTAAACTTAAGAGACTATGCTCAAAAACCTTAATGAAAACTCCTAAAACCCTAGATAATCGTCTCAACCTTAGTTTGACCCTTATACTCAAAGCCCTAAAATCTTATAAACAAATGGTAATAACTAATGTTAACTCTTAAGATTAATATAATCTAATGAAACCAGCCTCAAATCTTAATGGAAAATAGACCAATAGTCTAAACCCATGAGAATTCCTTGAAATCAATAAAGGGTAAACTATGCCAAAAATGAATATTGATATAGGTAAACCTAAAATGAATGCTAATACCCCTAAATGAACCTTCGAACTCTAAAACACTAATCTAGTGTCGAAAACCCTAATTTAATTATAGAACTCTAATTAGATAGTAAAAATATTCACTAATCGTAGACAAATCTCTCAATTGCTTTAAAATTCTAATCTATCCTCTAAACACACTCAAATAACAATAATTGGTTCTAATTCTTTAAACTAATTAGATAAGATAACTTAATGGGCTTAACTAACATAATTTGATACATTAAGCCTTACAATGTACCTAATTAGTGTCAAGTGTACGGATAATTAAGATTAAGAAACTTAATTATACCTTAATTTGCTAATCAAGTTTTACATCATAGTTAACTATAAGTTAAGCACAATTAATCATATATAACCAAAGTAACTATATGAAAATATCTCCTTAATAATGCCAACATCATACTTAGGGAGATAACATGATCCCCATAAACTATTGGATCTAAACTTAAAGTCAGATACAAGAGTCAATAGATAATCCCTAGAACCACTCAAAATATAATAAAAAAAAACCCTAAATAAAATAATTGAAGCCTAAATAATAAGTGACAAACCCTAAATAATAAGTTAAAAAACCTTAAAGAGAGTAAAACCTTAAAACCTTAAAGAGGGTATGCGTAAAACCCTAAAAATCCTGATATGTGAGAAACCTTATTAGAAAATATCAATAGACTAACTAAAACCTTAATTGGATGTCCAAAACTCTAATTGAAATAATAAACCCTAAGTATATCCCTAAACTATTCAATAATCGCAAATAATTTCTTTAATCTCTCTAAAACCCTAAATCATCAATCTTGTATGCAGTCTGAAAACCCTAATCAGTCCCAAATGTTAAAGACTCTAACAAATGAAGTAATATAGTTCAATGGACTTAATTGAAGTGATAAAATAGGGCAAGACCTTAATTATACCCTAATTAGGCCTAAATTGCTTAATTAATTATAATTGCTATTAATGAGCTTAATTACCCTTTAATCTATCTACCAACTGATATTACATCTTAATTACCAAGAAGATAAGAATGATTAGTTGGCTAATCGAAGGACATTTGTCCTTTCGAAGACAAAATCCTCCTTCACTTAGCAAAAAATAAACAAGGTACCATAGTACCAAGAGGAGACCATGTATGCTCATCTCAAAATAACCACCACTTGTCTCCCTTATCCTACCTTTATGATCCACCATTTCACCCTATTAATCACTTAACCTTATTCTTCATTCTTAGAAAAACCTAGGAATCACTCTCCGGAAACCCAAACAAAAGTCAAAGGAAAAAGGGAAGAAAAACAAGATAAGTTGTCAAATGCCCCTATGCACATTAGTGCCTTTTGAGATTACCACCACCATATAATTCCAAATCACAAACAACCATACCCATAGATCATGTACATCCTCTAGTTTCTTGCTAACAAACCCTTGCTTTCAAAGGCATACATTTCAACTTCATTTTTTGAGTGAAAAAGTTATAACTTGTGTAAACCAATATAAGGTAAAACCTACCCAACTTAAGTTTTCCTTTTACACTAGTCATATCTATGATATCTTGAGAGTTTAGGATTAGAAATACTAGATAAACATATTATAATCATCTATATGTCATTTTAGAGCCATATAATTATATATTCATTCATGTACATAGCTAGTTTACTACTTACATTCTAGAGGTATAGGAAATAATTTTAGGTAACTAACTTGAAAAGATGTTGAGAAAACTCCATGAAGCTCTAAGTACTATGCATGCTACCCTTTCCTTGATATGTACCCATCTTAGTGGCCATTACAGGCTAGAATACTTAGGTTTAGTACCTTATCTAATCAATATGAACATGATCTGTACTTTGGACACTTAGTAGCCAAATGTAATATTGAAGGAGTAATGGATGGGTTTTATTTAAGCTAAGGATTTCTAATGAAGGGAAAGCAAGTCTGTATGCCGAATAGCTCAGCTAAGGAATTACTTATTTAAGAAGCCCATACTAAAGGCTTAGCCGACCATTTTGGTGAAAAGAGAACTGTTGAGTTGTTAAAAGAACACTTTTATTGGTATGGGATGATGAAGGAAGTATACAAAATTCTTGAGCGGTGCATGGTTTGCAAATGCTCCAAGGGGAGAAAGGAGCCATATGGAGAATATACACTTTTGCTCATACTTGAGCAGCCCTAGACCAATCTAAACATAGATTTCATACTCAACTTACCTAAAACCCCTTAGAAACATAATTCTATTATGGTAGTGGTTGATCGATTCATCGAAATGAGCCACTTCAGCCCTTGCCACAAAACCAATTATGCTTTATTGTTGCTAACCCCTTTTTGCAGGAGATCATGCAACTGCATGGAGTTCTAAGGAGTATTGTATCTTATTGTGATTTGAAGTTCAAGATCTTCTTTTAGCAAACACTATGAAAGAAACTTGGTACTAAGCTCATGTTCAATACTTCATGCCATCCATAGATAAACAGCTAGACTAAGGTTGTGAATAGAATAATAGGTAACATCTTTTGAGCAATTGTTGGGAAGAATTTGCATAATTGGGATATATGCTTGCCCATCATTGAGTTTGCTTACAATTGCTCCACTCATAAGTCGATAGGAAGGTCACTTTTTGAGGTCATCTATGACTTAACCTAAACTTACCCTTAGACATGATTATCAACCTAACCTTGGAAAGAGAAAGTCAATTAGGCATGCAGCACACTGAGGAGTTTTAGAAACTACTTCAAAAGGTTGCTAAGCAACTAGCCAAGACAATGGCTCGATAGAGATAAAGAGGAAGTTGAGGTAGAAGACAAATTATCTACAGCCTAGGAGACAATGTTTAGATTCTTCTTAGAAAGGAGTGAATCCTAAGGAAGAGAAAGAATAAGTTATCCCCTAAGTTAAATGGCCTTTTCAAGATTCTTTGACGCATTAATGACAATGCCTATGAGGTAAAACTACCTAAAGGATACAAAGCATCTCCTACTTTCAACATCATTGACCTTATACTCTTTGTGCTAGAACAAGAAGAAGAAAAAGAAGGCCAAGATTTGAGAGAAAATCTTCAATAACCTTGGGGAACTAATGGATTACCAACCTTTGAACCCCTTACTCACGCCCGCCTCCAAAGCCTTTAATCTCTCACCAAAAAGATTCTCTCTTATCAGCTTGTCGCAGATAAGCTTCAGTACATAGAAGAGCTGTAGAAGAACTCCCT
Source organism: Lumnitzera littorea (assembly GCA_024138015.1). Taxonomy (NCBI): domain Eukaryota; kingdom Viridiplantae; phylum Streptophyta; class Magnoliopsida; order Myrtales; family Combretaceae; genus Lumnitzera; species Lumnitzera littorea. Next base: position 62,053,262 of record JAMXBB010000006.1, read on the forward strand.
AAGGACACAACTCAAACATACTCAACTCTACTCAAACTCTTACCTAATTATTGACCTACCGAGCCAAGTGCTAAGACCAACCTATTAAGTATCGATTCTAAGGATACTATACACCAAGCTCTACTCTTCCAGCTTACTAAACTGCAACTTCATTCAATCACCTCGACAGTTCAAAGCACAGTTCATCAACAACAGCTCCAACATCAACTTAGCTCAGCCATAGAGCTCCAAAATCCCAAAACACGGACCCATTAATAAGTTGCCACATGTCCACTACTTTTCTAACACTTGTACAATATTTCTTTTTGTCCTTTATCATATTTACCCTTTTGTCAAACATACTAGGAATCTCTTTCTTACATTGTCTTTTATATAATTTTCCTTTATTGTATTGTTGCCTTAAAGGACTTATTATAAATAGTCCTTTTTACTGTAGCCATAAGGAATATATATATTATAATTAATGAATATTCTTATTCTTACGAGTCACAATTCTTTGAGTACATTTCATTTGCACTCTTATCTAATCTTGCCGAGTAACTCAAGTTTAGTGGCAAGTTGACCTTAGTATTAGTTTGTACGTCATTATCAAGTGAAATACTAAGTCATGTTGTATTTGTTGGTACATCATATCCTTCAAGCAGCTATACAGAAGCTACTATGTTTGCCGACCTATCAATTTCTTCATTCTTCGATACCTTAAAGGGCCCACTGTTAATACTTCCTATAGTAAGCCTTAGTAATTATCTCAACTTCTAGGCACATCAGTATTAGATTAGTATTTCTCCTTTAGACTAGGTTTAAAGTAGAGTAGATTTAGTGAGAGTTAGACTTAGTTTTGCATGCTTAGAGTAGAATTGTATCTTTACTTTGTCGAGAACTTTTTATTAAGTTGTTTTTGTTGTTTTTTTGGACTTGTGAAGAGGCTTTTGAGACTCAATTGGTTGTTTGGAAAAGTCATAAATCTCTTGTCACAGTATCATATAGGGTTGGGATTATTGAAACCCCTTTGTATTTAGACCTTGAGGATTACCCTTATGTTAAAATTTCAAAGCCTTTGTTATTTTATGCAAAGAAGAGGAGTTGCTAATTTAAAGTTATTATTTGATCTTGAAGATGATAGAATATTTCATAGACAAGTACGGGAAAGAAGAAGATCTACTCAAATGGAGAATGAAGGAAATGGACATGGTGTTGGTATAAGAATCAGTATGAATATGGATGATATGAATGGAGAAGGGTATCAAAATGGATTCAATGAGCAAAATGGAAATGTGAATGGTAATGGATTAAATGGTTTGAATATGAATAGTGATGGAAGTGGAAACCATAGAGCTTTATGGGAGTACATTATACCAACCATGGAAGGTTTTGCACCAATAATGGCATGGCTTACTATCCAAGCTAACAACTTTAAGCTTAAACCTACATTGATACAAATGGTGCAAATGAATCAATTTAGTGAGAGTGCTTTAGAAGATCTAAATGAACATCTATAGAGTTTCCTTCAATTGTGTGCAACATTTAAAAGCAATGGTATTTCTATGGATGCTATTTCATTAAAGCTATTCCCATTCTCCTTGAGAGATAAAGCCTGAAGATAATTGTATTCTCTACTACCTCATTTGATCGCTACTTAGGAGCAATTAGCTCAAAATTTTTTTTAAAGATATTTCCCTCTATGCAAAACTATGAAAATGAGGAATGACATTACAATGTTTCACCAATATAATGGAGAATCTTTATATGAAGGATGGGAACAATACAAAGAGATGTTGAGAAGATGTCCACACCACAGATTACCAACTTAGTTATAGGTTTAGATTTTCTACAATGGTCTATCAAAATACTTGAAGTCAATAATTAATGCTATAGTAGGGGGTAATTTCATGAACAAGCGCTGAGAAGCATTCCAACTAATTGAAGATATCGTAATAAGCTCATTTAGGTGGCATAGTGAAAAAAATGACCAGTAGAGGATATGCCAATTACAAGAAAAGCATAAATTTGAATTTATTGCCACTCAATTGGAAACAGTTACACAAAAGATAGAAAAAGTCTTAGGACTGAACTAAGATGCTAAAGAGAAATGATCAGATGATTGATACACTTATAGAAAGGATGCATAGCTATGTCGAAAAAGCGAGCTCAAAATTATAATCACAGATTCTATGGGACCTCGTAGGTTCAATCAAATGGCTAAGATGCATGAGTACATGAAGGTATAGCCACCCAGGGATTCATTTTCCAATGAGAGGAGTCAATCAATCAGTAAGCCCTCTAGTCCAACTTACTATAGTGATGGAGGTTTTACAGGAGCTGTTAATTAAGAAAGTTTGTTCCTTTATTACTCTATCATTTTAATTTTTGTTAGTTTTCTATTTATTTATATTAAATGGCTTAAAATATAACTTGATTTTCTTGTTTGTATTGAGGAAAATCTAGGGCAATAGCCAATAATGATGAAGCACATGAAACCATGTTCAACTATATTAAGCTGTTGGTGAGTAGAGTCAACTCCAGTATTGTAAGACCAATTATCACTACAAACGAATTTATGATCTCACCAATTATTGTGTAAATGGTTTAGCAATAATTGCGATTTGAAGGCCTTCAAAAGGAGGACCCACATACGCATCTTACTAGCTTTTCGAAGATTTATGTAACTTTCAAAATAGAAGGAGCTACAAATGATGTGATAAGGTTAAGATGGTTCTTGTTCTCTTTGTAAGGAAAAGCAAGGTAATAGTTAGCCTTATTACAACAACATTTTATTACTACTTGGGATTTATTAATAGAAAATTTTTTAGAGAAATATTTTCCTTCATTTAAGATAGTTAAGCTTAGGAGGGATATCTCATCATTCACCTTACTTGATAAGGAAACAATTTATGATGCTTGGGAGCATTTTAAGGATTTGCTTAGAAAATGCCTAAATAATGCTTTGCCACTTTAGATTCAAGTACAGACTTTTTACAATGGTTTGAATTATGGAACTAAACAATTTGTTGATGCATTTGCAAGCGGTATATTGAATTTAAAGATGCTTAGTAAAGCGTATGCTTTATTTGAGAGCCTAGCCATGAAAACCGACCATTAGGAAGGTGATAAACTCAATAGGATGAAATCAACATTGAAGGATGCAAAGTCCACTACAACCTTAGTGGCATAGTTAGAAGCACTATACAAAAGGTTAGATTTATATCTTATGCTAGTATAGCATTTTATGATGCCTAATGTAGTTAATTCAAGAGGGTTCATGCCAACTTATTTGTTACCAAAAGCCACCTTATTATGGTATGAATCAATGGGATTTTCAATATTTACCTTTTGATGACCATGAAGAATAAGGTAAGGAATGCCTCTTTTATGCAAGTAATTCTTTTTATCCACTAAGGAATGATAATGTTCCTTTTGGATTCCAAACTCACCCTCCAAAATAAAAAAACACGAAACTGGAAGAGATTTTGACTAGTATCATGCCTTAAGTGCCAATATTGTAACAGTCTCGTTATGCATACCAATGGTTGATAATAGCATAGGGCCATAGCTATCATTACACAATCGATATACACAAGGCTTTATATCGAAGCTAGTAGCATTTAGTGAAAATGAAGCATCCCTACCAATAACCCTAATGAGCTTTGCCTCCTTCACCTTAAAGTTCCTATTTATATTCCTTAGCAATGTAGTTAGTCAGCTTCTATTGATAAAACTTCACTTTATGTTCTCATCCCAAGCTTTTGTAGAATTAACCTGCAAAAGAATAATCATAGTCGTATAAGTAAAACCACGTCCTTAGTAAGTGGTAAGGAATAAGTGATATATGTAAACAAATAAGGTAAGCAAGTCCATTTAGAGTACAGTGCAACAAACAATGTGCCATCCATACGATGTTGACCAGTATGTCGTGAGAATAGAGAAAATAACCCTACTCTAACTTAGGTTTTGAGGAGTTTTATTATACCACACCCCACCACTTAGTAGGTTCGAATTTCCCATCAATCTAAGGATGTACAATGGACTTTGTCTTATCTCCTCTATACACATTACATACTATTCTACTTGATACTTTCAAACTTGAATAGCGACCTCCTCTCTTATCACTTAGTTCTGTAGAATTGAAAGAAGGAAACTCCTTATTTCCTCTTAGTACAAGTGGTGTTAATGGGAAGAAGTAAAATGTTGGTATGCTATGCATGTATAATTTTTTTAGAGTCGGATATTCATTAGTCAAGTTAATTAAGCGATCAAACAACAAATCAATACCATATCAAAATAATATAAAGCCAAGCAACAAAGATTATTAAGTAGTATTATTACACCTACAATCGCTGCATGCATAAATATAACTAATCTACAATCACAAGCAATATAACAGCTTACTACCCTTTGTTAGTACATCAAGAACTACCGTAAGGTAAGTCACTTACTTGGTTTGTAGATGCTTAGTATTCCCCTAAAAGTTGAGTTGAAAATCCTTTAAAAAGTTCACTATTAGTTATATTTTAGAGTTATATTAAAAGGTCAAGATCACCAATACAATCTCTTTCTCGGAAGAAGATTTTGAAGGCATCTAAAGGCTACATGCTGACGTACTTGTAGTTAGTGCAAGAATTGTGAACTTTAAGGTCAAGAAAATTCTTATTGACACTAAAGGTTTGGCAGACATCACTTTCCAACACACTTTTGACCAAATGAGACCAAAGATCAAAGCGCAGTTAAGATCTTACAATTGTGATTTACAACATTCAACAATCAACCCATTCAGGTAGTCAAAATGATCTCTTTACCAATCCATATTAGGGATGACAAGCATGTCGCAAAAGATAAGGTGGACTTACTCATTGCTAAATGTTGGTCCTCATAGAACATGATCATGGGATGGCCGTGTCAACACTTATTTGGAATCATCCCTTTCACTACTTGTCTCAAAGCTAAATGCCCTACTCCCACAAAAGTCGACATATGTAAAGGGAATCTATAGTTGGCAAGATCCTTGTACATGAGGACCATAAGACAAGATGAGGGTTTTTAAGTAGAAACCTATCCGGAAGGAAAGTCAGTTGGCACAGAAAGTGTCGAAAATGATATAGAGGAAATCTCTTTAGGAGATGACCTTGGAAAAACAACAAAGATCAGGAAACCCTTGTCATCAGATATTCATCAAAGTTTGATCAACTTCTTCCAAGTCAATGCTGATGTATTTGTATGGTCCCCTTTAGACATGCCGGGTATCCCTAGAGACGTTTTGGTACATAAGCTTCAAATTGATCTAAGCACAAAGGTGATCCAATAAAAGAAAAGGCATTTTGCCCCCAAGAGACAAGTGGCCATAGAAAAAGAAGTTTAGAAACTATTGAAGGCATGATTTAATCAGAAAGAGCCTTATCCAACTTAGCTAGTGTAGACATCTAATTTTTACCCTCTTTATTTCTATTTTTATTATTTGATTTTTCTTTCTTTTCTCAAAAGGCCCTAAATTAGGAAAAATACAAAAAAAAAAAGGAAATTAAAGAAAACCAAAAAAATTAAGAAATTTAGAAAAAATAAGAATCTTAAGAAAATACAAAAAAAAAAATCAAAAATAAGAAAAAGCATAAGAAATAAGAAATTTTTAAAAAGAACCAAAAATAAGAAGTGTAGAAAGAAACCCAAAAAAATAAGAAGTTTAGAAAATAAAGTTTAAAAATATAGAAAATTGAGAAAATTACAAAAAAAAATAAGAAAATTGAAAAAAAATAAAATATTTTAGAAAATAAGAATTTTAATTGTATAGATTTTTTAATTTTAGAAGTTGGACTATTGAACCTAAGCTTAGATTAAAATCTAGTATAGATTGACTAAGTCAAGATGTGTAATTTAATTACACATATGGATAAGACACAGGCCAATGGTCAAACGGATAAGCAAATGGACATTGGCATTGGGTTTGGTTAAAGGTCAAGGGTTCGAATCTGGGAGGGAGCATACAAAGCTTCTTTTTTTTTTTTTTCATCACATTAGAGACTGCTACGTATCAGGATCTCATTGAGTTATGTGTCCTAACACGTGGTAGCATCGGGTTAGACGACCTAGTCACTATTGACACGTAGTACACTCTGGTTGGTCGACATAGTTGACGTGGCGCCACGTCAACCCATTTTTCCCTCCCTTTCTTTCCTTTTCCCTTCTTTTCCCTTGATTTCCCTTCTCTTTCCCCCTTCTTCCCTCATTTTCTCTAGATTTTCCTCCTCTTTCCTTCTTAAGAACTGCCTACCCCCTTCATTTTGGCTTCAATTTCTACTAAAATTTCACATACAGGCACATAATTTCGTGCATTAATCTCGTACTCCACATGGCCTATTTTGAATTGAATCAAAGAACAGGACCAAATTCATCCATTTCGTTGCTCAAATTGACACTCAAAAATGGAAAAAAACTGTAATTTTGGCCATTTACTCTTTACTCCAATTCAAAACTTCCTATGTTTCTAGGTTGATTACGAGTATAAATTGGGTATTGGGGGAGCTCAAGGACCACACACAACTACGAATAACCTTTTCAACAACACTCCTAACCTCCTCTCCCTCTTGTGATCTCGTTCTCTCTCTAACCAAAGCTCTCTCTTTCTCTCTCTATTCTATTCCCTCTCTATCTAGCCTAACACCATAGGCTACCACCCTAGCTAGCTCCATCACCTCGCAAGCTTCCCATTCTACCCCCTCTTGACCACTGCCATGCCTCTATCAATAACCATTGAGCCAGCGTTACCAAACCCTTTCCACCACACCACTCCCCATTACAAACCACCATTCCCGACCTCCTTCATCCAAACCAACGCCACTATGAGACTCAAGACATCCTAAAACCACTAACCCCACACTTCATTCTACTCCAGCAACCTCCAGCGAAGAGAAGCTTCGCCATCGTTACTACCCACAATCTGACCACCACCCAAACGGCTACCCCAAGCTGTAGCAACCCCCCTACCCCCATTATCTCTAATAAAATATATATAAAACACTGCTTACCCATAAAGAATTTTGCTTGAATTGCCTCAAACCACCCTCCTCCAATCTATTGCTATTGAGCTTAAAGACGACTCGAATCCAGCAAACTTAACCTGACCAATCCGACTCAATGACCTACAAACCAACCAGAGACTCGCTTTAGCAACCCCATTTATGCCTACTTCCTAGTCCGATTCTCTTTGGATTATTTTTTCATTTTTTTATTCATTTTTTTATTAACTTCTTTATTTGTTTTTTGGTATAAATGTCATAAAAAGAAAAGTGACAGAAGAAAAACGAAAGAAAAAGAAAAAAAGGAAAAGAAAAAAGGACAGAAAAAACAGGAAAAAAGAATAGTTTATTGGTTTTTTTTTTTTAGTATAATAGAAATAGATAAAAAAAAATAAGAAAATAAGAAAATATGTACGATAAGATAATAAATAAAATTAAGAAATGAAAATAAAAAGGTAAATAAGTTAAGGAATAAAGATTTCTTTTAATACTTATAAAAATCAAGTTTTCAAATATATATATATATAATTGGATCCTTTTCAAATTTAGGACGTTTCAAAATTTTTTCAAGAAAAAAACAAAAAATTCCAACTTAGGACCTTCTTTATTTTAGGAATTTCTCCTTAAATAAATCAAATCAAGTAAAACATAAGCTCAACTTTTTTCGAAAATTAAAATCAACTTAACCCATTAAAGTTTTCATTAAGAAAATTATGTACATCTGATCCTGAATAGTAGATATGTAAGCATATTCGGGGTGACGATAAAAATAAAAAATTTAATTTTTCCTTTTTCTAGATTACTTAAGTTATCTAATTAGAGTAATTAACAATTGAGTTCCATCTTATGAAATACAAAGGTGATTTTTAAGATTAAAGTTAAATTTAGAAAGTCAATGATACTTGTAAGGGTTTAAAATTCCTAAACCCTGAATCTAGATTCTCTGGTTTCAAAAGCCATTTTATGAAATTGGTTTTAATCGTTAGACTAGGGATTAAGTTATAATCAATCCATCCAATATTTTATAACTTAACTGTTTTTTCCCGACTCTAGTCGAGTGGTAACACCAAAGTACTTTTCAAAATAAAAAAATCGGCTTTCTTTAAACCCCAATTGATGGTCAATATTAAATAGGTAGGATTTAGTACTAATCGATTTAGAGAAAAACCTAATTTAAAATGAATCGGGATGTGAAAAACTAGGCTCAATAACTTGGCAACCCTACTAAGGATGTTAAGAGGGTTAGTCATTTGACTTTCCAAAATTAAAATTAAACTCTAAAAATCACCTTATTGCAATTTATGTACTTATTCATTCTTTGTTTATATCATAACTGTACTAACATTTTTGCAGGTTTAGTTTTATTTATTTTATTGTTTAGAGGGGGGGATTTATTTCCTGTACTATGAACACATGATAGATATGGTCGAACCCAGGTCATCTTAAGACCTTAGGATGAGGAGCCATTGTGTAAGTTCCAATCATAGTGGGGAAACCAATGTTTGGGGCCAATTAGGCTACCCCACTTAAACTTCGAAGTGACCAAGAAACAGTTTTGTAAGAAACATATGAGGTCATAGAGTTTAAGGACCTTTAGAACCCACCCTTCTTACATACATCCTTCAGGGTTTTAGGGCAACATTGTTATAAAAGAAAAGATAAACTTGAAACTTCTTTCCTTATATTTTCTCATAATTCACTCTCAACTTTTATCTGTCTTACGTATCACACGCTTTGGGATATGGGGGTCATTTGTTGTATCAAAGATGCAGGGTAGATGCGATCAAACCCAAGCCATCTTAAGACCTTAGGAGAGGGGCCATTGTGTAGACTTCGAATGCTATGGTATAACCACCGCTCAAGGTTGATTAGGCCACCTCACTTAAGTTCAATGTGACCAATAAAAGTGTTCTTTAACAAGTGAAGTCACAAAACTTAAGGACCTTTTCAAAACCTACCTTAATTGCATATACTCCCCTCTAAGCTTGACTTAATACAATACTCTTAAGAAATTGCAACGCTACTAATCGTTCAAGATTTTTTTTTTTTCTAAAATAACAGTAAGGTTACAACTTAAGGGAGTAGTGTATTGACCTAAATGATCCCAACATCTGCATATTTCCATATGCTTTCTTTTGCTGCATTAATGACTGATTCTTGTCCATGAAATATGTAGACCTAAGAATGGCAAGTAACCAACAAGAGAATAATCAAAGACTACCAGATGCCCTAGGAATCTATGAGCAACTACTATAAGTTGAAGCTACCTATTGGAAATAGAGGGTTAGACATGTTGGGGCCTCAAACAGGGATTAGTTAACTCAAGTCGTAAAAAGCAAGAGGACCATGAATTGAGCTTTAGAAATGCTAGACAAGATTAAAGCCCAACTGCGAAAGTTAGGTTAGAAACTTTAGATGAAGTTAAAGGGTTTTGAATAATTTTTAAGTTTTGAAGAATTGTTAGGTTCCCTATACTCTGATCTTTCCAAGATAAAATTTTTCTCTTTATCCTATCATTCTTTGTTCTTTCCTTCTTTGTAAGTAGTCCTTCAATAGAGTTTATCTAACCATTCACTCTCTCACTCAAGGAAATGCAATTAAAAATAAAAAATAAAAAATAATCCATCATTTCTTTTTCTATAAGATAAAGGTTTCTCTCTCCCTAAAAAAAAAAAAGAAAATAAAAAAAAATAAAAGAAAAGTTGCTAACTGGTAAAGGATTCTTCCAATCCAGGTTCATATGGCTGATGACAAACTCGCCTCCCTAGAAGGGATGATGCAGCAAATGGCCCAATAATGGCAAATCTTATTCCTAATGATCACCACTCTCCAAATATCCTAAGATTCAAACCTAGAAAGGAGACTTTTGAATTTGGAAGAAAAGGTAGCTACACTACAAAAGAGCATTATGGATCTAGAAACGGCAATGGGCCCCATGCTTATAAGATTTCAACACCTGACGTTCAATACTGATCAAATTTCAATAAGCCCAAGTAATGAAGGAAGCCCAACAAGAAAAAAGGCAAGGAGAAATGAGAGAAAACAAGCCTAAGGGACTTAGAGGAGACGATTCACACAACTGAAGATATCAATCACCCAAATCTTTCATAATTTGAAAACAACAAAGGTTATAACTTGTGAAGCCCCTAATCCGAATTACAAACCACATAGCTTTGACCCAGAACCATTATGCGACTATCATATGGGTCATAAGGGGCACTTTACCCAAAAATGCTGGAGATTAAAGAACAAGATTCAAGACCTGATTGATGTAAAAGTCATTCAACTAAAGTTATAACAAGATGGTCATTCTTCAAGTCATGGGGATAATCTAATTGAGTCACCTAAAGTTCCTTTTCTTCTAAGTTTACCAATGCCTTGTAATAAGCTCATTGGTTGTTTCAAGTAATTGGATGCTTGTTAAGATAAGGGCAAAGAAAGTTGTTTTCAATAAAGTTTGTAATAGTTGGAATAATACGATTGCCTTTTCAATTGAATGATTACAAAGTTATTAGAGCAAATAAATTCTCCTTAAGAAATCGGTAACTCATTTTTAAAAGGTTTAAAATAAAAAGAGGCAAACTATTTTCCACACAGAGAGTTAAGCGACATAATGGTGAGGATACTTTGGACTCATTCCTTAAAGGAGGTCCACTTTAAATGTGATACATAGATTAAAATAAAATTAGGCATTCATTTCTCAAATCCTAAACACATTCATCTCTTGTTTACTCTGTTAGACCTATTTAAAGAATTTTTCAAATTTAAACCCTATCAAGAACCACCCTACAATAGGGCAATTAGAAGGTTAAGGTCATTGATAAGGAGAGAGGGATTAAAATTGGTTTGTACTTTCTTCAGTAATGCTAAATTCAAAAGCAAATTTTATTTCTAAGAAGTTATATTTTGTTGAAATAAGGAAGAGCTACGTTCTTTTTAAACACCTTAAGCTTTTACTTACCTTACTTAGGCCCATACAATAGAAATCAATAGATTTAGGACCCTAAATCGCTTAAGAGAGAAAAACTTGGCATTGGAGACTTAGGGCTAAATGAAAAAGAAAGAACAACAAAAGAATAGTGGTGCAAAGTAATAACAAAATAGAAAAAGAAAAAGATGAGGAAAAGAGGTTATAAAATTAGGCTCAAGTGTAAGTTAAGAGCCAAGTGAAAGCCATATCATATCTTAGTAAGGGCAGTCAGATCAAAAGCTAAAGCTTAAATAGCCCCAAAGATGTGAAGCCCTAAATCACAGTCCAAGCTCGAAAACCTAAAATCTCTACATTCACTTTGAAGCCTCTTTCACACTTGGCCTTCCTACCAACAATACTACCCTTACATAAGTAAAAGCTCTTTCAATCTTTAAAGGTAATTTATCTTTAATAAAAGTTGTTTCTGAAGCTAGAGTAAGTATATTTCTAATTGTTCCTAAGGTTCTTAACTTGTACACTCGAGATTAATATTTATTTCAAAATAAGCTTCTTCATTAGTTCTTTTTGAAACCCTTGGACCAAAAGCCTAAATTCATAATTTTAAATCGAAAAAGACCTAATGGATTAATCAAGGCGTATCACATGCAAAATGGATTATAATTTTGGGATTGTAGTCAAGAGTGTATTATGGACCGAGAGTTTGCAAGGAAGTCCTTTTCAACTGAACTAGTCATGAGTTAAATTTTAAGGATGTTTGAAATCACAAGGCCCTACTAAATGGCTCAACATCCAAGTTATAGGGAACATAAGAGGCCCCATGTGATTATTAAGGAAAGGTTCTTTACTTGTTAGCAAACTAAAAAAGAAAAAAGAGGTAATAAAAACAAAAGAAAAAAGAGGTAATAAAAAAAAAAAGAAGAAGAAAAAGAAAAAGAGACAGAAAGTATCTTTATTTCAAGTCCATGTCGGCCTAAGCAGCTAAGTTTTCAATCCATTCTAAAGAAAAAAAAAGAAGGGGTTAAGAGCCCGAGCTTTTCTCATTCTTCCCAAAATAAAGGAAATTATACCTAACGTCTTTTTGAACATAAATGGTTTTCACTAAAAGGGTTTTTCTATAAATAGTTTCCTCAATAATCGAGTAGTGTTTTTGGACAAGTTTTTATCATAACCGACTCTCGAATGGGCTATCCCCCATTCAACTCTCTTCAAGGTTTTTAGCAAACCCATAAGGTGCCTCTATTCCTTAATTACCTTTAGTGTGCCCATAGGGCCCTTCATTTTACCAAGTTCTTTTAACAAACCCATAAGGCACTTCCTTTTTGCAAAAATCTTGTAGTGAGCTCATAGAAAGCTTGATTTCTTTAGGTGAGCTCATTAGGCCTCTTTGCTCAAGAAGTTTCTCTTAACAAGCCCATAAGGCATTCACCAAGCTTCTCTTAAGTGTGCTCATAGGGCCCTTCAGTTCACCAAACTCTTTTAACAAGCCCACAAGGCACTTCTTTCTGCAAAGATCCTATAATAGGTTCATAGGATGTTTGATTTCTTTAGGCGTACCTATTGGGGCCCTCTATTCACAAAGTTTCTCTTAGCAAGCCCATATGGCACTTCTCTTCATCATCTCTTCTCTTTAGCCCATAAGACACTCACCTTCCACATCCAAGTGATTAGCTAGTCCTTAAAGATGCGATCTTAACTCAGTTTCTTTTCCAAATTCTTTAAGCAAGCCCATGAGGCATTTCTATTTCAAGCAAACTCATAGGGCATTTCCCCTCTATTCACTAAACCCGTAAGGCACTTCTCCTTTAGATCGATCCCATTTTAGGGTTGCTAGTCCCCGAAAGACCCTCCCACTTAGGTTAGTAAGCTTAGTGAAGCACGGCCAAGTTTTAGATCGATCCATGTTTAGAGTTACTAGTCCCCGAAAGATACTCTCACCTAAGTTAATGAGCCTAGTAAGGCACAACCAGGTTTTAGATGGATCCCAATTTAGAGTTGCTAGTCCCCGAGAGACACTCCCACCTAGGTTATTGAGCCTAGCGAGGTACGACCAAGTTTTAGATTAATCTTAGGTTAGTGTTGCTAATCCCCGAGAGACCCTTTTACTTAGGTTAATGTGCCTAGTGAGGTACGACCAAGTTTTAGATGGATCCAAGTTTAGGATTGTTAGTCCTTAAGAGATGCTTCTACTTAGGTTAGTGAGCTTAGTGAGCCACGACCAAGTTTTATATCGATCCCAATTTAAGGTTGCTAGTCTTTAAGAGACACTCTTGCTTAGGCTAGTGAGCCTAGTAAGGCACGACTAGGTTTTAGATTGATCCAGTTTAGGGTTACTAGTCTCTAAGAGATGTTCCTACCTAGGTTAGTGAGCTAAGTAAGGTATGAATATGTTTTATATCAATCCTGGTTTAGGGTTGCTAATCCTCGAAAGATGCTCCTGCTTAGGTTAGTGAGCCTAGTAAGGTACGGCCAAGTTTTAGATCAATTACAATTCAGGGTTACTAGTCCCTAAGAGGCATTTTCGCCTAGGTTAGGGAGCCTAGTAAGGCATAACCAGGTTTTAGATCAATCCTAATTTAGGGTTGCTAGTCTCCAAGAGATGCTCTCACCTAAGTTTGTGAGCCAAGAAAGGCACAACTAAGTTTTAGATCGATCCTAGTTTAGGGTTGCTAGTCTCCGAGAGACGCTCTCGCCTAGGTTAGTGAACAAATTGAGACACGATCAGGTTTTAGATTAATTCCAATGTAAGATTGCGTGTGCCTTATAAACACTCCCACCTACGTTAGTATCCTAGGGGAAAAAATAGTGTCTCTTTGTCTTTGTGGCAAAGTTTTGTTTAGACTTCGACACAAAGAGGTGCAATTGTAGACATCCAATTTTTGCCCCCCTTTATTTTTATTTTTATTATTTTATTTTTCTTTCCTTTCTCAATAAGCCCTAAATTAGGAAAAACATAAAAAAATAGGAAATTAAAGAAAACTCCAAAATTAAGAAATTTACAAAAAAAAATAAGAATTTTAAGAAAATATAAAAAAATTCAAAAATAAGAAGAAACATAAAAAATAAGAAATTTTCAAGAAGTATCAAAAATAGGAAGTATAGAAAGGAACCATAAAAAATAAGAAGTTTAGAAAATAAAGTTTAAGATATGAGAAAATTACAAAAAAAAAAAGGAAAATTGAAAAAAAAAATTTTGAGAAAATAAGAATTTTGATTGTATAGATTTTTTAATTTTAGAAGTTAGACTATTGAACCTAGGCTTAGATTTAAATATAGCCCAGGCTGACTAAGTCCATATATGCAATTTAAGTCAGGATCTCATTGTACCATATGTCAAGATCTCATTGCATGGTAGGATCTCATTGTGCTACATGTCCTAACATATGGCAGCATTGAGTTGGATGACTCATGGTTGTGTATTGCCACGTGAGTTGCCACGTGTCTCTATTGATATGTGGTACACTCTAGTTGGTCGGCACAGCTGACGTAGCACCATATCAGCGCTATGTTAGCCTATTTTTCCCTTCGTTTCCCCTAATTTCCCTTCTCTTTCGCCCTTCTTCCCTCATTTTCTCCAGATTTTCCCCCTCTTTCCTTCTCAAGAATAGCCCACCCCCTTCACTTTAGCTTTAATTTCTACTCAAATTTCACACATAAGCACATAATTTCTTGTATCAATCTTGTACTCCATGTAGCCTATTTTGAATTGAATCAAAGAATAGGACTAGATTCATCTATTTCAATGCTTAAATTAGCTTTCAAAAATGGAAAAAAAAACTGTAATTTTGACCATTTACAATTTACTCTAATTCAAAACTTCCCATGTTTCTAGGTTGATTAAGAGTATAAATTAGGTATTAGTAGAGCTCAAGGACAACATACGACCACGGACAATCATTTCAAGAACACTCCTAACCCTTCTCTCTCTTCTCGTGATCTCCTTCTCTCTCTAACCAAAGCTCTCTCTCTAGCTTAACACCACAGGCTATCACCCTAACTAGCTCCACTACCTCATAAGCTTCCCATTCTACCCCCTCTCGACCGTTACCATACCTCCTATCAATCACTACCGAGCTATTACCGCCAAACCCTAACCACTACACCACTCCCCATTTGAAACTACCATTCCAGACCTCCTTTGTCTAAACTAATGCCACCACGAGACTCATGACGTCCCAAAACCACCAACCCTACACTTCTTTCAACTCCAGTAACCCCTAGTAAAGAGAAGCTCCACTATCGCTACTACCTACAATCTGACCGCCATCCAAATGGCCACCCTAAGCCATGGTAACCCCCCTACCCCCACTATCTCCAATAAAATATACACAAAACACTCCTCACCCATGAAGAATTCTGCTTGAATTGCCTTAAACTACCCTCCTCTGATCTGATGCTAATGAGCTTGAAGACAACCCGAATCAAGCTGACCCTACCTAATAACCTACAAATCGACCCGAGACCCCGTACTAGCGACCCAATCCATGCTTACTTCCTAGTCCAATTCTCTTTGGATTTTTTTTTCTTTTTTTAATTCATTTTTGCATTTACTTATTTATGTGTATTTTGGTGTAAATGTAATAAAAAAAAAAAGAAAGAAAAAGAAGAAAAGGAAAAGAGAAGAAAAAAATGAAAAGACAAAAGGAAAGAAAAAATAGAAAAAAAAAAGGAAAAAAGAATAGTTTATTGATTTATTTTTTTACCTTTTTTAGTATAATAGAAATAGATGAAACAATAAGCAAATAAGAAAAAATGTAGGATAAGATAATAAATAAAATAAAAAATGAAAATAAATAGGTAAATAAGTTAAGGAATAAAGATTGCTTTTAACACTTAGAAAAATTAGGTTTTCAAAAGAAAAAAAATATATAGTTAGATCATTTTCAAATTTTGGACGTTTTAGAATTTTTTCAAGAAAAAAACAAACAATATTTTAAATATTCTTTAAGAGTATTTTAAAGAACTGTAAAAAGATACCTAATGACTTTCTTTTTTCGCTTTAATAGCTTAGATACTTACATTGTGGTCAGAAATTGAGGGACAAAAATAGAATTGTGACTATCCATTTAACGTTAATTATAAATAATTAATTTATCATTCATTTGAGAGTTAAGCATGGATTAACCTCATTTAATAACTTGTATTCAATTGACGCATCAGATTTAACATGAAAATATGTATAATTAGTCCTCTCTTTGCACTAGCATGGACACACATATAGCCTCTATCAAAATGGCATACAGAAAAGAAAAGAAAAAGCGTAAAGGAGTTATCAGGTCTCACTATAATTTCTTGTAAATCTAATAATTCAGGAATGTAAAAATTATGGATTTATAATGAATTTATGTTTCGACGTAATTAGGGTTGGAGTTTGGATGAAGCGCACACTAAACCAGCCTTCAGATGGTAATTATTACTCGTCACCCAGTAAATTGCACTTGATAACATGACTTACATTTCTTTGAATGTATAGATGGAACCACAACCTTGAAAGGCATCGACGTAGAAGAAAATAAAACTACTGTTTTAAGAATACAGTTTACAAGATGTTACCATCGAATAGCTAAATCAATCCCTCTTTCCTAGCATTTTTGGACAGCAACCAGGAACTAGCTATCATGCTCTACAATCCAACTTCATCTTAATTGCACTTGTTATGCTCGCTCTAGTTGAAAGCCTTTTCGAACATGAGAAATGTAGCTTGATGCTTTTGTGTCGACGTTCTCATCTTCACCATAACTGGAACAATATTTAGGTACATAGCCTTGAAAATGGAAGATTAAGCTGTCGGCCATAGATAAAGGTACCTTCTGCAATGAAGATTTGGACATGTGTGCTGTTGAAGAATAAGAATAATCCAATCGTATAGTAGGTGCAATAGGATTGAGTTCACACTACGTTGATGAGGAGCTTGAACAAGACCAAATGGCTGTGCGA
The DNA here is from genome assembly GCA_024138015.1 of Lumnitzera littorea. Classification (NCBI taxonomy): domain Eukaryota; kingdom Viridiplantae; phylum Streptophyta; class Magnoliopsida; order Myrtales; family Combretaceae; genus Lumnitzera; species Lumnitzera littorea. The sequence goes on from JAMXBB010000006.1 coordinate 62,070,131, forward strand.
CTAGGGATAGAGATTTGGCTAAACTAGTTTTGATATGAAACCCTGACCTTCTCGGACGGTTTTGTGACTCCATTTTAGATAACCTACCCGACTCTATGTTCTTAACTCTTCTTAACAAAGTGAGAATTTATAGTTGCAGATACAAATATGCAAGTAATTGATCCGGCCCTACTGACTTATTGGTTATCAAAAGTCACTTTTCTGCTTAAAATTAATTTAGTATATATATTTTGCCGATTTATGTAACTAAGTGGAGCCCATAAGAAAAGGATATAGGTTCTATTATTGGGGGCGAAAATTAAAAGAAATTAAAAAAAATAGAACGGATTATATATAAAGATATTAGATATCTGCATTTTTTTTTATTTATTTATTAATGTATAAAAACTTAGAACGCACAAATATGGTCACACGTTTTTATGTGTTAGTTTGAAAATCTTATATATTACTATGTTAAAAAGATATTCTCAAAACCAATCTAATATTGGTTTTATGTGCATGAAGCTAATCAAACATTTAGCATCCTATAGTTTGGAGCGGTTTTTATTTAGCTGAACCTTGTTCATTTTACCTCCATCTAAAACCAGAGAGTAGAGAAGATAAATGAAAGCAAAAAAATAGACGAGGATTTTGAACGGGACAATATTCAAAACCATCCAACCCTATAATTCCTATTATTAGATGCTATTCGATAGGAAAGGGATAGGGTTTGAATTTAGTACGCAGGTTACGTGAGAACAGCTACTCCACTAAGAAACTCATCCATATGCTAATTTTTTCTTTTTAAGATTGATTGCTAAAATAAACTTCTGATACGTCCTATAATTGTACAGTGTAATTGTTTAAAGTGAAATGATTTTCTCTTTTTTTTGGTGGTGAAAACTCCACAATAATTCATTGAGCCTCCTAATTCACGTAAGCACAAATTTATGAAAGAAAAAAGTAATTATCGTAAACAACTTCCCATAAAAATCAACAACTAAGATGAATTAAAACATATCAAACATTAATATGAAAAAAACTATTTCACTCGTGAGATAATACTTAGACGATGTGAGATTGGGAAACACAATTCGACTTTTACTATGAAAAGTTGTAAGAGTAAATTGTAAATGCATTATTTTATATTTATTTTATGTGCATTTAATCTTTTATTTTGAAAATTGAGCATTTAAACCCTATAAATTATTTAAAAAATGGCGCTTTTAGGAGAAAAGCTACAATACTACTAATACTAAACATGCATCGATGAATGGTATACAAATATTAATAAATTTTTTATATATAAAAACATAATTGATACTTTTTAAAAAAATATATTACTTCATTGTTATATATTAAAATTTTATTAATATTTACACATTATTCATCAATTCATGTGACGTAGTAATACTATTAAATTTTTTCTCCAATATTATCACTTTGCCACATAAAATCAATAGTAAAATAGTCATATAGGAGTCTAAATACACTTTCTTTAAAGATTTAAAAATCCATCACTCAATTTCAAAGATAAAAGATTAAACTCATATGGAGCAAAATAAAGGTGTATATTTGCAATTTATCCAAAATTTCAATGTACCAAAGTAATATTGAAGGTTCATAAAACCCACATTTGTGAATTTTTTTATATTTTACAAACATTATCGTTAATGGAAAAACATATAGATGCAATAGGTTTAGGATCAAATTCTAGAACATAATTCAAAACCCTATAATGTTTAGTGTCACATTTTGAAATTATAAAATAAAAAATAAAAAACTGATAAGAAATCCAACCCATTAAAAAAATAATATATTAATAAAAATATTTTCTTTTAACTTGCGCATAATACATATCCTATACAAGTTCTACACTATACAACCACTTTTAATTTTATGTTTCAATTGTGTATAAGTTAATGAGTATAACCCTAACTCTATTTAAATACTTTCCACTCTACTCTTTATTTTTTTATCTCATTTGAAAAATAAACACACCCTAAGGTTCTTTACCCTATAAGAGTGGGTTTAGGAAATAAGAGGTAAAACACTATAAGATTTTTATAAAATCTTGCAAAATGCCAGGCCCTATAAGGTGAAAATCTCTATCCCAAACCTGCTCCAATTACATTCCTAAAAAAACAAAGATTAATTTGCTTAAAAAAAAAAAACTATTGTGCCCTTTATTATCAGTAGTATAAGATTTAAATGAATGGCTCCTGTTTGCACGATGGTTCACATAAAAAGTTTTTCAGAAATTCTCAAACAGAATCACAATATATTTATAGCCGCAACTTTACAACAAGAAATTTCATAAGATGATTACAAACAAGTACTAAAGCAGGTAAAAGGGAGAAAAAGACTTCTTCACCATTTAATCAATATAGTATAGTAAAAACTGCGAGCATTATTAGGAAATGACTTACATGATTATTAGGTATCGAACGAGTCATTCCTTTGGTTGGTCGACTTCCATTATAAAAAAATCTGGGAAAGATGTCCCTTCTAATCTCCTGTTTTTCACGATCTGAATATATTCTCCTCCTTTCACTAGAATATTCATAAACTATTTTTGTGGATATGGATTAGGAAGAACTACCAAAAGATAATCCATTTGATATAATAAAGTGAAATAATGATAAGCTTTCCTCTGTAGCAAAAGATATAGTTCTAGGCAAAAAGATTAATTTGTGCCGATCTCCTCTTGGAATTTGGAAAAAAATAAATAAATAAATAACTTTTGATGAATCTTTGTAATATAAAGAACCTCTCGATAAAATTCTCCTACCTTGTTTCATTCTTATCTCTCGGTGATCGATTAACTTAAATATACAAAAAATAAAATAAAATAAAATAAAACCCACATAAAAGTGTTAATTACAACTGTAGACTGAGTTCTAAATTATATCGTCACCTTAAAATTACATGAACACGAAGCTTCAAAAGAGCAACACATGAACTTTTAAAGAAGGCATAGAGAAAAATAGCAAATAGGAGGATCAAGTAGTTTTAATGGCTCAAACACACTTGAAATAGATGTGAGAAATGTAGAGCATCAACCTCATTGATTGAGTATTGATTCATTCTTATTTGAGCATTGTTTTGATCATTGAAGGAAGAAATTCACAAGATAGCACCATTTCACTTACTCTAAAGCTTTTGAAAAAAAACTAAGCTAGGCATCTAGACTTTGGGGCTTGATGACTTGAGATTAATCTTACTCTTTTTAGAATTATTCTTATGAGCTTACTATGAGCCTAAGGCTAATAGCTTATCTTATTGAGTGTGCAAGCTTATTTGAGAAAAGTTAAGAGTAGACAAACTGGTACAACGATTCTTTTTCAAAGCTCATGAAGCTAAATATTCTTCAATCATCCCAATTATAGAACTAACACCATTGGCCCTATTACTTAACCTAAGGAGTCAAACCCATATAAATCATGGATTAATACTAAATTAATAAAGAGTTTAGTCAAATACAAAATTAACCCTCTACAACAACCATAAGAGCTGCAGCTTTATCCAGATGTTTATATAGAAGTCCAGCAAGATTCTTGTACCCAGTATGTACTTGGTATCTAAACTATGTGTAATCTTTACAGGCTTCTGATGTATATTTATTAGATTTTTTTTTTTGTCTCCTCTATGCCCAATTATTTCAGATGAACGTAAACCACCAAGAGATAACGTGAGGGCAAAAAGAGCCAACTCAAGTTATGGTTCTAATCTGAACTCGCCCTAAAAATTGCTCCATTACAATGGAACTCACATTCAAAGGATTAAGAATAGAATAGTGCTTTCCCCCTTTGCTGCTATTATATCTCGGCATAGCACGAGATGCATCATCAAACAAGAATACCTATTGAAACCTTAACTCAACCTGCTCATTCATCAAAAGACAATATTGTTTACATAATAAAGAGATTTCTACATCGGAGTTCAACTAGATTTCTTGTTACAACTTATGTGTACAACATAATATTTACATCAAAACATAAGCTAACTTTTTTCCTTTATCATCTTCATAGTAATAGGATCCCTGACTTAGTATAAGCTCCATACAAAATTCACTGACTCTAACTCACGCTCTCAATATATATATATCCCCCTTTAATGTTAGGCCCTTCATGATATAGTTAACTTGAGGATAAAACATTTTATCCCCTCAATTACTAAAGTTGAGTTAAAGTGAATAACAAACAACATATCATAGACAATATGATAGATAATACTACTTATCACAACTGAAACATTTCAATTATAACCCGAAAGCTCAACTTCACGTATGCATCCGCCTAACCAAGCATTTACTGCTAACAATGCAGTATGCTATGCTCATGTACGTAACATGTATTGGAACCAATATTCTATGCCCTCTAAACTTCTTTTGCTTAGTCGATATAACTGAGCATCTGGATACAAAGTCTAAGAACCTAAGGTAATAAGGAGCTGCCTAAGAATAAGACGCCTACCAAATTAGACTACACACTGTATCTACCATTATCAAAAGGGCAACAAGAAGCTACTTGGAAGTAGGACCCCCAACTTTACAAAATTAGACTACACACTGTAGTTCACCAAATCAATGTAGCAACACTACCAAATTAGACCACATATTATAGTCTACCAAATTTGACTATCAAAATAGTCATAATGTTCGAGCAATGCAATCTATATGCTTCCAAAAGCTGAGTTCATAAAGCCATGCTTTTCTCCATGATCATTTAGAAGCTACATTCTGAAAGTTTTGACCCTTAGGTCCCTTTTTGTACTATGCCATGCCATGATATGCAATGGTAACTCAAAAATATCAATCAACACAATCAATCTTCCAGTTTTATTCAACCTAGTGAGCTGATTTTAGTTTTTCGAACTCACCTTAGTAGAATTCTAGTATCTCACTTAGGGTTCACTTAAGTGAATACTTAGAAGATTGAGTTAGCAATCACTTAACTTCTCTAGTTACCATAATCATTCATAAGCACAAATCATCACCCAACATAGCGACATAGCAGTGTAATTAGAATACAATTACTATCATTCAAAATCAACACATTAGCATCCACTATAATAGTATATTAATTCACCCAAGATATACCCATATTCAATCAACACAACATCAAACAACATACAGTGTTATGAGTAGCAATATATTTACTCTAAACATGGGTTAGATCCACTTATTTGGGCTTAGTAATAACGCAAAATCTTAAACTTTACGACATGGTCCTTCCTTGCATATCACACCTATGAAAATATAACACAATTTTCAAATCAACTATAGGTCAAATCGAAACTGTTATGAGCTTTTATTTCCATGTTTTTAAACTTTATTTGATTGTATCTTACTCATTTTTTATCCAATTTTGACAAACTTTATATCATTACGATTGTTATTTTGAGTACTATAAAGATATCTTAAGAATCAAGACTTATCATTTTTTTTCAAAATTCCAAAAATACCCTTTTAGTAACCAATTTGACCATACGTTATTATAACTTTATAATTAACTCAAATAAATCCTAAATCTAAATTAAAAGTCATAAAATTCCTCATTCCCCGAGTTGGTCAGCATTCATTATGTACTAAAAAATGCAAATCTTTTACACGTTTAACGAGTATCACATTAATACTTATTAGTATATCATATATTAGACTAATATATAGGTTTATATTAAGGAAATACATAATAAATAGTATATGAGTCCAATTAATTCCAAAAAAAAATCCTACAAACTCACAAAAATATGTAGTTTAATTATTCACCATGAATTATACTAAACTAGTTATTATATATTTTTATGAAAATAGCGATTTTAACTCGAAAATAGCGAAAATTAAGTGAACAAGTGAATTTAACCACAAGATAAAATTCAAGTGTCCCAATCATCATTATAAACTTCCAGAATTCATAATAGATAGGGCTTATACTTTGATTTTATTAAAAATTAATTAATTCACTAAAACAAAGAAATTGCTAGTTTTATCCAAAATAATTACAATAAATAGTAAAGAGGATTATTTTCAAAAATTATTGTTACTAAAATTAAATATATATATATATATTCAGTATATTATATACAAATTTTCAGCTTAAAAGAACATTATTTAATATTTCTAAAATTTAATTCAATTTTTGTCCAAACAGAGTCATTTCTTAAGGACCCTATATTTCCAATAATTATTTATCAAAAATAAAATTACTACATTAATCTACATATAAAATAACTCCAAAAAAAAACTAAATTTCATAATTAAATAATATCATTTGCTATTTTTACAAAATTTACAAAGTTTCGATTGAAAATTTGGTTTACCTGAACCTATTGCCTTTGGCCACCTAATTTTGTTGGAACACCTCCCCTGGTGATGCTTCCTTTAACCCTAAATGGCCACTACAATTGGACACCAACAACCTATTGAACCGGTCTGATCGGATTCTATACTCTGTTTTTTATCTAATTTTCTTATTTTTTTTCTAATTTGTTTCAAAATTTTCTTGAGTATTTTGCTTATATTGTCAGACTTACAAAATGTTGTTTTTGAAGTGTACAAGCCCTATTTATATTTTCCAAATGGATTAGGACTTATAAAAATTGGACATGTAGCTCACAAGTCATTTTTTTTTTTTTAATTTTCAATGCATAAGGTGTCATTTCCTCATTTCTTGGCTTTTGACTCATCATCCAAATTAATCCTAAGCTGCCACATAGGTATGATAACTTATCCTTACATTTTTTTTATTAATTTTCCAATTTTTTATATTAATTTACCTTATTTTAATAATAATTTCTTATTATATATGTATATTTAATACAAATAATGTATATTCTATGTTAATACATGTATATTATGTATAATTCAACTTCATTTATTATTTTTGAAAGTTAATTAACTTATCTCCAATATCTCGCTATACCCAAAAGCTCAAATTTTACTACTATCGACTTTATCGAAAAATTAACATTTTTATATAACTTATTTTGAGAAATTGACTTTACTTGAATTATTTCGTCTAACTTTACTATAGAGTTTGAAATAAAATTGATAACTTAGTCCAGCACCCTAAATTTAGGAGCTTGGACCTAGAATTATTGAACTAGTTGGAAAAACTCAGGGCATTACAACTACTACAAAATAAGAGAATTAGGGGAATTGTTTATGGTTTGTTATTAGGCTTAAGACCTTTAGATGAAAGAATCTAGTAACAGTATCTACATCTAATCAACATTTCTATTTCTAACAATAGCTTCTGCAACGTAGAAAAAGAAGAAATGCCTTAGTTATATATTCTAAAAGCAAAAATATCATGGCATCATTGTCTAAGATTTGGAATTAGAAGGATAGAAGTAATCAATAATACTACAATTAACAATCCTAATTCAGAGCAACTTACACTAAGTTTGGGATAAGGAAAAGAGGAGGGAAGGAGTGAGGAGATAAAAAAGTGGGGGGCAGGGTAGTGAAGGAAAAGCTTCCATTCCATTTTATTTAAGATGGAAAGTAATAGTAAGGGAGAAAGGAAAGTGGAGATGTTTGTTTCCATGAGGCCATTCATTTTCTTTCCCCTTCAAAACGGAGAGAAAGAGAAAGGAAAGATTGGAAAAAAGTGCAATTGTCAATGTACCCCTCGTTTTTGCTTATTTTTCTTTCTTATTATTATTATCTTTAGTGGATTTGTTGGTAATTTTTAATTATATTCATTTTATCTTCAACAATAATTATAATTCCTTCCATTTTACTTCCCTTCTATTATTCAAACACGGTTGAAGGAATCAAATATTTCCACAAATCGTTCCCTTCTTATTCTTTTATCCTCTATTCTCTCCTTCCCCATTCCTCTCGCTACCCTAAACATAACATTGTGAAAGGCACTAGATTATTGTTAGGCTCTAATAAGACTAACCCATGAATATACACATGTGAGAACCTAAAGCAAGTTATATGTGAGAATTAACATTCAATCAAACTGCATGGTTGGGTACTAGATTGTTAGTTCAAATGGCTAATGCCTAACTTGGATGGAAACCTTTGATAGAACTATGAACTTTGTTGAAGGAAAATAGCCATGAATTGAGATAAATCATGAATGCTCAAAAGCTTATGTTTACAGCAAAATTTAAGAAAGGGGTAACCTAGAAAAGGAGCAACCTAAAAGAGGCCTACCTAAAAAAGGTCTACCTAGGAAAGGGGCTACTACCCCAGTAGAGCAAGAGCTACTTAGAATGGGTAGTACAAATTAAACCAACGTTGGCATTGGCATTCAAAGGGGATGGTAATTTTACTATCCCATGTCTAAGTGTGTTCCCACCTATCAGAATAGTCTTTTGGATTGACTTTTCCTCTAAGCTTGAATTGTAATATAGAAAGATATGGTGAGTTACGTAAAATCCTCTATATTCCATTGGACAATGCATAATAAAAAAAATCACAATTACTAACCTTGACAATTAGACAACTATCAAATCTAGAGGATATAAACCATATGCCTACAATTTAAGTGATCATAGACTTGTACTTCAAATTTTTTTCCTAAAAATGTTCTTTCTTAATTTCCACATCATTTAATGTACTTTTAACTGAAAACACCTTTATATTATAAATTTATATCATTTATATTGCATCGTATATTCTTGCTTCATCGTCTATCTAACAATATAGTGCAAGTCTCAATTTCAATTTTAGTCTAAAATCTTCATTTCCTCAATTTTTAAACCAAGTTTATTTCAATATTTTAGCTAAACTCTCACATATAAAAAGGATTACAAAAATTACTTTAGTATTTACAAACAAGACATCTAATTTAGGGGTCCTTGATGATTAATTTATATTATTAACCTTACGCATTACCTTTAACTCTATACTATGCTATGTTTGTGCATAACTTGTATGTAGCTTAGTTGCCAATTAAATTAAGCTTAAGAAATCTTATAGCAGCTAAGTTGAAATACCTTTGGTACAATACCAACCCATAAGCATCTCAACTACCCTAGTAATTAGTGAACATCGGTTATCTTAAGCTATTGATTCAAAAACAATGTTAACTACTAGTGATGTTTAGCAATTACTTAGACCAACTGGAAGTTGTCCGAACTTTATACAAGAATTTGGGATTGTATGTGAATCATGGACAATGTCCTTATCCAAACTTCCAATGACATTCCTTGAAAAACAATGGAAGGCATGGCTTATCTTATGGATGATTGCACTATAAACCGTAAGGACTAACTCAAGAAGCACTCATAGAGACCGATGATAAATGTCATAAGAATCGGCAATCATGTAGCAACTATAGGTGATTACATAGGGTATGTAGAATACATCATGTCATCTCGAAAAAAAAAATTACTTGTTGAAATGCATCCTTTAATCCATTTTCAAGCTATGAGGTAGGTTCGCACAAGAATCCCCTTTGAGAAGCCATTAGGATAAAAAGGTCTCGAGAACATTCTTAAGAATGCTTCAAATGATTCATATTAAAAATGAAGCCTTATTTAGTTGTCCACTTGCTAGATGTAGCAACGCTAAAATTACTAATGAGAAATTGATGTTAAATAGCATCCCATTTGAGAGTCAATTACGTTAATACCTTGAGTATATAAGTCCAAAACCAAGAGCAAACTAATTAACTAAGAAGAACAAATTGTTTATTCATATTTTTGTTTAGAGGAAGAGAAAACAAGATTGATAGGAATTAACCCCTTAGACCGATCACGTATAGCCAAGCTAGAGGACTCTAATGACTCATTCGAAGGATACTAGCTGTAGGCCATAGCTGAGATGAGGATTCCTATCCCAAGCTAATCTTATGCTGACCTAACTATCAGATCCTTACATGCGTCAGATCCGCCCCTATTTAGTAGCAACACTTTATCCCAAGAGATAACCTAAGAGTAGTCGATGCGAGCTCCTAATCTGACCATAAGAATTTGACCTTGAATTAAGTTAACTTCTCTTCAAAAGAACTAATTGGTCCCTGACCTAGTCTACATCGGGTCTACCCCTAACCACAAGCATTACTCTATTTTCACCTACCTTGTAATATATTTCTCCCATCCAAACACTAAGCGACACGTGTCTTCTGACATAGTATTCCAGAATGATTCTTTCTTTTTCATACTAAATATTCTTTGTCTCTTTTATCCTTTTTAATATGTCTTATGTAACCTAGTTGTAGAATACACTTTTCTCTTATCATACATGTAAAGTAACCCTAGTACACGGGCATATAAAGCCTCGCTTTCTTGTATGTGAACAATCATCTCTTCAATACAAAAATTACTCACTTTGAGAAACCTTAGTGTTCTCATTATCATTCAACTCTTATTTGTTCCCTTTAGCAAGGAGTAGTAGCAAGCGACCCTTCCGTTCGGACTAACGTGTCATATCCGACAAATTATAAGTTGAGTAGAATCGAGTGGTGCATCACATCCATTTGGTAGCTTTCAAGCTTTGTTAGCTTTTTCTTTTGTTTCTTTCCGGTTTACTTCATTGTAGTGCTTCTCCATATGTCCAACTCTAGAGATGCATTAACTTCACTGGTATCAAAGCACAGTTCCATGAGAGAGTATGTGAAGTTACAGTGAAGTTGTGGTTCGCTTTACTGTCAGTGGCCGCTATGTTCCTTCCATAGCTATTGCATTGTGTGTTGGTATGATAGTAAGAGTGATTTTATTGTTACTCAATTTTTACTTTGTTTCTCATTATGAGAACAAAGTAAGTTTGTTTCTATATTATTTGAGTGACTATCAAGTATTGAAGTTGTTAGCAAGTTGTTAATCTGTTTGAGTAGTACTGTACCATATCCGATTCAAGTGTCCAGGGTGTTATTAGTGATCAAAGCAGTGGTGCTCAACCTGGTCGTAGTCATAATGGTAGTAACACCAAAGGTTAGTTGACGATAAACTTAATAGACTCACAAACCTTATTGAAAGTCTAGTCATCGCAATGTAAGTTAACAGACAATAACCCTAAGGTATGTAGTAGCAAAACCTACAGGAAGATGCCCCTAAGAGACTATGGCTAAGGTAATTAGACCAATTGCCCAATTCAACTGCCATGAGCTAGAGGAGTAGTAGATAGAGTTACAAGATGAAGATTGAAGTTGGAAGAGATTGGGGAAGATGATAAGGAGATGGATGTTGAAGAGTTTGGTGAAGAAGAAGTAGACTATTACCAAGTACAGGGACAAGGACGCCAAGTTCCTCGAGGGTTAAACAATGTTAAGGTGCAAATCTTGCACTTTGGTGGAAGTGGAGACGTAAATGAATACTTGGAGTAGGAAGAAAAGGTCGAGAAAGTATTTGAATGTTATGGGTATGAAGATGCAGTCAAAGTCCAACTTGCTATGTTGGAGTTTATATGATATGCTACCATGTAATAAAAGAATATGAATGCAGCCAGAGCAAGAGATAGAAAGGTGTCAAGACCTAGGATGAGATGAAAAGGTTATTAAGAGGTAGATTTATACTCAAGACTTACCTACAAGATAATATTTCAAAATTGCAAGAACTATGCCAAGGGAACTGATCTGTTGATGATTATGTAAGAGAGTTCCAAATGTTAATGATCCGAGCGGACGTGGAAGAACCAACGAGCCATAAAGTATCAAGGTTTATTTCATGGCTCACGTATGAGACTCATAAAATCATGGAGGTATAGAGGTTTTATAAATTAGAAGAGGTCATTAAGATAGTACAAAGGGTTGAAACATAGAGAAAAGGTCCTCCAAGTCGACTTGGACTGACATTCTTGCAAGTCCCACTACTACACCAACCTAATCGAGTTGAGCTAAGGAGGCCAATCAAGGCTAAGGAGAGGAATGACCAATCTAAAGATAGCTAAGGAAACTAGCAGTATTGAGCCAATCATCTAGGCCAAACCGAGAGTAAGCTAACCTAAAGGACATATGAGAAAAGGCAAACCTCCGGACAAAAGACTAGCGAGGTAAAATACTTTAAATGCTTAGGCTTTGGACATATGGCTGCTGAATGTCCGAACCGATGTATCATGATACTCTAAGAAGATGTAGTGGATATCACCAACGAGAGCAAGCCCGAAAAGGAAGAAGATGTTGGAAAACTCGAGGCTAAAGAGGAAGAGGAGACTTGTATTCATGCCAACTAGGGAGAAGTGATGACCTTAGTCCTGAAGCGAGTACTAAGTTCTTTATTGAACTCTAAAGAGGACCAAAGGAAGAATTTGTTCCATAGCAGACGTATCATCAAAGGCCAATTGTGCACGATCATAGTAGATGGAGGAAGTTGCACTAATGTGGTTATGCAATCCTTTATGCAGAGGTTACATTTGCTAACCTCAAAGCATCCCTAACCTTACAAGCTACATTAGCTTCATCATAAGGGTACTTTGCACATAACTAAACAAGTGATCGTACCGTTTAATGTTAAAAATGTATATAGGGACAAAGTAGTATGTGATGTCATCCTTATGGGAGCTTCACATCAATTGCTTAAATAACCTTGGTTGTTCGACCAACGTGTTACGCACAACGGGTATAAAAACACTTACGCCTTTATTAAGGATGGAAGGAAGATTGTTTTGCAATCTCTAACCTCATCCTAAGTAAATTAAACCCATAACCAACTCACTCGAGCTAGTAAGAAGAAGTCCTTAGTTATGAGCTGAAGAGAGCTCTAATTTACTAAGAAGGCTGATGAACCAATGTTCCTATTGGTTAGGAGATTACTGGAGATGAGGGAATTACAAGATGTTCCAAAAGAGATCCAAAGCTTGCTAAATGAGTTTTCCAACCTGTTTCCGAAAGAACTACCTAAAGGACTACCACTAGTCCGTAATATAGAGCACTTTATTGATCTGTAGCTAGGCGCCACCCTACCAAACTAACCTGCATACAGGATGATCATGGAGTAAGCTACTGAATTAAAAAGACAAATGGACAAACTCATAGAGCGAGGATATGTGAGGGAGAGCATGAACCCTTATACTATGCCATCTTTGCTCATTCCAAAGAAACATGGTTCATAGCGCATGTATATCGATAGCTGAGCAATCAACCAAATTACTATCAAGTACATATACCCAATACTGAGAGTCGATGACATGTTAGATGAGCTTCATGGCACAAAGATATTTTTTAAGATTGATCTGTAAAGTGGCTACCACCAAATTTGCATGAGGCCAGGTGATGAATGGAAGACTGCCTTCAAAACTAGGTACGGACTCTACAAATGGTTAGTTATGCCATTCAAACTTACTAATGTACCAAGCACATTCATGAGGTTAATGAACCATGTAATGCAACCCTTAATTGAGAGATGTGTAGTCGTGTACTTTAATGATATATTGGTATACAGTGCCGACCTGAACGACCATGTTCAACATCTTCGTGAAGTATTTAACATTTTGTGAATCGAGAAGTTGTATGGAAATGTAAAGAAATGCATGTTCTACCAGAGAGAAGTGATATTCCTAGGATTTGTAGTGTTAAGAGAAGGAATTCGAGCAAATGAGGAGAAGATTTGAGTTGTTCTAGAATGGCCAATGCTGAAAAATGTCATTGAGGTCCAATTTATTAAGGACTTCAGTACAATAGCCACCCCATTAACCAAGTTAACTAAGAAGAGTGAAGGATTTAGGTGAAATGACTAAGCTAAATAGAGCTTTATAGCAATCAAGGAAAAACTCACCTTGGCACTTGTTTTGTCACTGCCAAATTTTGACAAGCCCTTTGAATTAGAATGCAATGCATCAAGAGTTAGAATTGGTGCTATCCCAATGGAAGAGTGATGACCCATAGCTTACCACAGTAAGAAACTTGGTGGTCCTACCCTAAACTATTCTGTGTACAAGAAAGAGTTGTACTCTCTTTAACTAGCCCTTACTGTTTGGCAACATTATTTACTGCCGTGAGAGTTTGTTATTTATACAAACCATGAGTCTCTAAAACATCCGAGGATTCAGAACAATCTTTCAAAGAGGCAAGCCAAGTGGTTGAAGCTCATGGAAGGTTTCTCATATGTCATTTGGCATAAGAAGGGAAGTACAAATGTAGTCACCGATGCTCTGTCACGATGGCAAACGTTGCTGACCACTTTGCAGGCAAAATTGTTGGAATTCTCACTAATTACCGAGTAGTATGCCCATGATTCTCATTTCAGCCCTATCATATAATAGTGTAAGGATGGAATTACCCTAAATGGATATTATCTCAAGGACAGCTACTTATTTAAAGGATCGAAGGCTGTACATGCAAAACCATTCCACACATGAGCTATTCATTAGAGAAGCTCATAGTGGAGGATTATCTGGTCATTTTGGGGAAACCAAGACAGCCATTCTGTTAAGGGAGAACTTTTATTGGCTAGGTTTAGCCAAGGATGTCCATAAGGTGGTTAGTAGTTATGAAGTGTGCAAACGTATAAAGTGGAAGAGAGAACCCCATGGAGAATACATGTCGCTACCAACACTAACATCACCTTAGGCCAACTTCAACATGAACCTTGTCTTAAGGTTTCCCTAAACATCCAAAGGCAAAGATTCTATTTTTGTTATAGTGGACCACTTCAGCAAGATGGTGCACTTCATTCCGTACCATCGAACTAATGATACTCTATATATTGCTGATTTGTTTTTACAGGAGATTATCCAACTACATGGGGTACTGAAGATTATTGTCTCAAATTAAGACACAAAATTCTTAAGCTATTTTTGGAAGACTCTTTGGAGAAGACTTGGAACCAAACTTGTATTCAGCTCCAATAGCCACCCTTAGACTAATAGCCAGACTCAAGTGGTGAACAGGACGCTAGGCAATCTACATAAAGCTGTTGTTAGGAACAACTTGAGGGATTAGGATATGTGCTTACCGATTATAGAGTTTGCATGCAACCGGACTATCCATAGCACTACTAGGAAGACCCCATTTAAAGTCTTCTATGGCCTTAGCCCTACCATTCCCCTAGATACGATTGGCACCCTAGTAGCTACTTAAGAAAGTTAATCCAGAGTGGACCAAGCCCAAGAATTGCATGAGCTACACCAATCTATAACTAGGAAGATCGCTAAGTTCAATTAGAAGCAACATAAAATTGGAAGTCGAGGCCGCCAAACTATTTCTTTCTACTTAGGAGACTTGGAATGGATACATCTTAATCAAGAACAATTCCCATACTTGAGACAAAACAAACTATCACCTCGAGCTGATGGTTCGTTCTAAATCCTAACGAAAATCAACCGCAACGCTTACCAAATCGAGTTGCCTTATGACTGTGGAGTTTCTTCTACCTTCAATGTATCCGATCTGATTCCTTACCAACCAACAAAAGAAAACCCTGTGAGTACCCTAGAAGAAAGAGTAGAGACTATTCCAAATTTGAGGATAAATCTTTCTAACCCTCAAGTAAATGATAGGAATCAACCTCTCGGACCAACCGCATACAGCCGAGCTAAAGGACTCCAAGGACTTGCTCGGAGGATATTAGCTTTGGGCCATAGCCGAGATGAGGATTCTTATCCTGAGCTGTTCTCAAGCCGACCTGACTATCAAATCCTTACATATGTCAGATCTACCCTAATTCAATAGCAACGCTTTATCCCAAGAGATAGCCTAAGAGTAGCCAAGGCAAGCTCCTAATTTGACCACAAGAATCTGACCCCAAATCAAGCTGACTTCTCTTTAAAAGAACTAATTGGTCCCTGACCTAGTCCATATCAAGTTGGCCCCTGACCATAAGTGTTACTTTGTTTTTGCCTATCTTATACCATATTTCTCCCATCCAAACGCCAAGCAACATTTGTCTTCTGACAAAATATTCCAAAATGATTCTTTCTTTTTCACACTAAATATTCTGTCTCTTTTACCCTTTTTAGTATGTCTTATGTAACCTAGTTATAGAATACCCTTTTATCTTTTCATACATGTAAAGTAATCCTAGTAAAGGAGTATATAAACCCCCACTTTCTTGTATGCAAACAATCATCTCTTCAGTACAAAAATTACTTACTTTGAGCAACCTTAGTATTCTCGTTATCATTCAACTCTTATATATTTCCTTTAGTAAGGAGTAATGGCCAGTAACCCTTCAGTTCTGACCGGTGTGTTATATTCGGCGGATGATCGGCTGAGTAAGATCGAGTAATGTGTCACATCCATTCGGTAGCTGCTTGGGCTTTGCTAACTTTTTCTTTTGTTTCTTTCCAGTTTGCTTCGTTGTGGTGCTTCTCCATGTATCTAACACCAAAGATGCATCAAGCTATCTATTGAGGATAAGCAAAGAGAGAACCTGCTCCACATTACATGCAAGGTCGAGGACTAAGTCTGTATACTAATTGTAAATAGTAAAAGTTGCACTAACTTTATGTCCACCAACCTAGTATAGAAGTTGAAGCTGCCAACCTTATCATACCCAAGGCTATATAAATTGCATTGGTTAAACGAGAAGGGTACACTCCATATCTCCTACTAGGTACTCTTACCAATCTCTATTCAAAATTACTCTAATGAGATTTACTGCAATGTTTTGCCCAAGTACGCATCGCATGTGCTATTAAGCCAACCTTAGCTATTCGACCAAAGGATTATACATGATGTATACAAGGACACCTATGCATTTGAGAAGGATGAAAGGAAGATCACCCTGAACCCAATTACCCTAAGCCAAGTGAGTAATTTATAAGCTAAACTTGCCTAAGGTTCAAAGAAGACCTTAATCTTGAGGCAATTTGGATTAAAAGTGGCCATGAAGTTAGACAACCAACATTCTTGTTGATAGAAACATTGTTAGAATTAAGGAAGCAAACTAATTTACTCAAATAGATCAAAAAGTTGATTGAAGAATTTGTTAGCTTATTTCTCGAGGAGCTACCTAAGGGACTACCCTCATTCCAAGGGATAGAGCATTACATTGACTTAATGCCCGATGCTATATTGCCTAACAATCCAGCCTATCAAATGAACTTTAAACAAGCCATTGAGCAACAAAGCGTACGTAAGAGAAAGTCTTAAACCATATGTTGTCCTAATGTTGCTTGTGTTGAAGAAAGAGGGGACATAGAGGATGTGTATAGATAGCTGAGCCACTAGCAAAATCTAGATCAAGTACAGGCATCTTATTCCCTAACTCAACGATATGTTTAATGAGTTGCATAAAGCACAAGTGTTCAGCCAGATCGACCTCAAGTCTGGTTCCCACCACATAAGAATGGGGCTCGATGATGAATGGAAGATAGCATTCAAGACTCAACATAGACTATATGAATGGTCGGTTACACCATTTGGCTAATCTAATGCCCTTAGTACTTTTATGACATTAATGAATCATGTGCTAAGGAAGCAGATTGGAAAGTTTATTGTGGTGTACTTAGATGACATACTTGTCTGCATCCTCGACTTACCGAGTCACCTATATCACCTCCAAGCTATTTTCAACGTATTATAACCGAGAAGTTGTTTGGCAATCTAAATAAGTGTTGCTTCTACCAGGAGGAAGTGGCCTTTCTATGCTATGTTGTGAGTAGAGGAGGCATGCATGTAGACAAAAGGAAACTCAAAGCTATTGTTGAGTGGCCCACTCCAACCTCTTGTGCTAAGGTAAGAAGTTTTCATGGTTCGGCTCCCTTTTACCAAAGATTCATCCAAGGCTTTAGCACAATTGTGGCATCTCTTATCGAGCTAACGAAGAAGAAAATAGAGTTCAAATGAGGAGAGAATGAAGAGAAGAGTTTTGCTAAGATAAAGGAAAAGTTAACCTCATCTTCGGTTTTGGCTTTATGCAACTTTGAGAAGGTCTTTGAACTAGAATTCGATGCTTCAAGGGTCGGCATTAGTGTTATGCTCATGCAAGAAGGCCGACCTATTGTCTATCACAATGAGAAGCTAAGAAGAGCCTAGTTGAATTATTCCATGTATGATAAGGAGCTCTATGCATTGATCCAAGCCCTACAAGTATGGCAGCATTACTTCTACTAAAGGAGTTTGTTATCTACACCAACCACGAGTCTCTAAGATATTTAAGAAGCCAACCAAAACTTTCAAAACAACAAGCTAAATGGATGGAAATCTTAGGAAGATTTACTTTCATTACCAAGTACAAGCATAACCTCTTTCTTGACCTTCAAACTAAACTGTTAAGATTTGCCAGCATCAAGGAACAATATCCTTAAGATCCTTACTTCGATTTGATCTATGCCTGGTTTGTGGAAGAAGGGTTAGTAAATGACTACTTTATAGAAGAAAAATATTTATTTCAAAGTAATAAACTCTATATGCTGAACTATTCGATGAGAGATTTGTTAGTAAGAGAAGCCCATAGTAGAGGACTCTCCAGACACTTTGGAGAGAAGAGGACTTTTGATTTCCTATATACTTAGTTCTTTTGGCCTAAAATGAGGAAGGATGTACATCAGGTTATGGAGAGATGATTAACCTATAGGAGAGTAAATAGTTAAGTAAAGCAAGGGAGAGCCATGCCTCTACCAGTCCCAACCCAAACTTAGGTTGAATTGAGCATAGACTTTGTTTTGGGTCTACCTAGGACATCCTGAGGCAAAGATCCTATAATGTCATTATGAATCGATTCAGTAAGATAGCACATTTCATCCCCTATACCAAAACTAACAATGCTTCAACTATTTATTTTCTCTTCTTGCAGGAAATCATCATATTACATGGTATACTAAGGAGTATAATATCTAGTAGAGACCCAAAGTTTCTAAGCTACTTTTGGAAGATTCTCTGGCATCAATTGGGAACCAAGTTGCTCTTCAATACATCCTGCCACCCATAGATTAATAGACAGACAGAGGTCGTCAAACGTACCCTAGGGTCCTTACTCTAAGCTACTATAGGAAGAAACTTCGCTAATTGGGGTATATGTCTACCCATGGTTAAGTTCACCTACAATTGATCTATCTATAGTGCTATAGGCAAGACACTACTAGAAGTTGTCTACATATTCAATCTCAAGCTACCACTTAACCATATATTTCTGCCATCACTCAAATAAGATGATCCCAAAACAAGAGACCAAGCTTAAGATCTTCATAAAATCTATCCAAATGTTACACAACAACTAGAACAAGCTACATAAAGGCTAGAGCAAAAGGGACAAGGAAGAAGAAAAGGAAGGTAGTTCTAACTTGATGACTTAGTTTGGTTGCACCTAAGCTAAGACAAGTTCCCAATCAAAAGGAAGAATAAACTTTTTGCCCAAGCAATTAGACCATTTAAGGTAAGGATGCAATCAGGCAGGTTTAAGATGGGTTTTATAAAACCTAAATCCACCCTAGTTAGATTAATGGGTTTCCAAAACCCATTAAGAACCTTATAGTGTTTTTAAGGAGTAACCCACGACCTGCCCCTATTAGAAAAATGCTGACCGATACCTACTCAACCCGAACCGTATAGACTTTGCATAGATTATAGCAATGTGCCTATGCAAGTCTCAAGAAGTTCTCAACGAGAATAGTAGATAAGGATGATTGAAATTAGATGACCAAATTCTGCATTAGCATGCTTGAATCTAAGTCACTTGAAAATATCAAATATGAATCTCTTCTAGGAGAGTTGCAAATATGGCTTAAAATTAACATTTATTACAAATAAAATGCACCCAAGATCATATGACAAGAATTTTTGTTCAATTCATTATAAAACATAAAAAGAAAGAAACAATGCCAATTGTTTAGTTTCAAAGCACGAAAATTAAATGATTTACCTCTTTACTCCAGAGACTGGATGAGCCGATGAGGTTAAGGGAAATATTAAAGTGGAGCGGTGAGCGGAGCGATGATAGAAAGACAATAGCTAGGATTTTGTGTTTCCTAAAGAGAGACTAATGACTGAAAAGTGAAAATTAAAAAGATAAAAATAAAAATATACTATGCAGGGATAACCAAGCGAGAGAGCTAAAGAAGTCAAGGGACTTAGGTGTAGCGTAATGTAAACGTATGTAAGCCATAATATACCAACTAATAACATATAGACCTTTTAATTATCAATATTTATATTATTTATTTTTTTATCAAGCTGGGTTTTCTATTGAATTTTTTGGGAATTCCATAACCGAACCTTAAATAATATCAAGTTTTAATTTAATTTCCAAAACCCGACCATAAACTCTATAGGGTTTAACCTTATAGGGTTTTTACAAAGTTAGATGGGTGGAGTACCTTATCACAACCCGCCTGGTTCCATCCCTAATTCAAGGTACTCTAGAAGATTAATGAATAATGACAATACATATCAACTAGAGCAACCCAAGGATAAGGGAGTGTTCAATCTACTCAGCATTGCTGACCTGAGTCCATGTCAACCTGAAGGAGATGACCAGCAAGAAGACCATCCGAATTTGATCCCAAATCCTAATCAACCTGGAGGGGATGATAGGAATTAGTAATGTTCTTAGAAGCTAAGTTATCACTAGAGCTCATCGTAGGGTTGAAATAGGTCCATCAAGGTATCAAAGAAAAGTGCAGTAGGAAGGGTAAAACTTTAATAGCTTTGTGAAGCTATTCAGCAGATACGATGCACCGATGAACACAACATGGCTTGGTTTTCACCTGATTATGACTCACAAGCAAAGAGAAAAGGTCCACTCACCATTAACCTTAAGCTACTAGCAAGATTAGTTAAGAGTCTAGGAGATGTAACTTAAAGAGGGTTTCTTATAAGACAAAGCCTATTCATTAACAATAGTCTGATGATTTTCGCTACAAAGGTTAAGAGACTATTTATAGTAAGTCCCTAGAGTAACAATAGGAAAGAATGAATTTAATGAAGGGTAATACAAAACAAAGATACCTAGTTCAAGCTAAAAAGGGCAAGTACGACAAACAAAACAAAAGGAACATAGTACAATATCAAAAAAAGGTTGAAACAGGTGGTAAGCTACTATTGCATTCGTACTCTAAGGAAGTAAGGTGTTGGGCTTGAGCTATTCTAATACGATAATAGGTTGGTAGAAAAGAGTCTTCAGGTTGGAGTCAAGGACCTCGACATTAGGCGGGTTGGCTATGCTAGGAGGGGTTATAAGCTCGGCATCTGTACTTGTAGTAGAGTAAAGTGGGTGTATCTAAATTAGGTGCATAAAGAGTTCAACTACTGGCCTTATTTATACTAAATCTTATCCTGGGTAATTTGAGAAGACCAGATTCTTCTTAAGACCTTGCAAACCTCTGAGATAAGCTTAGGTGAGAAGTCCTAAGGTTGGTAGTACATCATCTCTCCTAAGGTGTTGAAAATTCACCCTCAAATCTTAGTCAGCTTCTACTTTTGGTACATAGGGCATTAGATCAAAGACGCTGAAGGTTGGTGACGCCTCATAGCCTTTTGGTAATTCTAGCCCACAGGCATTGTCATTGATCCATCGCTGAACCTTGAAGGGGCCATCCGACCTATGGGATAGCTTGTTCATTTTGTTTCTTAGGAAACACTCCCTATTAAAGTAAACCCAAACAAGGTCTCCTGGGTTGTAGGCAATACTCTTTCGACCTTTGCTTCCTTGCTCTTGCTATTAGACTACTATTTTGGATAACTGCTCAGCTACCCTCTTATGCAGGCTCTAGAATTCCTTAATGCATTATAAGCCGAACTAACTTTCTCCTCTGCAGGTTGGGCTAGTAATCATGTCCAAGTGTAAGCTTGGGTTGAGTCTATAAACAACCTTGAACGATGATCTTCCTGTTAAGCTGTTGTTGGAGCAATTGTAAGCAAACTCAATGATGGGAAAACGTAAATCCCAATCATGCAAATTCATCCCAATAGTGGCTCGTAGTAAACTACTAACTATCCTATTCCCCACTTTGGTTTGACCATCCATTTGGAGGTGACATGAAGTATTAAACATCAACTTGGTGTCAAGCTTCTCCCATAAGGTCCATTAAAGAAACTTGTAAACTTTGTATCTCGATTTGAAATAATACTTCTAAGGACTCCATGAAGTCATACAATCTCCTGCAAAAAGAGGTCAACAACATGGTGAGCCTGGTTTTTTCCCTACCAAGTCTTTTATAAATTAGGTTTCTCTAAACTAATCATATTAAACCCTACCCATTTAATATTAACTCTCGACTAAGGTTTAAAAAAAAAAACGATTTTTTTGTATTTTTGAAAAACGCCTTGGAATAACTATCCCACTAGAGTCGGGAAAAAGAGTTAAGTTATAAGCAATTGAGTGAATTGATTATAACTTAGCTACTAGTCTATCAATAAAACCAATTTTTAAAATGGTTTTCTAAAACGAAAGATTTGAATCTAAGGGTTATCCTATTAAATCCTAAATGGGTACCACTTTTTTTTTTTTACTTTCCAAATTTAACTTTGCTTTTTCAAATGATAACCTTTTTTCAGTTTCTAAACGGCTAATCATATTACACACAACAAATTTGATTAATCTACACAAATATCTACAAAGATGGAAAAAATTAAAGTTTCTATATTTTAAGTCACCACGTACTCACATATAAGTACCTATGTCCTTGCTATTTGGGATTAGACTTTCGCAGTTCATTCATGAAAACTTTAGCGGATGAGTTGATTTTAATTTTAGAAAGTTATCGTGTTTTACGTTCTTTACCCATTTTGATTTATTTAAGAAAATTTCCTAAAAGGGTCTTAAATCAGAAAATCCTAAGAGTTGACTTTATTTTATTTATTTCGAAAATAGGTTTTTCTAAGTGATGAAGTAACTTTGTTTTCTATTATTATTTTATTTTTCATATTTTATATTTTATTATTTATTTATATACTTTTTATTTTTATTTTTGGTTTTTTGGTTAAAATGCGAAAAATAAAAATAAAACTAAACTAAATACTTCTTCCCTCTTTTTCTTTTTCTTTTTTTTTTCCTTCCTTTTTTCTTTTTCCCTTTTTTTTGTTTTCTCTTTTTCTTTTTTTAAGTTACAACTGAATTATACTAGATAAATAAATAAACATAAAAAAAAAAAACAAAAACAATAATGATATGAATCGAAAAACTAAATTAGGAGATAAGGCCGAACTTTTTGCTAGGTTAGGTCAATGCAAAGGACGTGGATGGGTTGGATTGGAGCTACGGATCTAGGTTGGATGCGGGTTCGAGCGGGTCACTCACAGTAGCTTGGAGAGGACATTCCTTAAGGTGATTTAGCCACCTAATCAAGCAAGAAAGGGTGGTTTTATGGTTTTTGTATTAGAATTAGGGGGACCAAGAGTGGTGCTACGGCTTAATTTGGCCATTAATGGTGGTTGGTGGTGTTTGTTGCAGTGGTGGGTTGCAAGAGAGAGTTCATAGTCGGGAGAAGGGCTAGAGTGAGGTGACTATGTGCATGTGAGTGTTATAGAATACGTTTAAAGGATGGGTTATGAGTGGCTACGTGTTCGTGGTTCAGTATATGTGTACGCTGTACATGTCGTGGCTGCTATGTGCGTGTTACGATAGTTAAGGTATGGGTTGGAGTCAAAAGAGGGTGTTATGTGCAAGAGAAAGGGGCGTGCGAGGGAGTTAGTTCAAGTTATAAGAGAGAGAGAGAAGGAGAGAGAGAGAGGACCAAGAGCGTCTATGTGTCTTAGGGTTGTGTAAAAGAGTACGAGATAGTAGAGAGAGAGATAGAAAGGTCAATTTCCATAAAGAGAGACAATAAAGAGAAAGAGAATAGGTTGAGAGATAGGTAAGTTGAGAGAAAAAGATAGTTGAGAGAAAGAGAGAGCCAATCGAGAGAGAGAGAAGATTGTATGTTTGTGTATGTTTTCTTTTTTGAAAAAAGAAAAAGGAACCCCACTACTTATGTGTGTGTGAATGTCCCCAATGGACCCCCTACCTACATGTAAGTGTGCTCTAAACTTTTAAAAGAGAATGGATTCAATGCCCATTCGATTTTCTTGTTTTTTTTTTTCCTCTTTTCAAATCCATTTTGACCAAATAAATGACAGTAATAAGGCTATTTTTTGTGCTCAAATTATAGTATTCTATGCCTATTATGTAACTTCACCATTAATTTGGTTAAATTGCAATAATAAATTGCCTAAAAATAATGCTAAAGTTGACTAACTAAAAGGGAAAGTGCAAGATTTCTAGAGAAAATTAAGGAAGAAGAAAGAAAGAGAAAGAAAGGGTACTGACGTAGCGTCAACGTGACACCATGTCAGTAGTGTCAACCAACGAGGAAGTGCTACATATCTTGAAGACACGTGGCGATGACATGACAATACGTATCATGCCACATGGTGACACGTGTTGTGTGGTAGTGCCACATATGCTATGGATGATGTGGCAACATGTATTCTTGAGAAAAAAAAAAAAAAAAAAACTTTCCCATGCTTCTGCCTAGATTCGAACCCCTGACCTCATACTTTAACCTTGTTTAATGCTTAAGTGTTTATCCATTAGGCTATTAGCCTGTGCCTTGTTAATATGTGTAATTAAATTGCACATATAAACTAAGTCAACCTAGACTAGATTCAAATCTAAGCCCAAATTCAATGGTCGTTTATTTAAATTAAAAATCTATTCTTTCTATATTCTTTAAATCTTCTATTTTTTTTTCAATTTTTTCTATCTTTTATGACTTTTCAAATTTTTTTATATATTTTTCTAAATTTTTCCTTTTTTGTATTTTTTCTAAATTTTTTTTTTTGTGTTTCTTCCTATTTTTGTATTTTTTTTTTCTAACTTTCTAGAATTTCTGAGATTTCTTAATTTTCTATTTTTTTGTGTTTTTTCCTAAATCCCTTTTTTTTAGGTTTTCTTTAATTTTCTATTTTTTTTTATTTTTCCTAACTTAAGACCTTTTAACCTATATAAAAAAAATAAAAAAAGGGGCAAAAATAAGGTGTCCACAACTATCCCTATTTATGATAAAGTTTGAGCAAAACTTTGCTACAAAGATAAAAGAGGCATTATTTTTGCCCTAAAGGTGAATTTTATCCTAAGATGCACTAGCGTTACAGTCAGCTAGCTAGCTATCTTAAGCCCAATCCACTAGGGATTTGGTGAAGAGAGGAGTGGTGCTCTAAGAGTTGGCCAGAAGACTAAAAGAAGAATTGAAGTCTGGTCATGCTCTTATGAGCTAATGAATCGAGGTGAAACTAGTGAAGTGCTCCTCGAGCTAAGGCCCTAAAAGAATAGGAAATATTGGTCATACCCTAATGTGCTAACTAACCAAGGCGGGCAAAGTGCTCCTTGAGCTAGCTAAAGCCCTAAACTAAATGAAATAGGTAAGCGCTTTTAGAGCTAGCTAAAACCCTAAAAGAATAAGAAAACTTAGTTGTACCCCAATGAGCTAACTAACCAAAATGAGCTAACTAACTAAGGTGGGCTAAATGCTCCTTGAGATGGCTAAGGACTTAAACTAAATGAAATGGGGAAGTACTCCTAGAGCTGGCTAAGACCCTAAACTGAATGAGAAAACTTGGTCGTACCCCGATGAGCTAACTAACAAAGGTAGGCAAAGTACTCTCAAAGTTGGCAAAGACTATAGACACCTCATTTTTGCAATCCCCACCACCCCCCGGTTTCTATTTTTAGAATAGGTTAATGGGTCCTAAATTTAAAAAAATATAAAAGAATAAGAAATTAAAGAAAACCCTAAAGATAAGAGATTTAGGAAAAAATACAAAAAAATAGAAAAATAAGAAAACTTAAAAATATGAAATTTAAGAAAATACAAAAAAAAAAAAGGAAAGTAGGAAAAAGCACAAAAAATTAAGAAATTTAGAAAAAATACAAAAAATGGAAAAAATTTAGAAAAATATATAAAAAAATTGAAAAGTCACAAAAAATTGAAAAAAAATAAGGAATTTAGAAAATAATAAATTTTTTGAGGTAGTTTGAATAGAATAGTTTTTTTTTTATTTAAATAAATATAAATAAGGAATCGTTGGATCTGAACTTAGATTTGAGTCTAGTCCAAGTTGATTGAGTTCATATGTGCAATTTATTGCTCTTATGAACAAGACATGAGCCAACAGCCTAACGAATAAACTTATAGATATGGCAGGGGTTTAGTTTGAGGTCGAGGGTTCGAAACTCACTAGAAGCATGAGGATAGCTTTTTATCTTTTTTTTTTTAAAAAAAAGCCACACATAATACTAGGGGACATTGGAAACACATAAGGGGGGGATTAGATTTACAAAAAAAAAAGAGAGAGAGGCAGCACACACTCAAAGGGGACCTACCCTCATACGACCCTTTCTCTCACTAAACACTCTTGGTGCACTGTCTCTCTCTCACTCTTGGTCTGCTCTCTCTTTGAACTCTATCTCCCAAAGTCATGCACACACAACACACGAGGGGGATCTAGTTTTTGAAGATACAAACTCCACAATTCACCGACTAAGCAGCATGCCCAAGTACGACAATAAGCCACACATATACGTCCCCATTGCTACACTTCACCACGCTGCCCAACACACAATCGTATAACTACCCCTAGCACACCATCTCTAATGCCATAGTAGCAACATGCACAAACACACCAAACCATAGCTTCATCGCAATGCCCACTCTCTCCATTGTACATCCCCTACACGTCCCCTATCCACCAAACACGACCACTAAGCTAACCACCGACGCAACACACTACAGTATGCATCGATACACCATTCACTGCAATACATGCATCACCACAACTCCACATGCCAACAGCAGCACACTTCATCACACATTCACACTGCACCACACCATTCCGTATAGCTACACCCTCTCTCAATCACCCCAACCGTACGCACCCATTACCGTCTAAGTGCTAACTACCACCAAACTACCACTTTAGGTCATAGCACTTAGGTAAAGCTTCAATTTCCAATAGATTAGCCACAAAAGTGGCTTTTCCCGCTTGATCCAGTGGTTGAATCCACCCCAAGCACGTCCGTGAGTGGTTGTTGCACACAACCTAATCCGCGACCCACATTTGACCTACGCTCCAGATCCAACTTGGTCCATACCCAACTCTAACCCACTCCTAACCCACACATCTCTTTTCCATATTTTAGCTTGGTCGTTTTATGTTTTTATTTTTATTTTATTTTATTTTTATTTTTTTATTTATTTACTTATTGTTTCCATGTACTTGTAATTTATATATCTGAAAAAAATGAAAAAGTAAAGAAAAACACAAAAAAAGGGAGAAAGAGAAAGAAAAAGAGAAAAAGAAAAAAAAAAGAAAGAAAAAAAGATAAAGCAACTTATCTTTGTTTTATTTACTCATTTTCGATTAAGGCTCAAATAAAAAAATAAATAAATGTAATAAAATAATAATAATAAAGAAAAATGAGTAGATTAGAAAATAAAGTTATTTTATCATTTAGAAAATCAATTTTCCAAAATAAATAAAAGTAAATGATCATTTTTCAAAATTAGGACCTTATTTAGAATTTTCCAAATAAATTAAAATTTCTTTAAATAAATAAAAATGGGTAAAAATGTAAACCCAACTGGTTTTAAAAAATTAAAATCAATTCAACCCACTATATTTTTGGTGAACAAACTAGAGAAGTCTAATCTCGAATTACGAGTACGTAGGCACCCGTACAAAAATACGGAGCAACTTAAAATATTAAAAAGTTTTATTTTTTCCATTTTTAGATATTCACGTAAATTTATCAATTTTAGTTGTGTGTAATATGATTAGTTGTTTAGAAATTATAAAAGGGTATAATTGAAAAACAAATTTAAATTTCAAAAGTTAAAAAGCATTACCCATTTAGGATTTAAAATAATTACCCCCCAAATCTAATCTTTAGTTTTCAAAAACTATTTTATAAAATGGTTTAATCGATAGACCAATAGCTAAGTTATAACTAATCTACCTAATTAGTTATAACTTAACTCTTTTTCCCAACGCCGATTGTGTGCTGACTCCAAAGTATTTTCAAAATATAATAAAAAAAAAAAACAGTTTTCTTTAAACCCTAATCAAGGGTCAGTATTAAACGGGTAGGATTTAGTACCGATTGGTTTAAAAAAGACCTAATTTATAAAAGAACTAAAAATGTGAAAAACCAAGCTCTAAAAATACCCAAAATTGAAACTTAGTAGTGCTTTAATGTGCTAACTAAACTAGGCGGGAGTGTCTCTTAGAGATTAGCAACCCTAAGCTAGGTTCGATCTGAAAGACCTGGTCATGCCTCTCTAGGATCACTAACCTAGGCAGAAGTATCTCTCGGAGACTAGCAACCCTAACTTTTGGAATTGATTCAAGATAAAGTTGGTAGTACTCCTTTAAGCTGACTAACCTAAGCTAGAGCATCTCTTGGAAACTAGCAACCCTAACTTTTGGAATCAGTGATGAGAGAAAGTGCCTTTTGGGCTTACCTAAGAAGAATTGGTAAAAGAAAACACCCTATGGGCTCGCTTGAGAGAAATTGGTGTAAAAAAAACACCTAACAAGCTTGCTAAGAAGATTTGATGCTTGAGAGAAATTGACAAGGGAAGCGCCCTGTAGGCTCGCTAAAGGAACAAAAGAGCCCTAAAGGCTAGTAGGATCCCTAAAAATGAAAGATGGGATAGCACCTTAAAGGCTAGCTGAATCCCTAGAAAGAATAAATGAGTGAGTTAGCGCTACAAGAGCTAGCTAACACCTTAGAAAGATAGGATAGCCCTTAAAGGCTAGTTAGAATGCTAAAAAGAATAAAAGAGAGGTCAGTGCTCTAAGAGCTGACTATAACCCTAGAAAAATGGGACAGCACCCTAAAGGTTGGTTAGAACCCTAAATAGAATAAAAGAGGGGTCAACGCTCCAAGAGCTAGCTAGAACCCTAATAAAAGGAAGATGAGGCAATGCCCTAAAGGCTAGCTGGAACCCTAAAATGAATAAAAGAAAGGTCAACACTCTGAGAGCTTGCTAGAGCCCTAAAAAAAAAAAAAAAAAGGAAGACGGGTTAGCAGCCTCAAGGCTAGTTAGAACCCTAAAAAGAATAAAAGAGGGGTAAATGCTTTAAGAGATAGCTAATACCCTAGAAAAACGAGATAGTACCCTCAAGGCTGGCTAAAACCCTGAAAGGAAAAAGAGAGGGGTTAGCGCTTTGAGAACTAGCTAGAACCCTAAAAGAAAAGAAAGGCAGGGCAGTAGCCTCAAGGCTAGCTAGAACACTAAAAAGAATAAAAGAGGAGTCACTGCTCTAAGAGCTAGCTAATACCCTAGAAAGATGAGATAGCACCCTAAAGGCTAGCTAAAACCTTGAAAAAGAATAAATGAATGGGTCAACGCTCTAATAGCTAGCTAAAACCCTAAAAAGAAATGGGTAGTGCTTTTAAAGCTGGCTACTCCCTAGAAAGAAAGAGTGGAATGGTGCCCTAATGGCTTTCCCTAAAAAAAGAGATACGGGATAGTACCCTATTGGCTAAATCCTTAAAAATAATTAAAAGAAGGCACAACTAGTAAGAACCCTAAAAAGAACAAAAGAGAGGTCAGTGCTCTAAGTGCTGGCTAACACCCTAAAAAGACGAGATAGCACCCTAAAGGCTAACTAGAACCCTAAAAAGAATAGAAAAGGGGACAGCGCTCTAAAAGTTGACTTAAATCGTAAGAGAAAATTGATGAAGGATTAAAGAATTAAAGAAAGGAAAGCAACCAGTTTTAAAAGACTTCTTGACTTGGAAAAGGATTTACAAGAAGATTGTTAAAAAACCATTTATGAAAAAGGAAATAGGGATAGGCCCATTGATTTGAAAAAGAGTTGAAGGATATTAAAAACTGCAATTAGGGAAGAATGATTTAGACTATTAAGGTTAATTTTTTAAAAAAAGACCACTTTAAAAAGGAAACAGATGATATGGAATGAAAGCTTAGCTACTTGAGCCAACATGGATTAGACAAGAATTTTGTGACAAGCCTTTACTTTCTCTCTCTTCTTTTTTTTTTTTTTCCTCTTTTTTCTTTTGAATACTCAAGGATCAAGTTTATAACCACCCCTATCCTTAACAATCATGTAAGGTTTCTCGATGCCTTTGACCTTGATGTTAGGCTCCTTTGTGGGGCTTTGTGATTTTAAAGATTCCTTTCTTAAGGAAAAGATAACTGGTGATTAGTTTAGTCGAAGAGGGCTTTCTTGCTAGCCCTTGATCTAGATTTTGTTCTCGACTATAGTTTCAAAAATTATAGTCCATTTTGTAAGTGATATGCTTTGATCAATCCGTTAGGTCTTTTTCAGTTCAATCATTATAAATTTGGGCTTTTAGTCTAAGGGTTTCAAAGTGGAATAATGAAGAGATCTATTTTGAAAGAAATAATTTTATTTATCCTAGGTGTATAAGTCAAGAATCTTAAGGAAAAATGAGAACTATGCTTGCCCTAATTTCAAAAACAACTTTTATTAAAGAAAATTATCTTTTAAGATCGAAAGAGCTTTTACTACGTAAGGGTAATATTGTGGGTAGGAAGACCTCATGTGATTCAGCATAGGTAAGAGAGGCTTTAGAGTGGATATAGAGATTTTAGGTTTCTAAGCTTTAGAATGTAATTCAAGGCCTTATGTTGTTTAGACTATTTAGGCTTTGCCTCCTAACCTTTTGATTCATTTTGGTTGCCCCTATTAGGATGTGAAATATTTCTTGAGGCTTTCATCTTATGTTTAGGCCTAATTCTTTAGCCTCTTTTCTTCTCTTTTTTTTATTTTATTTTATTTTTTTTAATTGCTTTGCCCTATTATCTCTTACTATTCTCTCTCTTCTTTTAGCCCCAAGAGTAATTGTCTCCATCACTGAGTTTTTGCTTTTTAAGTTATTCAAGGCCCTAAATCCATGGATTTTTAGTATATGGGCTTGAGGTACTTGAAAAGGAAATTATCTCTTCTTCATTTCAAAGAAAAATAATTTATCAAAAATAAAAGTTTTTTTTGAATTAATGTTACTTAAACAAGCATAAATCAATCTTACCCATATATTCTAATCAATGACCCTAACCTCTAAATTGCCCTATTGTGGGGTAGTTCTTGATAAGGTTTAAATTTGAAAGTTCTCCAAATTGGTCTAATGGGGTTAATAAAGGGTAATCACGTTTAGGATTTGAAAATGAATGCCTAACTTCATTTTAATCTATGTATCACATTCAAAGTGGACATCCTTTAAGGAATGAGTCCAAAGTATCCTCACCCTTATGTCGTTCAACTCTCAAAGTGTTTAAAGTTAATGTATAAGATATAGTTTGCCTCTTCTCATCCTAAACTTTTCAAAAAGTGAGTTATCGGTTTCTTAAGGAGGAATCAATATTTATTTTCCTAAGGTGATGATTGGCTTTGCCCTTTGTTTTCTCAAATTATGCCCCGATATTTGACTTTATGTTTTAGTTTGGTTCACAATTACACTTGGCTTTCTAAACAAATTAAGGGTTCTAGCTTAGCTTGGTTGCTTTTAGGGGCTGAGGATTGTACTTAGGTCGACTGCCTCGATGGGCCATAGTTCATGTTCAAATTGGCTGCCTGGCCTAATGCTTATGTTTGTGTTGAATGGGCTAAGGGGCTCGTATTCGTGTTGAATGGGCCATGGGGCTTGTATTAGCCTTTTTAATAGATCGAGGGAACTTGTATGGTTTGGAAACCAAGTATTTGGGTGGTTACTTAAGTAGGCCAAAGGCCTGAGCTTGTGTTCGCTCCTTGAGCCCTTAAAAATTTATAGCTATTAGCAACCTTTCTTTTTATTTTTATTTTTCAATTTTTGTTTGTTTTTTCTTTTTTGAGAGAGAGAAAGATAAAGTTCTATTATACAGAAAACAAGAAAATTTATTTACAAAAAAGGGTAATGATTTTTTAAGGTGTTATTTACAAATCTATAGATTTTATTTATATTTCCTTGAATGAGAAGGAACAGTGGTTAGATAGATACTTATTGAAGGACTATTTACAAAAATGGGAATGTTAAAGAATGAAGAACAACAAACTAAATAGGACTTCATTATTTTGAAAGAGATCTATCACAACCCAACAGTGTCATTGTCATGGTAGATCACCATGTACCACACGAAGATCTACAATCAACCCTCTCGTTAATGGTAGGCCTTTTATTTGACACACAAAGCTCCTTCCACTCTACATTACAACTAAGCCCATAGAGATGTAATATCGAGCAATTTAACTAAAGTTTACTCTTTGATATAAAACAATAAAGTAAACGTATGGATTTGTTGAATTCCACACTAAAAGAATATTACAACATAAATGCAGTTCTTATAAGAATATGCGTTAGAAATTGCTATCGAGAATATGAACTGAAAAAGATAAATCAATACCTATGAAATGCTATTACAAAAATTCTCTCTCCACTCCCTAAACGCACCATCCCATCTCCATACAAGACTCACCTCGGGCATTACTCAATGGGATGGACAAAGAGGTGATTCTACATCAAAAGAAGTCTATTAGGATATAAGTTTATGCTTAGTGAGATAAATCCCCTCGTCAATACCGCATAACAATTTTATTAAATGCACAAACATATGAAATGAACAATCAAGATGCCGAACAATACATGCAACGACCTAAAAATTGCATGCAACTCAGAATTATGCCCCCTATAGTTAGTGTTGGAGATGATTAATCGATACAAACCACAACCGGATCCTAGCACCTGGGTTTTATACCAATCGCACTCTTGTGCTTAAGTCAAAACAAAATCATATATATATATATATATATATATCATATACAACTTTAATATGAAATGTACTCCTTTTTATGTCTCATACTTTAAACCAAAATGATCAGGTCTAGCGATGTGGTAGCCTCCACAATCTACAATCACACATCCTAAGCAAAAGCCACAAGACACGACCCTTCGCTAACGGTTAGCATCCCTTGGTGCCTAGTAAGCCCGTCAGCTTAAAACAAAGACTTAATAATATAATGATGGGTAGCAAATGCCTAATCCTATAGGAGGCCCTCCACTTGTGTAGCAATCAGAAAAGTATGATGTGATTTATGAGAAATGCATAATTCATTGAATTACTTAATCAAATAAGTGCTTACTCTAGTTTTTTTATAGGGATCAAATAATTTCATTCCATACCACCAAACATATATGTCATCACAAAATAATTCACATTATTATCTTATTAACAAGTCATAGCATTCAATCATAATATCATACACATGCATTTCCCATATCCCACAAGCATCTAAGTTCATTATATAAGTTTAAGTGCATCTACACTATAAGCAAAATTAAGTATGGAGTCATCGAGAATCACTCACTCAACCGTAGTGGATCAGTTGAAGTAATTCGAGGGAAAATCATCTCCAAAAGTCAGGTCCCCTGGACTTTGCAAATTTGCTATAAGGATTTCAAATAGAACTTAGAAAACTAAGCTAAAACCCTTTAAGCTATACTTTTAACTAGGTTTCATATTTTTCTCAGTTTTACTTAAAAGTTCAATCGCATATAACTTTATCATTTTAAATCCAATTTTTATGATCTTATAGTCAATCTTCATTGTTTTCAAGTGTACTTTAATGTGGTGAGGTTAAATTTTCAAGATGAGGGATGAAAATCTATCTATAAGTTAGAACAATAGTGATCTTCATGATTTGGAGTGCTTTTGGGCTTTGTTTGATTGTTAGGTTTTTTGATATCATAGGAAAACTTTTGGACTTAGGCATAAATTTTCATTCTAAGCTTAAAATACTCCTTAACACTAGATTTCCAACTTTGATTTACATTCCTAAGGCTAACAACAACTTTTTGGGCTTTCATGTGGGCTTAAGTTGTCAAATGGGCTTGTTTTTTATCTAAATCAAGGATAATAACTTTGTTGGGCTTAGAGAGTGTTTTGTAGGCTTCTTAAGAGTCTTAAAACAACTTCCATTGTTGGGGTAAGTTGCTAGTCTAAAAATTGATGGGGGTACAACTTGGATTTTGAGGCCCATTTTGAAAGTTTTAGGTTTGATTTTAAGTTTTAAGCTTTATACACTTATACTTGCCTTGGTTGATCTTTTCACTTTGTCTACTTACTTTTATCATATTTTTAAGTGACTTTCCACATGGTTATAGATTTGTTCATGGGGAATCCAAGGGGTTCTCACTTGGTTTTTCAACTTTTTTAATCATTTCCTTAAGTTTAAGGGTTAGATCATAAACTTAAGCTACTTATCTTCAAATCTTGACTTAAGTTCTCTTTCATGAGATGATTACTTAGCTCATACTTTATATTAAAATAGTTGATCTCATACTTATCATAACTTCCATAACATAATTCACATCTTGCAAAGTTGGTTTCCTCATAAAAGTTTCATGTAATGGATTTTCCTTTACTTAAGCCTAGATTTGAGCATGTTTAACTTAATAGAAGTAAGAATAACATCTAAATGACCTACAAACACTTCACGTCCAGCATGATATCTCCTCTTTCAAGTGCTCATTTCATGATTTTCTTAACTTAAAATCTTCCATTCTAAGTGTTAAACAAGTATCTTTATATAACACCAACTTTACATGCTCATATTTCAACTTTCAAGTAAGGGTTTCATAAGTTTGCTTCTTAGGGTGGTCTTAGCTATTTTGTCAACTTATGATCATGCTAATATTTCATGAAAATGTGGTCTCCTAATATAGCATACTAGGTTGCTAACACAAAAAAACAACTTACTCGTCTTCAAAGCAAAATCAAGGTGATTGTGCACTAAGTATCCACTTATGCTCTTTGTTTTACCTTCTCCTTGTTGCAACCTTTTTGGAATCTTGAGTTTTGATCTTTTAAAGTGGGGTTTTAAGAGTGTTCTAAGGTTTCTAAAAGTGGCTTTGGAAGTTGACAAATGAGAGATACAAAATGGAGCTTTGTGCCTTCACTGTAGAAGCTTAGAAGTGGCAACAATTGTGTGGGGTTTTGTAAGGTTTGTGTTTCCTCCATTGTGTTGAGTTTAAAGTGAGAGAAAAGGAAGTGAAAATCAAAGTGAAAGTGAGAGCATGGAGAGAGAGAGTGTCCGATTGTGTAAGGAAAAGAGGTGTGTTTAAGAAGCTTTGATTTGTTGTCTTGTAGCTTATACAAATGCCAATATTTGACAAGACTAGATGATGTAAGCATTAAGGAATGAATAGTAGTGTATAAGACAAGTTGATTGATTAATGAAAGATAAGGCATGGCCTCCCTTTTCTAGCCATGAAGAGTCGGCCAGATAGGCTTCATTTTGGCATGGAGTTGTCTTGTTTTCTTAAATTAAAGCTGAACACATAAAATATTGTGATATCTTGTCCATATATAGTATAAGTTGTGGTGTGATAAGAAAAGTGTCTTATCACTAGTTTTTTATAAGTTATCAATTGATAAATGATTCCAACTTTCAATTGATAAGTTATTTAAAGTGATTGGTCGGTTCAATTATTCATGTGCACAAGTCTTATACATAAAGATAAGGGAATTGTCTTATACAAAATTCTTTTAGAGTTTGTTTCTTAAATTGATTTGTAATTTATGTTTTAATTCTTAAAAATTATGAAATTTTCTATGGTGGAATAAAATTATTTAAATTAAATTCTTAATCAGTCACTTAAGATTATAAATCCTTAATTGATTTAGGGTTTAGGGTTTTAGATAACTTAGGGTCCACAGTTCTCGTACTCAAGTTTTATCAATAGTAAACTTTCGAATTGGAAAATTAAATTTATTTTTAAATGTAAACTTGAATTCTTAATTTAGTCGATCTTTGAGGATGTTAGGGAATTACTCTAAGTTGATTCATAAACCCACTAAAAAGTAGGGTTTACAAGATCTGAATACAAAAATAAAGGTAGAGATCCTAACATTTATTCCGAAACTTGATATTTATTCTAGGCTTTGTGAAATGGAAAAAACCCTACATTAAGTCTCGTATACGAGCCTTAAGGTCCTCTATAATGTCATAAGTATCCCTAATGACATGTGCCAAAAGGGACCTTAAGGCCCGATTATGAGCCTCAGAACACTCGAACTTTTCCTTCAAGTAGATAATCTCATCTCTCAACATCTGTTCACAAATCCTAGAGATGTCTAATGGCCTATAGTTTGCCTAATCATTTTCTGTGTTGTTTGCCATCCTAAGTCTATACATTTTATGGACAAGAATCAGTCATCAATGCAATAAAAGAAAAAACGTGAAAATATGCTGATGTTAGGGTCGTTTGGGTTAATACATTACTCCTTAAGTTCCAACCCTACTATAATTTTCAAAAACTTGATTGCATTAAAACTCTTGAATGATTAGTAAGGTTGCAATTTCTTAAGGATAGTGTATTAACTCAAGCTCAAAGGGGAGTATATACAATTAAGGTGTATTCTAAAAGGTCTTTAAGCTTTGTGACCTCATTTGTTTTTAGAAAACACTTTCATTAGTCACAATGAGCTTAAGTCAGGTGGCCTAATCGGCCCCGAACAGTGGTTACCCTACAATGCCCCAAACTTACACAATGGCCCCCTTCCTAGGGTCCTAAGACAACTTGGGTCTGACCACATCTACCATATATCTTTGATGCAACAAATGAACACCCCTCCCCCATATCCTAGTGTATGCTATTTGCAAAATAAATATGCTAATCAAAACAAATATACATGTAAAGTTAATAACAAATACACAAACAAATAACTAAACAACATGGGTAATTTGAAAAGTGATTTTAATTTCAAAATGATTTTAAGTGGTTAGCCCTCTTAACGTCCCCAATAGAGTCGTCAAGCTATCGAGCTTAGTTTTTTTCCTCCCTGGTCTTTTATAAGTTAGGTTTCTCTAAATCGATCAGTATTAAACCTTACCTATTTAATACTAACCCTCGACTAGGGTTTAAAGAAAACCGATTTTTTTATATTTTGAAAAATTCCTTAAAGTCACCACCTGACTGAAGTCGAGAAAAAGAATTAGGTTATAACTTAGCTACTAGTCTATCGATAAAACTGGTTTTCAAAACAGTTTTCTAAAATGCGAAATCTAGATCCAAGAGCTATCATATTAAACCCTAAACAGATACCACTTTGTTTTTTTTACTTTCCGAATTTTACTTTGCTTTTCAAGTAATACCCGTTTTTTTCAATTTCTAAATGGCTAATCATATTACACACAACCAATTTGATTATTCTACACAAATATCTACAAAGATGGAAAAAATAAAAGTTTCCATATTTTAAGTCATCCCATACTTACGTACGAGTGCCTACATAGCTGCTATTCGAGATAAGCTTTTGTAATTTGTTCATGAAAATTTTAGCAGGTGAGTTGATTTTAATTTTGGAAAGAAAATCAGGTTTTACGTTCTTTACCCATTTTGATTTATTTGAGGAAATTTCCTAAAAGGGTCCTAAATTAGAAAATCCTAAAGGTTGACTTTATTTTATTTATTTGGAAAATAGGTTTTTCTAAGTGATGAAGTAACTTTATTCTCTATGATTATTTTATTTTTTATTATTTATTTATTTACTTTTTATTTTTTATTTTTGGTTTTTTGGTTAAAACACAAAAAATAAAAATAAAACTAAACTAAATACTTCTTCCCTCTTTTTCTTCTTTTTCTTTTTTCTTCTTCCTTTTTTCTTTTTCTTTTTCCTTTTTTTTTTCTTTTCTCTTTTTTTTTTTTTGAGTTACAATTGCAATATACTAGATAAATAAATAAATAAACATAAATAAAAAAACAACAATAATGACATTAACCAAAAACTAAATTGGGAGATAGGGTCGGACTTTTTATTGGGTTGGGTCAATACAAAGGATGCAAACGGGTTGGACTGGAGCTGCAGATCACGTTGGGTCTCTGAGTTGAATGTGGGTTCAAGCCGATCACTCGCAACAACTTGGAGAGGACATTTCCTAGGGTGATTTAGCCACCAAATCGAGCAAGAAAGGGTGGTTTGTGGTTTTTGTATTGGACTTAAGGGGTCCAGGAATGGTGCTACAACTTAATTCGGCCGTTGGGGGTAGTTGGTGGTGTTTATCACGGTGGTGGGTCATGAGTGAGAGTTCATGGTTGGGAGAGGGCCTGGAGTGGTGTAACTATGTAGGTGTAGGTGTTGTGGATTACGTTTAGAGGATAAGTTATGAGTAGCTGTGTGTTCGTGGTTCAATGTATGCGTACGCTATGCACACCGTAGCTGTTATGTACTTGTTACAGTGGTTATGGTATAGGTCAGTGTCAAAAGAGGGTAGTGAGCATGAGAGAGAGAATTTTGTAAGGGAGCTGGTTCGGGTTATGAGAGAGGGGGAGAAGTTTGAGAGCATCTATGTGTCTTAAGGTTATGTATGAGAGTATGAGATAGTGGAGAGAGAGATAGAGAGGTCAATTTCTAGAGAGAGAGATATAGTGGATAGAGAGAGAGTAAGCCGAGAGATAGACAAGTTGAGAGAGAGAGATAGCCAAGAAAGAGAGAAAGCTGGCCGAGAGAGAGAGAAGCCTGTGTGTTTGTGTGTGTTTTCTTTTCTAAAAAAAAAAAAAAAAGGACCCCTACTGCCAGTATATGTGTGAATGTTGCCAATGGACCCCTCTCCTGTATGTGAGTATGCTTTGAACTTTTAAAAGAAAATGGATTCAATGTCCATCCGATTTTCTTGTTTTTTTCCCTCTTTTCAAATCCATTTTGACCAAAGCAAATGATAGTAATAAGGTTATTTTTTGCACTCAAATTATAGTATTCAACGCCTATTTTGCAACTTCACCATTAATTTGATGAAATTGCAACAATAAATTGCCTAAAAATGATACTGAAGTTGACTATCTAGAAGGGAAAGTACAGGATTTCTAGAGATAATCAGGGAAGAAAGAAATAGAAAGAAAGGGTACTAATGTGGCACCGACGTAACGCCATGTCAATAGTATCAACCAATAAGGATGTGTTACCTATCTTGAAGATACGTAATGATGACATGACAATGCATGTCATGCTACGTGGAAACATGTGTCATACCACATGGAAACACGTGTCGTGTGGTGGTACCATGTGTCCCATAATGGACACGTGGCACAATGATGCCTTGACACATAGCAATGTGCTATAGATGATGTGGCAATGTATATTCTTAAGAAAAAATTAAAAAAAAAAAAAAACTTTCCCATGCTTCTACCTAAATTCAAACCCCTAACCTCATACTTAAACCCTATTCAATGCTCAAGTGTTTCTACATTAGGCTGTTGGCCTGTGACTTGTAATTACACATATGGATTAGGTCAATCTAGGCTAGATTCAAATCTAAGCATAAGTCCAATGGTCCTTTTTTTAAATTTATTTAAATTAAGAATCTATTCTTTTTAAATTCCTTAAATCTTCTATTTTTTCAATTTTTTCTATCTTTTGTGACTTTTCAAAATTTTTTAAATATATTTGTCTAAATTTCTTATTTTTTTTATTTCTTCTTGTTTTTTTATTTTTTCTAACTTTCTAGAATTTCTGAGTTTTCTTAATCTACTATTTTTTGTTTTTTTTCCTAAATCTCTTTTTTTTTTTGGTTTTCTTTAATTTTTTTTTTTTTATTTTTCCTAATTTAGGACCCTTTAACCTATGTAAAAAAATAAAATAAATAAAAAGGAGAGTAAAAATAAGGTATCTACACAACATATAAAGCATCAATAGTCTTATGGCTTGGAATGAAATGGCTTATTTTGCTAAACCGATCAACCACCACCGTGATAGAGTCATACTTTTAAGCTACTTAAGGTAATCTAAGCATGAAATCCATGCTCAAGTCGGTCTAGGGCCGATTAGGCATAAGTAGAGGTATATACTCTCCATAAGATTCCTTCCTTTAGCTCATTAATACAACTCATACTGTTCCAAGACTTTATGAATGTCTTTCACCATCCCTAGCCAATAGTAGTTCTCTTTCAGTAGTTCATGTGTTCTCTTTTCCCTAAAATGGCCACCTAGGCCTCTTGCATAAGCTTCATGAACTAATAGTTCCTTGGCCAAGCTATTCGACACATACATGTATCCTTTCTTTATCAAAAACCCTTGGTTCAAGTAGAACCCATCCACAACTCCTATGCAATTACATTTGACCACTATGGGCCTAAAGTAAGGATCTTCTTCATAATGATCAGGTAGAGTACCAAACCCTAGTATCCAAGCTTATAAGGTCATAATAAAAACATGCCAACATGATAAGGTATCAGCTACAGTGTTAGAACTTCCTTTCTTATGTTTAATCACATAGTAGAAAGTTTCCAACAACTCTACCCACCTATCATGACGTCGGGAGAGCTTCTATTGACCTTACAAAATGCTTACGAGATTCATAAACCATATAGGTAATGAATTTTCAAGATAACAAGTAATGCTTCCAGTTCTGAAAAGCTTAGATGAGAGCATAAAATTCCTTGTCATACACAAAATAGTTCAGTATAGCACCACTAAGTTTCTCATTAAAGTACACAATAGGTTGACGCTCTTACATGAGAACAGCATTGATGCCGACTCCTAAGGCATCATATTCTAACTCAAAGACTTCATCAAAATCTAATAATGCAAGCGTAGGGGTAAAAGTCAACTTAGACTTGATCTCCTCAAAATTCCTTTAAGCTTTCTCCAAACACCTAAACTCTGAGTTCTTCTTGGTTAGCTTGGTTAATGGAACGGCAATGGAACTGAAGTTTCGAATGAACCTTCGATAGAATGAAGATAAACCATGAAAGCTCCTTACATCTGCAACACTAGTTGATGTGGACCAATCAAGTATAACTCGAATCTTTTCATTGTCAACATGTATACCTCCATTAGACACAACATATCTAAGGAACACAACCTCACTTTGATAAAACACACATTCCTTCAAGTTGCCAAACAAGTGTTCAACTCAAAGAATATCAAACACATCTCTCAAGTCCTCAACATGAGACGAGAGACCGACACTTATACCAAAATATCATCAAAATAACCACAACATACTTACCAATTAATGATCTCAAGATATGATTCATGAGTTGCATAAAAATGGTCGGTACATTTGTAAGTCCAAAAGGCATCACCATCCACTCAAAGAGACTGTCCTTCGTTTTGATCTAGTCTCATTCGAATTTGGTGGTAGCCACTCTTCAAATCTACCTTCGATAAGATCCATGCACCATGTAGCTCGTCTAACATGTCATCCAGCTAAGGTATTGGATATCTATATTTAACAGTTATCTTATTGATAGCTCGGCTGTCGATGCATATACACCAAGAGCCATCCTTCTTTGGCATTAGGAAAGTTAGCACAGCATAAGGGTTCATGCTTTCCTAACATATCCTTGATCAATCACTTCATCAACTTGTTTCTTGAACTCAACTACCTACTCGAGATTAAACCTATAGGAAAATCAGTTTAGTAGAGTTGCTCCAAGCTGGAGATCAATTTAGTGCTCAATACCTATGATAGGTGGTAACCCCATAGGTAGCTCTTGAGGAAACAAGTCGTCATTTTCTTAGAGTAGTGCCTACATATTAGCTACAATGTTCTAACCTCTTTCAATTCAAGTAGTCTCCTTATTAACAAAAATGCATGTTCTTCCATCTTGACTATCTTAGGAAATTCAACTTAGAAAATTACTAAAGACTTCTTCTTTAAGGACTTTGAGATAGTATCTTACGATCCTTGAACCTCCTTAAGGATCATAGGAGCAAGTACAACCGTCTTATCATCCTTCTAAAACATGTAAGTATTCTAGTATCCATTATAGAGTACCCTCAAATTAAATAACCAAGGTCAAACCAAAAGTACAAGTAAAGCACACATTAGCAAGACATCATATAGCACCTTATCCTCATACCTATCCCCAATGGAGATCGACATCTTCACCTACTCGGTGACCTGTAGTCCACCTTTTTCATTCAACTAGTGGATTTTGTAAGGTTGAAGGTGAGGATAGGTCGGTAACTTCAAGGTACATACTACTCCTTGTGCCATAACATTAGTATAACTTCCCCTATCAATAATCAAAGCATATAAGTTATTGCTTACTCAACAATTAGTGTTAAAGAGATTCTTCCTTTACTCACTCTCCGTACCAATGTTAGTGCTAAGAACTCTCCTAATAACCATACAGTATTCTCTAAATTCAAGTCAGGTGAGGGCTTTAAGATCTTCTTAGCACTCATCTAGTAAGTTCTCAACATTTACTTTCTCTTCTCCTTCATTGGCACTTTCTACTTCAAACTATGGCTTCTCACCCTTGATAGTCATCATACATCTATTCAAACATTGATTAACTAAATGTCCAAAACCATGGCATTTGAAGCTTTTAATCTCCCTTGTCATCTATCTTGAACTTTAACCATTTTCTTTCTTGACTTCAAGCACCTAGCCTTAGTTTTGCCTTGGCTATCATCAAGTTGGCTCAAGTGTGGTCCACATCTATCCACCTTGAAACTATAGGGAGGTTTGCTAGAGATAGGTCAGCTCAGCACAATAGGTCAACTGCTCGATACTCAACTAAGCTAACTTAACCTCTACTACTCAACTCTCTAAGCAAGTCAAATAATTTCATCTAAAGTCTCAATTCTTTGTACTTCTACTATGTTCCCAATCTTAGGTTGTAGTGCAAATGGGAATCTAATGGTGGTCCTAGATTTTGGTTCATCAACATCACATCAAATCATTAATAGTTAAAACTCTCAAACATACTCATCTACAATTCAACTACCCTACTTAAGCTCTTAAAGACATCAAAAAGTGTCTCATCCATATTGTTCGGGAACAAATCTATTCCTCAAAACTCACTTCATCTCACTCTAAGTTCTTATCTCACGTCGGGCTCGTTGACATGTGCCTATACCTTATTCCACCACATCGCTGCATACCCAAAAAACTCCAAAGCAACCACACGAATGAGCATTTCACCCTTATAATTGAAGAAGTCAAATATTTTCTCAATCTTTTCTTCCCAGTCCATATATTCATCTACCTTGCTTATTCTAGAGAAGCTTGGAACCTAAACCTTAATATTCTCAATTTCTCTAAGTGCTTAGATTTCGTACTCATCAAAGTCTTAGAACTGTTCATCCTCTTCTTCTTCTTCAACTTCCTCTAACTTACACCTCCATCAAAAAAGTCCCCTAGCCTAAATTAGTCACACTTGGGGTGCATTCACAGCATCAAGATATACCCTTCCCTCTTGGTCTATTTTGTATTCCTTGACCATACTCAACATTTTTATCTTAAGGTTGCACATCTACGAACCTCTGTATGGTCACAACCAAGTTGGTAACAATGGTGGTAAAGTTTTGAATCTATTCTTCTATACTTCTAGGAGTTTATTGCTCAATACAACAATGCCTAGGTGCATCACTCTCAACATCACGACAAAATCTCAATGCCCACACAAACCAATAAGAGATTCCACAAAACACTACTAAACAATACTTCACTCAGTGCTTTAACAACCTACTTTGTTTGATAGTAGCAAGAACAAAATAAAACTAAGTACATATAACAATCACAATAAAGTCCTACAATGCCACTACTTAGCTCTTAGTCGTAACCTCAAGCTTTGATACCAGGATAATATGATATGTTTAAGAGCTACGTTATCACTAAGACTTACCATAGGGTTGAAATGGGTCCTTAGAGGTATCAAAGAAAAGTGCAATGGGAAGGGTAAAACATTAGTAACTTCGTAAAGTTATTCGATGGATATAATGCACCAACAAGCACACTTGGTCTTCACTTGATATGACTCACAAGCAAAGAGTCAAGGTCTACTCAACTCTAGCCTCAAGCTACTAGCAAGATTAGATAAAAGTATGGCAACTGTAACTTAGAGAGAGTTTCTCTCAAGATAAAGGAAAGGAATATTAATTAACAATAGTCTAATGACTTCGGCTACAAAGGTTAAGGGACTGTTTATAGTAAATCCCTAGAGCAACAAAAGGAAAGAATGAAATGACAAAAGGGTATTACAAAATAAAGATACCTAGTACAAGCTAAAAATGATAAATACGACATACAAAACAAAAGGAATATAGTATAATGTCAAAAAAAAGCTAAGATAGGTGGTGCGCTATTATTACATCCATACTCTAGGGAAATGAGGTGCTAGGGTTGAGCTATTCTAATGCGATAATAGGTCGATAGAGAAGAGTTCTCAAGTTAAAGTTAAGAACCTTGGTACTAGGCAGGTCGACTGTGTTGGGAGGGGTTGTGAGCTCAACCTCTATACTTACAATTGAGCAAAGTACGGTACATCTAAGTTTAGTGCGTAAAGAGTTCAACAATAGGCCTTCCTAATACTAGAGCCCATCCTATGTGAGCTAAGAAGATTGGATTCTTCATACAAGACCTTACAAACCTCTAAGACAATCTTGGGTAAGAGGTCCTAAGGTCAACACTCCATTAACTAGCCAACCGGACCCCTAACTCGAGCATAAGCCCTTATATTAGAAAAGATAGCTCAAAAAATTCTAACCTTCTAACCTGCTCTAAAAGAATCTGACCTCTTACTCAATTTTAAGTTTCTCCACTTCTTTGCAAGTCCTAAGTGTTACATAGTACTGGAAGGTGAGGAACTAATAGTGCACCAACCTCGTACCAACCCAATCAATCTCCCAAACAACTCAACAAACCTAAAGGTTAGCCATCCTAATGTTGTATGACTTCAAGAGCTAAGTTATCTAACCGTTTTCCTACCTACCCTTGACTAACATCCTAGACTGTTAAACCATCCCAGATGATTACCTATAAGAATTGACAACCCAACTTCCAA
The DNA here is from genome assembly GCA_024138015.1 of Lumnitzera littorea. Taxonomy (NCBI): domain Eukaryota; kingdom Viridiplantae; phylum Streptophyta; class Magnoliopsida; order Myrtales; family Combretaceae; genus Lumnitzera; species Lumnitzera littorea. Next base: position 62,114,681 of record JAMXBB010000006.1, read on the forward strand.
ATCTCAAGTTGTTCGAAGGTCATTACCCAACTACAATCAAATCCTTCTCCACTTACTCTATCTACTTAAAGGAGGATACGTATCCTCTAACATCTGTAGTAATATGGATGAAGAGAGTATATTCTCTTCTTGTTATATTATGAATTTGTCCTTTTCATGTATATTCTTCTTAGTACATTTTCCACATTGGGTAAAGTGCCCATTTTTGTAAATTGTCCTAATTATATGAAGCCTTAGAAACTCAAGTATAAATACCCATGTAAGATGTAAACCACAAGCAGAATGATGCTTAATAGAATTTCACTTTCCCTTACTGTAGTTTATTCTCACCCATTGCAAGTTCACTTTACCTCTAACTCTTATCAATCCCTTTAGCAAGCATTATAGTGAGTGACCCACCTAACTTAGACTAGTGCATCATATCTAGCAAGCTAGTTGATCCATGTGTGATTCTACGATGCATCATATCTGTAAGGTTAGTGCATAGAATGATTAAACCCATCGACTTCCATTTAGTTTTTGTTCCTTTCATAGTAACCAACACACCCTGATATCGTAGCTCTTATCAATTCTCAGTGCGACATATCAATCAAGGTACCCAATCAAATATATCCCAATATATGCTAGACCTTCTCGTAACTAGGGTAGATTAGTTCTTATTAATAATAATACCCTATTAATACGTAACTATTGGATTAGCATATGCAAAATATCTTAAGGGAATTCTACTACTGTAAGGTCCCATTACTATGGTGCATCCCTAAGTAAAAAAAGGAGAATGTATTTTTGAATATAATAAACAAAGAATTTAGAGCCAAAGTTAGGAGAAACAAACTGACAAGTATATTAAAAGTTATACTATGATGAAATAGAAAAGAGTTATCTTTTCCTTTTTAGGGGTTAAAAAGTATTTAAATGCATAAGGATGGATCTAAGATACCTGTAGCACATCTAGTCACATCAACTATCAATATGACAAAGTGATTCACAATGAATATCTCAACTTGAGAATCTCTCTTTAGTCATACATTTGATTGTACCTTAAACTTCTCCCAAATGCCATTACTTATAGTAAAATTACAAATCCAATTCCTAGGATATTATGTGAAAATGAAAAGAGGATTAGGATGTTTTACTTGAGCAATGTAGTATCAATAATAGAATATTACCTTAACCATTTTAGTAATGATAAACTAAGATCGTTTGATGAAATATTACAAGAATAGACCACATATTGTACCCGTATGCTCCTTGATCATAATATTAGTCTTAGCGTTCAAGAAAAAAACTTAAACAACTTTTATGAGTTGTATGATAAGGCCATAAACATGGAGAAGCAATAATAAAATAGATACATGAGGAAATTACAATGTCTTACCTCATAAACCTAATGGCAAGCCTACTTTGTTCTTGACTATACACATACATCCCTAAGGTAGATGTTGTAAAGATGGTGAAGGATAAGGCTATCACATGTAAGCCCCTAAAGAAATAACATTCAATCCAAAATGTTTATTTGCAATTAAGAATATCACAAATACTCATACAATCTCTCTATTAAGTAGATGAGGCTTTGTTACCATTGAAAAACAACAAAATTAGGTTAAAAGGAAGATAAAAATCTCTTATTACAAACTTAAATGGAAAAATCTACTACAAATGATATCATGCTTTTGCACATAGCATTAATGATTGTGTCACTTATAAAAACGTTGTTAAGGATCATATTAAATCTATAGAAGTTAGATTCCATAATGGAAACAAGGCCATAGAAGTGGATATAGATTCATTTCAAGTACTTCTAAATGTAACGTAATTGATTGGAATGTTGTTGATATTATTATAACTAAAAAGGCTACTATATAAATTGATTTTATTTCACATGGACAATATTAGCCAACAAGATGTACAATTATCAGTCAAGTGTGATACCCTCATATACCAACATGATGGAGTCAACATGTCGGTTACTCATATGTGCTTGACATAGATCCATTAGCTATACAACTACAAACTGTTACCAATTTCACATATCTTAGATAAGTATACTAGCAAATTGTGGTTCAATTTGAGCAAAGAAGAATGTTAGTTGTAATGATAACATAATTTACAATAATATCACATTTGTGGGGATAATGAACTTACGAAGAGGATTATAAAATTCTTATGAGTGTATAATAGTGTAATTTTATGTAGTAAAGCTTGAATACATCAAGAGGAAGTATATATAAAATAGGAGTAAATGGAAGTCAACATGGGATAATAATAGTAGGAGAGGAACCAATAATGCTCTTGCACCCATTATGAAGGAGTGATTCTAGATCTTAATACAGATGGTAGAAAAACTATAAGGCCAAATGGCATATAGGGGAGATTAAGGAATTAGAGAATAAGGAGGAAGAGGTGTTGGAATTCAGATTTCTCAAGAAGTATATGACTATTGAAAAGAGGAATTTGACAATTTCCATATAAAAGAAAGAGGTTATAGGGAAGACAAATGTATAAGTAAAAAATACCAAAATGAAGATTCTATCTTTAAAAAGAAGTGGTACAACTAATGATTACCTTAATTAGATATATAAAATGGAGAGTTTTTAAATGCTTGCTATGACTATGATGATTGGTATAAGGTGAGATTAGTGTCTTCAAATTTTAACGATTATGCAACCCTATATTAGAGGAATTCAAGAGTATAAAGAAGGAAAGATGGTAAAGGTGAGATAGTTACTTAGAAGGAGATGAAGCGAGTGTTACATAAGCAATTTGTTCCCCACCATTATAAACAAGTAACTTCATGAAGCTTCAAACCTCATGTCAAGGAGAGATGAGTGTAGATGATTACATTAAGGACTTTGAAATGTCAATGATTAAATATGGGGTTAAAGAGCCTAAAGAGCATATCGTTGCAAGATTTATCACCAAATTGAAATTTGACATTATGAGTGTATTGAAGTTATAACCATATGAGATGCTAGATAAGTGACCACTATTACACTAGTCACCCAAAATCACTTTAGTTTAAGAGGTAAGAGGCAGAGTGAAGAAAATAGAGAAGTCAAGGATAAAGATCAAAGGGAAATGAGGAGGAGAGAATAAAGGAATTGTAAATAAAAGAGGACAAAGAGTTGAACCAACTATCAGTAAAGTTGTAACCTTATGAGATGCTAGATAAGGGACCACTAGTATCCTAGTTACTGAAAATCACTTTGGTGTACAAGGTAAGAGGCAAAGTGAAGAAAATAGAGAAGTTAGGGATAAAGATCGAAGGGAAGTGAGGAGAAGAGAAATAAAGGAACTATAAATGAAGGAGTTAGAAGAGTTGAACCACCTATCACAAGGAGTTTGACTTGGTCAAATGTTGACTTAGTCAACTCTTTGAAATTAAATGTAATTTGTGTGTACGTAATGAGGTAGTTAAGGAAAATTGAGAAAAAATTAAGGAAATATGGAGTTTATTGAAATGATTAGTAAGAATAGTTAATGTGATCTCCCTCTAAGTATTTATATCCTATATACATTATTTAATATGGCACTTAGTGTGACTATCATGAAATATGCCATTTAGTATGTTAATATTAACTACATATATATAAACATCAACTACACACTTAAGTCTATAAAATACTAACCTAGTTATATGATTAGAAGATGGATGTGATCTATAATGGAATATGTCAATTTTCTAGGAAATTAAATTAGTATTATAAGCATTTATAAATAATTGAAAGTTATCTTGATTATTTGATAATGATTTAATATGATACTAAGGATATATTAGCAATTAGGATTTTAGGGTGAATTAGTACTTTCATATCTCTAAAGTTATAGTTTTAGGGTTTTATCACTTTTGAGCGCAATCTCTAATGTTTATATACATTTAGGGTCTAAAAATTTTATACACGATTGAATCTTCGGTTATTATCTTAAGGTTTTCATTTTAACTAGTCTTGTCAACTCTTAGAGTCCTCAAGCACACAAGGGTCTATTTTAGGTATTAGGTTGAAAATTGTTGGGATTTACATTATATCCAAGGTTCCTAAATAATAGTAAGCTTTTGAAATATATCTCATTATAATTGCACATGAGATGGTGCACTGTTCAAGAATCTCTCTTTTTTAGTACATATACATGTAGTTCCTTACATATATTGTCCTTGCTAATTCAACAATGTCCTCATCATCAAGTTCAAGTAGAGGAATAAAATCCTCGCTCTCTTTTATCATATCCCGCTTGTCCTTCAACTTCTCTTCTTTCTCGACTTCATCATTCCTTTCACCCTGTTCTTCACGCACCTCATTTAGATCGTACTCTTCTTCAACTACATTCTTCTCAAAAAATTTTCCCCACTCATCCCAAGTGAGTGAGGTCTTCTTAGTTTCCATGTAGTTGTTGCATTCTAAATGATCTTCCTCTTCATCAGTTATTGCTTCATACTCTCATCAACTTGATTTTCAAAGACTTCCTTCAAAAATTTTTCCTCCATCTCTTCACTAGCTGCTTCCTCCTCTTCAACTTCTTCTTCTTCCTCAAAGGTCCCTTTTCATATATTAGATCCACTTTCTTCCTCAATGATTTCAAACTCCTCGTCTATACTTCTAGCATCACTAGCTTCAAACTCACTTACTCCTTCAAATTCTTTTCTATATTATTTAGTTAGCACCTTGCAATCAACCATTCAACATGTTAGAGATCAATTGCAACTACTTTGGATGTCTTGCAATGCAGTTTCTTGGCTAGATATCCTTCTCATTAAATTGTTGTTTGCCTTCTCCCTTTATGATTGATAATATTGTTCATCACCTTGTAAAAGTATCAAGAGGGGAGAGAAACTCTAATTGTTTTGCTAATTGTTCTCACACTTGAGATCAGGATGTTGACTTCAGCCTAGATTAAAGATGTTTGAATAGGGATTTAGCTCCTCCTCTCTGAAAATTATTCATATAATTAACTTGCTCCATATTTTGTTCATAAGCTCGCCAAATTTGTAATGATAATTCTCATCATGATATCCCTCCACATACTTAAGATTGACTATCTAGCTCACGCTTACTTTAGCTTCAAATGCCTTATTGAGCTTATTAGAGCGAGCCACAACCTATGCAGTTAGCATACTAAACTTCTCTTACTCCTGTATGTTGGCTACTCTCCTACTATATGTTCTCTCTACTTGCCAACCAAAGGAGCTTAAAGTAATCTCTTCCATTAACCTATATGCTCCTTCTAGGCTTTTTCTCATTAGATTTCCTCCAGTAGCAACATTAATCATTAACTGCAAATGGCTTAATAGCTCATTATAAACAGTTTGAACCTATAATAAGATAGGTAGTCCATGATGTAGACACCTTCTCAACAACTCTTTAAACCTTTCCCAATTCTCATATAGTGATTCTCCATCAATCTATCTAAACATAATAATGTCATTTCTCATCTTCATAGTCTTGTAAGGTGGCAAGAATCTAGATAGGATTCTTTGAGTTAGCTAGTTCTAGTTAGTAATAGAGTAGGGAGGAAATGAAAATAACCAACATCTTCCTCTATCCCATAGGGATAATGGAAATAACCTAAGGTAAATAGCATCTTCGAAAACCTCATTACTTTTCAATGTAGTACATAATTGTAAGAAACTTCATAAATGTTCATTAGGATTCTCCAATGCATTTTTGGCAAATTAGTTCATCTACACTAATTGTATCAAAGCGAGTTTTTCTTAAATTTTATTTGCTTGAATTGTTGGTCATGCTACTATAGGTGCTAATCTCTCCATAGTTGGGATGGTATATGACTATTTGAACCATTTCCATAGCCATTCCTATTTACTTCGTTACCATTCAAGCCATTACCATTCAAACTATGTCCATCTTTACTAATCTCCTCACCCTCAACCTTTTATGAAAAGTTTTTTCAATTTCTGGGTCAAAAATCTCCTCAAATTCAGCTACTCCTCTTCTTTTTATAAAGCAAATAGCACTTTAATTTTCTAACTATAAGAGTGAATCTAGTGGGTTAAATACAAAAGGGTTTCAAAGTTCTTAACACCAACACAATTGTAAGCAAGTGGCTTAAGATACTCCAACAAACACAGTCCTTGAGAAAACTTCAGACCTTAAACAACAAAAGTACAAACACAATAACAGTCCAATAGAAAATTAAGCAAAAGATCCAATCTTTCCTTAAAATCTATCTCTAAAACACAAGTAGACAAGCAAAATCAACTTTTCCTAAAGAAAACAAAGTAAAGTTTCAAATTTTTTAGAGATTTACCAAACAAGCTAGAAATCACTAACTAACACTAAAAACTAAAACAAGCTATGCAAAGATTAACAAAAAAATCAATAAATTATGAATTAAACTAACTAAACTATTCTACACTAGAGTAAGCTTACTCAAAGAACTCACATTGCATTCACTTAGTGAATCCTATAATGTAATGAGGAGCATTGTATTACTAAATTTCATCTACACTTATTGGGTAACTAGCTAAACTCCATCACATCTTAGACAATTTAGCTAAGATTGGGTCTTAAATCTAACCGCATAAAGTTTAAGGTGAGTATAAGGACCATGTTGCCTTAATTCACAATTCTAACATTGTAAGAATTAGGAATCCTATGTTTTATTTGAGACTTTTAAATCCAATTAAAGTATTTAGGCCTTGTAATTCTACAAGGGTTAATGCCTATATAAGAAGAATCATAGTAATAAACAACACACAACAAGCCCCTCCCTGTTCAAGTAGTCATAATGACTCCCCAAAACTAGCTAAAGCATTAAATTTACACCTAACACAATATTAATACATCATTAGCAATGACTTTTTCATTGCATTTCCGTGCAATCCATATTCACACATTAAGTACTAAACATCACATTCGTGGTAGATAACAAATCAAAACACAAATACACATGAACATGAAGAAAACATTACATAAAACATGAAAGAAATTGAGTTAGAGATATAAAACCAACCTCCCATAAATAGCATTGGGTAACTTAACAAGAAGTACCTAAAACCCTCCATTTGGAAATTTGTAACCCAAGTCTTGGAATAGCCAAAATCCACTGCAAATCTAAGCTATTACTAACATAGTGCAAGGGAAATACAATAAAAAGTGCTAACTACTATAGGTCTTAGTAAACAACTAAGAAGAAGGGGTTGAATTGATTGTTACTTCTCAAAAATCAAACTTTAACTATTTCTAGCTTCTTAATCTTCAAAATTAACTGTATAATACTACACTTGTTCTATACTTTCTGACATATAGTTTGATCTCTAAAATGAAGCCAAATGTGAGATTCTATAGCAAGAAGCCTTTAATCAATCAATAACAAGGCTACCAATTAATTGATAGATACATATCATCTACCAGTTCAAGCATTTAATGACAGGTAACATTAGAGGCTCAAAGGTTTTGCAACAGCCAATCAATTGGTACAAGATGGATTGACCGATTAGTAGTATGAAATGGGTCAAATTTCTATGCTCCTTATGAATGTTGATGACTCATGTAGTATTCTATCACTACTTCAATTAATAGCTCTTGCATTAAATGACCAATCGATAAGCTTGTTAACGGTTGGTCAATAAGCTCTATCTTCACATTTCTCCATTCTTCTTGCTCTCGACTAATGTAGAGGCTACCATTCAATTGGTATGCCCTGGAACTACAGTAATAAAAACTCTATGTTTTGTTCAATGTTTGAAATTTTCTTGCTCAATTTGATAAAAACATGGGTTCCATTTGTGTAGATTGACTATATCTGAATTCTATATAAAATTAGTGTAGTTAATTTTATCTTTAACCCAAATTACATATCGTTTAGAGAGAATTATATAAGATAAGTATATAGTTTACACTCTTATCAGTTGATTAATTAAGTTGGTTAAGTTTTCAACCAGATTGTCTTTTTTATTTTTTTTGAAATTTGAATTATGTTTATTTTATTATTTAATCAAAATCATTTATAAGTTATATGTGTCCACTAACTAATATTAACACATAGTGATAAAATAGAAGTTGTGTGTTTATCAAAGAATATGTGTAGTTTAAGAATTTGCAAAAACATCAAATCACATGTCATATTTTTATAATTTTCTCTTAAATCTCCTAAAACTTTAAAGTATAGCATAATTAATTCCTATATAACCAAGTGGAAATAATTCTATATATTATAATAATTTATCATACCACTTAATCTTGACATGATTTGAAAAATTACCAATAAGATTTATTGAGGAAACTGTAAAAAAAAACCATAAGAAATTTAAAATTGGTAAATTATAAACAGACCCCCTTATATTTTTTTCATGTATGCATTTAGTCCCTTTCTTGTTGAAATTGAGTATTTAGAGCCTAAAATCTTTAAAAATTCACTTATCACTATTTGATCATTTTACCCTTCATAAAATTCTTTAAGGAAAAGAAAAAAGCAAAGGGAAAACATCACATTGATTGTAACAAAATATTCCAAAACTAAAGTGCAGAATATGGAAACTCTTTTTTCTTCTCGATTTCATGTGATATTTTTCAGTTTCTCAATTTTAAAAAATTACCTTATCTCAATGCACAATAGTATAGTAGGGTCTAAAAGTAAACTTCTAAAGATTTAGAGGTTTAGGCACAAAATTTCAAAAATAAGGAAGCTAAGCACATATGTAATGAAAATTGGGGTATACATTAATGTGCCCATTTAAAAATAGAAACAAAGAGCAACAAACAAAGGCGATGGCTCCCATATGTAGCATGATGATCAAGATGGGAAAAAAAATTACTGGCTTAAGTTATAGTCATAGCATGGTAGAAACCAAAGCCGACCTAAGATAAAATGATAATTTTATGAGTAATATTTATTTCCTATAAAATTTTTAAGACTACATTAATAACCCTGGATTGAAAATTATGCATTTTGACCTCTTAACACACATAAGACCATCATTTTACATAAATGGACACTACATGGTAAAAGAACTAACATAAGAAGTCATCCTTTCTAAGCAATAAGTCCACCACCATACTCTACCTTATCATCACCTCACCCCTAGTCACTAGCTAACTACTCCTTCCCTTCCCACATAAGACCGTAATTAAGTTCGAGTTTATTTAGGGGTCATACAACTCATTAACTAGCAGTGAAAAAAAATAGATAGATCATGGGACCTATGTAGCATAATTATCAAAATTACGATTTTACTATTAGTTAAAATGGATGGATCGGTAGAATCATGTAAAATCATACGAAACTAGAAAATTGTAAGTTTGTAAGATCATACATCAAAATTTATAGTTCGATTAGAAACACGTATCTAAATGATAAGTAAGAAAAATATCATAAAATCATAAAATGATAAACTTGTGGAATGGTATATTTAACTCACAATTCCAATAACTATGCTAGTAGTATGCTGCCAACCGCCACCAAGAAATCAAAAATAAAAAATTATTGGAATAAAACTTAGGTATCGCATCCTAACACTAAAAATCTTATTTTATTTTATTTTCTAAGATTGTAAGTGGTGACCCACTACCCAGGTTGGTTGCTCAACCCACATACAATAGTAAGTGGTAGGCTTCCATCGAGTGATAAGTTCTACAACCTACCAATGCAAATCCAAATGTGTTGTGAGAATGAGTAAGAGGGGGTGGTTTTTAACAACCTTAATGCTAGTGGTGGTAGTGGATCTACATGCATGGTCATCAATTGGATAGTAGAAGAGCCAGTACCTTTGATGTTTTGAGATTGTTCATTCTAGACATCCCTTTCTTAGTTTTGCATTTCATTTTACAATTTTTAAGTCTCTTTAATTTTCTATTTCCTTTTACTTTTTTTTTAATAATGTAATACCACATTTGATATTCTTCATTCATATGTAGAAAAATGCAGGGCTATGTATTAAAGGGGCTACTACATAATCTTGAAACCTGTAGGTCCATAATTTTATAAGTTTCAAGGAGTGAACAATATAAGTTATCATAATTCTATTTTGAGATAAGATGTAAGCACAATCTTAAATCCTAATATAAAAAACTTTTCTTTTCATAATATTAGTAGGTAATGAACCTTACATGGAACACATAACCCACTAACAATAAAAGATGATAGTTCACCACCTTAAGCAAATTACACAATCTACCACCAAATCTTGAGTGGCAAAAATATTATCCTTTAGGTTGCAACAATCAACATATGATGGTACGTTTTCACTCCCCTTAATAATGAGGAAAATTACAATGGAGGGTATTAACTTTTGAAGATAAATTCACATAGAAGATTAAACTTTCAACTGATTAAATAAAGGATCAACATTAACCAAAATGATTCAAACAAGGGATTCCATTACCCCATTATTATAACACCATAAAATTGAAGTGGCATAGTATGCTATCCAATACATGGCAGTAACATGTTGTTGATATAGCTAGTTAATTACAAATAAAAAATAAAATGATAAGTAAACTTAAAAAATATAAAAATAAAGAAAATAAATATAGCTAAAGATAAAATGAAGTATATAAAATTAAAAAAAAATAGAAATAGAAAGAAACAACAAAAAATAAGAAAAGTTTTTTTTTAAATAATTAAGTAAAAAACTAAAAAATAAAATAAAAAAGAAAAGCAATTGAAATTTTCTTAAAAAACACTGCCAACCCCTTAACCTTAGAATGATTTAAGCAACCATAAATTTGATAATTAGTCAAAATCCATAACATAAAGTGAGTTGTACAACCCAATGCTAGTGGTGCATAGCCCTTTATCACCTTAAGGCGCGACCTCCTCTAAGTAGTTACTAGCTATCTCCTAGCCTTGTAGTATTTAGAGCAATTCTTTTTTAATTTTTGAATTTTTTTTTAATTTTATTTATTTTTTGCTATTTATTTTTTAAATTTTATAATTTTTATTTGTTTGTAATTTTACATATTTTTTGTTGTTTTTCTTTTCTTTTTTATTTTTCATTTTTTTTAAATTTACTTATAATTTTATTTTCTTTTTTCAAATAATTTTATTTATCATATCTAATTAAATAGCCTTGTCAACACTATATTTCAAATAATATGCCACATCAACTCAATTCAATGGTGTTATAATGGCAAGTAATAAAATTCCTTATTTGAATCAATTTGCTTGACAATGATTCTATATTTTAATTAATTGAAAATTTGATCTTTTATTTAAACTTTTTCCTAATAATTGATGCCCTCCAATTTGATTTCCCCTCAACAAGGTAGCCAAAGGATTGGAATACTTCTAGATTTGGCCATGCATTAAGGATTAACATCTTCCTTTCAACGTAAGGACTTTCGTCTCTGTTAAGGGCTAACCGAAGAGGATGAATTTTATTGTGAATCTGTTTCTATACCATTAAAGAAATTTTGGGAGCACGATCGTCCCATATAATCTTTTAAGATGAAAAGGAATTCAAAAGTTTAAAGATGCTTCCTCGTACAATTAAAATAATGCATGTAATATATTTAGATCTTTTGGAAATAATGTAGACTTTAGGTGATTTTTCAGTTAAGCAGCTAATCTTTTCAGTTACTAATTTCACTACGAAATTAAACTTTTCGTCGCTAATGTTGACACCCAATTGACTCCATTAGTTGTCGTTACATGATGTAGCACTGTGAGTTAATTACAACATATGACATGCATCTTTTTCATTGAAATGAAACTACAAATAAATGTAGACTTGTCATGTCAGACTTTTTGTTGAAGATTTTTTTTAAAAAAAAAAAAAGGTTAACACTACTTATAATTATTGCATCCTCAAAAAAATATGTCTATAAAATTTAAAATTATAAATATCTTAAGAAATTTTGATAGTAACTATACTCATATCTCGTAATTGTTTTGTGATATGAATCTTTATATAATAAATATAATGTCACATCCCAAAAAAAGTAAGGTCATAACAATCCAATCGTATGAGCCATCTTAAAATAGAAATTAACCTTACAATTACTATCACAGGCTTAGTTCATACCAAGCGTACTTAACTCTATCACTTTGAAACATCAAAGTCAATACTTACTTGATATAAATTCATGAAATAATTTTTAGAAATAGCCAATAAGTAAACTTATAGTTTGACTTTTCAGAAGGATACTCGTAAAACTCACAAGTACACATTATTCAATATATAGACCAAAAAATCGAAAACTAGCAAGCCCCTTGAAAAGACTCAAGTAGTTTTCATAATAGTTAGAAAACAAAGGTCAATAATAAGAACAAAAATTCAGCCAAATTCTTCTTGATTCTCACTCCTCAACCCCATTTTCTAAAGTTCTGGTTTTAGGTACGGTATTTATAGTACCATCCTGAACCTACAAAACAAATTATAAGGGAATTAGCATAACTTACTCAATAAGTAGAACAAAGATAGAAGTATGCATTTAGTACATCATGAATAGGGTTTTCAATCAAATTAATTAGATATAATATATGTACAAGCAAATGTTATCCACAATGGTATCCAGTCCATCCTGAAATTAGAAAAATTGCTCCTACTCTAATTTGAGTTAAGGAGTTTGACACCGCACACTTGCGGCTCGAAATCAAACTAAGGCTTGTGTAATAAAGAGAACTCTCCTCCTATGACCACTTTCGAATAATGGGCCCCACCCTTTTCGCTACCTCCTTTCCTATCACTTAGTTCAAATAAGGTAGGGGAAGGACCATTTCAGCTATCTTCATCAAAGGGAGTCCGTATTTGGCTCAAGAATCCTAGTCATTACTCCTAATGAGTTGCAGTGTATGTCAAATTAGATATTAGGTCGAGTTCAAGTTAGTTTTTTTTTTATTTTTTTTTTTTTTTGTGATCAATCGAGATTTAACCATTCCAGCAAAACAATATTCATAGAGCAAACATAACGTAGAGCTCAACTCCCACCACATCAAATTAAATCTTGAACACATCTATCACATACGCACAAATAACTAATTACAATCACAAATAAGTATATAGTATAGTCTCCAAGTATTCTAAAATAATACTTTAAAATATGGTGAAACACTTATCCCACTTAACGTCATCGCCGCGATCGTGGAAGGCAGCGCGCGCCCTCGGGCATGCTCCAGCACCCGTGCGCTTCGGGCATCGACCTGTAGGCTCCCCATTTGGCCCATCTTGAAACACGAACCAAAGAGTCTAACATGTGTGTGAGTCAACGGGTGGCAAACCCGTAAGGTACAAGGAAGCTGATTGGTGGGATCCCCCGTAGGTGCACCGCCAACTAAGCCTGGTCGTACTCATAATTGCATCAGGTCTCCAAGGTGAATAGCCTTTGGTCGATGGAATAATGTAGGCAAGGGAAGTCGGCAAAATGGATCTGTAACCTCGAGAAAAGGATTGGCTCTAAGGGCTAGGCACGGGGGTCCCAGTCCCGAACCCATCGGCTGTCAGTGGACTGCTCAAGCTGCTTCTACGGCGAGAGTAGGTCGCCGCGTGACTGCAACTACATGAATAAGACAACTCCACCATAGAATCCTTGATGTCAAGTTCCTATATATAATGTAATGAAACATTAAGGTTTGTACTGCTTATGAAAACAATATTCCATTTTACACTATTTAGTCCATAGTTACGTTGCTATATTAGATTGGCATAGTTATTCAATTGTGATAAATTATATATAATATGGTTCATTGAATTTCACAGTTAAGAAAGTATCTTATATATTGGTATGTTGGTTAGATTTTGTAGAAGAATACATTTATAAGAACTATCAATAAGATGCTCTATATATAGTCCCATTATGTAGCTTATATATGTTGCAATATTGTAGAGACATAAGAACACATGCATTTATATACATATTTTGTAGATATACTTCTTTAATTTCATACATGTTCCCCTCCTTAGTTACAACTATATACATATATCCTACATATACAAATCTCAAAGGTTCATTACAATATGAGATATTTGGCATATCCTCATTTCTATATATACTCATCAACATATATATACACACATGCATAAATATATACATCCACATATATACATGTGTTTTATCTAAGTAAATCTTTAATTTGTAAAAGAAATGCTACTTTTGATATACATTTCAATCATATTGAAAGGAGACATTAATTCGTTAAGTCATTTTTTGGTTTCAAAATGGTTGTTATAAATCGATATTTTCCATAACCATTATTTATCATGTGAAGTAAAACCACGATACTAAATATGAGTATAGTTTTTAGGAAAAGACCAATTTATCTTTATGAAATTCTTAGGTATTCAAGATAAAATCATATTTTATATTACGAAGTTAACAATTGTTATATAGGAGCATGAACTTAAACATAATAATCTAATTGCTGCAGACATATACTCATTTAATTTTGGGATAAGTCTTATAAACATTATCAGTTTCTACTCTTATTACAATATGACTAATTTATCCTTTAGATATATGTTGTAGATGAATCATTTACCATATCTATATAAAACTTCATAAGACAACCCATCAATCATGAGATGTGCATTCTGAATTTAGACATAGTCTTGATAAGAATCTAATTTCCATCTAAAAGTAATCTTGGCATTAAATTATTATACTCTTCCCTAATCGATGGAGTCATTACCACTTAATTATCAAAATTTAATAATTTAGTTATAGCATCTAAAATTTCAATCTTAATCTTAAATTAATTAGGACACCTAAAATATCTTCAATAGGTCATGGTTTTAAAGTTGAACAACTTTTGAAAGATAAGGCAAGTATCAGCAAATCTAGGAAAAATGTTAGAAAAATTACTGATTTCCTCTTCTACTTATCATATGACTTATTTGTACCCAGAGCATATGTTTAGTATAATGTACTTACCACTTTCATATCAATAACCTACAAGGAAAGAAAGCTGGAAACATGTTTTATTTAACATATCAGAAATGGAAATTCCACTGTTTCTATTAACTAAACTCATTTGTTTCCAAAATGAAATTACAGACCTTTACTACATATAGTCTATAATTATAAGTCAAAGTACTTACTATTTCAAGTTTTCCATGGATCCTTTTCCCTTTTAGGATCTTCCTTTCTTCCATTGGGACATTACCCTTCGAAACCAGCTTGTTTTGCTACAACTAACAAAGCTTAAGGCCTCAGATGGCACATTGGAGTGAATAGTATTACCATAGATATCATAATATTTCCCCAAATTTATGGGCATCCCTGTGGAATAGTCTTCCTATTGTTTCGATTAGATGATATACTATAGACATTTAAAATAGAAGTTTTCTTTAAAGTCAATGAGACAAGTTGTGTTTGAAGTTGAATATCTTAATTATGTTTTTTTTTTTTTCCTTTCTCTTTTAACTGCCATGGCTATTAAAGAGTTAAAAAAAAAAAGACAGTAGGAATTAGCCATGCATAGAGTCTACATGTCTATATCTATGAATTACAATTTTAATTCTTAATTCTATATGATATGTCAACGTGATAAAGTATACAGGATTGACCATTTATTACTTTAGGTTATGAGTAGCACATCTGGTTGACTAGTTCTCACATACTCATTGCATTTTGGCCATTCTCATTATTTAATTATTAATTATTTAGCTAATTTGGATATAATATATGTACATCTGGAATCCTCTCTGTTTTTCTTTCTTTCTTTTCTTAAATCAATTTTACAAGTGAAATCAATTATTGAATATACATATTCCTTAAATATCATTTCATGCCATTTTGTAATACTTATTACTTAAATAATCTATCTCTAAGAGCATGTTAATTGGCACATCTCCAAATTTGCATTTCAAATATATAGGGAGTGATTTCAATATGTTAGTGTTTCAACTATATCAATATTTCATCACTTCTAGTAACTTTTATGGCCTTATTGCTTATTTCTAGCCTATATACAAATGCCCTAAATTTTATATAATAATATCATAGTAGCTAATTTTTAGGGCTTACATATTTGTAGATAATAAATATACATAATGTATATATATGATTTCCTAAATAATACATAATGTTATTTCATTAACTTTATTGCCCAAATAGTTTACTATTAGGGCTCGTTAATTATCAAAATTCAATTCTTACGTTTCCAATAAATATCAAGTAATATAAGATATATGATTTACTTTTTTTTTAACTCCAAACTAAAATTTCCTATTTGTTATCATACTCTATATCCTTAAAAATAGTAAGTGTCATAAATTTTTTGGGATAGTGGAGAATGAACTTCTTTAAATTCTCGACATTTGGACAACAAATAATAGTTCATTATTAATTATATAGCTATAGTAATACATTATATACATAATTCAAGTTTTATTAATTTTCAAGAATACACTTCTACATATTTGATATGTTGAGTGTAAATACATATTTCCTATTTGTTATGTCAAGTCATTTAATTAACGTCATTGTCTGATATAATTTATTTCTATGAGCTTATTAGATATCGGAATTCAAATTTCACATGTCTAATGTATAACAAGTAATATTGCTATAATTAGCTTCTTCTTTTTTTTCTTTTTTAGCTATAGTCATTTCTTATTATATTGTTCCATTTTCGTACTTCACACTTATGAGTCATTTCAACTAATAATAATAATAATAATAACTCATCGCCACTTTTCGAGCCCACTCGAAGAACTCTTGTGAGTGCTCTAATTTATGTGCAAAGTGTTAATTTTTAGGGTCTCACATATAATATGTTTGTTAACTTATTCTATGAGATATCGTTGTGCTTTATTAAATAAATATAATTTATGGAGTTACAAATGAAAAGAAAATGAGTTGTGGACTAAGAGAAGCTACAAATGGTGTTTATAAATACTATGGTTATAAATTGTGTCATTTCTAAAAATGTTATTTCTCCTTCCATCCCTTCTTCTAGACTCTGTAAATGAGTCGACTATAGCCTAGTGGGCTAGTGGACCATCCTAACCCGACGTGGTCAAACCTGAACCATCCATTAGAGGGCCTAATTGTTTGACATTGAAGAACTGGTAAGTTGGCCAATTTTTGAACTGACAGTTTAACCCCGCCGATTTAAGGCAAGCTACCTTGATTTTTAAAGAAAAAAAAATTCAAAAGAAAAAAAACCAACCAAACCATCTGCCATCACATATTCACATGTGTACAATACACCTCACTTTTGCTTTAGAATATTCATCATTAAATGTAAGAAGACAAAGATTCCTCAATTATCACATCTAATGCCTTTACTTTATATTAACTTTACACATCATGTTATCACAATGCTTCATCCTACAATGGGAATTGTACAATGGATTGGTAAGAGAATTTAGAATTGATGCAGCACATTATTGAACAAGCATGTAAAGTAAAAATTTCTTTAGAATGCAGACGTAGATGACACATACGATGTAGCACATTTTTTGCTACAAATATTTTGAGAAAGGAACGTGTTTCTAAAGTGGAAAATTTAAATTTGAACGTTGAAACAGTCTATTGTTCGATGATGTTTCAGCATACCTAAAGTATGAATACGACCTCAACAAAGAGATGGCCCACAAGGTGATGGCAAATGTCGACCATCAAGGTGCACCACTTCATGGATTTAAACCTTCATACATAAGTTGCCAAGATACAACACCTCTTGGATTTGAACCTCTACACATGAGTATCCCTATATGACTTACTAGATTTAAACATCTACGCATAAGTTACCCCACAACCATATTCAAAGATGAGGAGGACAAGATCAAAATGATTCCCTAGACCAAGGAGCAACATATGGGTTAGCATGCACTTAGAGGTTTAAGGCTATCGGGCTTAGGTAAGTCTCCTAAACCCAATAAATCTAATATTTTCACTACACATTATCGTAAAGATATAGATGAAAAAGGGAACTCAATGGCGTACTATAACTACTGCAATTCGAGCTACCCTTGGAAGACGGGCGAAGGGTATAATACCCTCAACAAGAACCTAAAATCGAAGCATCTCAAGGATGAAGGGATAGGCAATATGCAACAACAAATCACCCAAGGCAATGGTTTGTCCAAACAAGTGCTAATGAGGTATGATTAAGAAAAGCACAAGTACAATCTCATGCAAAACCTTGCTAACATGTACCTATCCTTCAACACCAGTACGTTAAAGTAGCAAAGCCGATACAAATGATAAACGTTTAACCCTAGCTCGCCACAATTAAGTCGCAGTACGTTGAGTCGAGCCATGCAGGATCTCTACCACAAAGGTAAGCGGAAGCCCGCAGGTAAGTTTGCTTCACTCTATTCATTAGTATCCATATATGCTAACATATGGACAAATCCTTTCTGTAACAATTCATACATAGGTATAACTATTCACTAAATGGAGGATAATTGGCAACAAAGTAAAAGACTATTCACATTGAGGGTATTTAACAAGTGCCATACAATGTAAAATATTTATAAAGTTATTAGAGAAATTCTAAACAAGTATGTCCTGGTTAAAAAATTCTTTTCTATTGGTATTGATAATGCAAGTGCGAACACAGCCTCCATAAAATCTACAAAATCTTTGTCAATCAACGCTTGGGAGGGGAGGTTTTCATATATATTGTGCATGTCATATTCTTAACTTATATGTTAAGGATGGTATTGCTGTTTGTAGGATAATATAGCCCCAATTAAAAACGTCATGAAAACATGATGAGGATAATAGTACAAAGGTCGTCCCTCCATGCTCCACAAGAAGTGGAGAAATTTTTGCACAAAGCACGAGATGAGGCACTAAAAATTTAAGATGAATATACAACACCACTAGAACTCCACATAAGAGTTGTTGCATAACACTATTCCTTACAATGAACTGTTATATAACTTCACAATGTACAACATATAAGAGGTTGAAATTCACTCCAGCAACTAGGATATATGTATTTAGTTGCTGGAGGTTCTTAAATTTTTTCATGATGCGACTAAGACTTTCTCACAAGTGTATCGACCAAGTGTCTATTGGTTCATTATGTCAGCAGTCAACATTCTTAGCGTCCTACTTCAAGCATGCAAGAACTCAAACCTACACGACTATGATCATGATGTGGTGTTGAAGTAGTTGTCTTATTATAAAGAAACTCCCTATATTTATCTTGTTGTAACTATTTTAGATCCCTGTTGTAAAACAGATGTATTTGAAAACTTGTTACGATTATATTGATGATCTAATGAATTCACAAGAGGTTTCCACAGCAATAGTCGACTAAGAGGAGTCTTGCACGCACTACCAATGTCAATATGGTAGTTAGTCATTAGCCTTTCATAAGAAAGTTAGAATATGAGCATGCTAAGTTAGTGTTATGCAAGGATACATGTTTAACACTTAGAATAGAAGATTTTAAGTTAAGAAAATCATGAAATGAGCACTTAAAAGAGGGGATATCATGCTAGATGGGAAGTGTTTGTGAGTCATTTAGATGTTATTCTCACTTCTATTAAGTTAAATATGCTCAAACTTAGCCTTAAGTAAAGAAAAATCCATTACATGAAGTTTTTATGAGAAAACCAACTTTATAAGATATGAACTATGGCATAGAAGTTATGATAAGTATGAGATCTATTATTTTTATGTAGAGTATAAGCTAAATAATCATCTCATGGAAGAGGAGTTAAGTTAAGATTGGAATATAAGTAGCTTAGGTTCATGATCTAACTCTTAAACTTAAGAAAATAATGAAACAAGTTGAAAAATCAAGTGAGTACCCTTTTGATTCACCACGGTTAGATCTGGAACCATGTTAAAAGTCACTTAAAAATATGACAAAAGCAAGTAAACAAAGTAGAAAGACCAACCAAGGAAAGTATGATAAGTGTATAAAGCTTAAATCTCAAAATCAAGCCCAAAACTTTAAAAACGTGCCTTAAACTCCAAGTTGGGCCTTCATCAATTTTCTGACCAGCAACTTAATCCACTATTAAGAGTCATTTTAAGACCTTTAAGAAGCTCTCATAACACTCCCTAAACCCAATAAAGTGACTATCTTTGATTTGGATAAAAAAATAAGCCCATTTGACAACTTAAGCCCACATGAAAGCCTAAGAACTTATTGTTAGCCCTAAGATGATAAATCAAAGTTGGAAATCTGACCTTAAGAAGTATTTTAAGCTTAGAATGAGATCTTAATCCTAATCCTAAGCCCAAAATAGTTCCTAAGATATCAAAAAGCCCAGCAATCAAACAAAGCCCAAAAGTACTCCAAATCATGAGGATCTCTACTATTCTAACCTACAGGCAGAACTGCATGGCTCATTTCAAAAATATAACCTCACCACATCAAATTACAGTTGAAAATAATGAAGATTGAGTATAAGATCATAAAAATTGGATTTAAAACGAGAAAGTTATATGCGATTGAACTTTTGAGTAAAACTAAGAAAAATGCGAAACCTAGCTAAAGCTTTAGCTTAGTTTTCTAAGTTCTATTTCAAATCCTTATAGTATCATATTTGCGATGTTTAGGGGACCCGACTTTTGGAGACGATTTGCCCCCAGATTACTACGACCGATCCACATGGCTGAGTGAGTGATTCTTAATGACTCTATACTTGATTTTTGCTTATAGAGTAGATACACTTAAACTTATATAAGGAACTTAAATACTTATGGGATATGGGAAATGCATGTGTATGATATTATAATTGAATGCTATGACTTATTAATCAGATAATAATGAGAATTGTTTATGATGATATCTATGTATAGTTGTATGGAATGAATTTGTATGATCCCCATGAAAACTGGATTAAGTACTTATTTAATTAAGAAATTCAATGAATTATGCATTTCTTATAATCACATCATACTATACTAACTACTACCTCACATAAAAGATGAGAAAGGACTCACATAAGGAGGGCTTCCTGCAAGACTAGGCATTAGCTACACTATCATTTTATTATTGAGTCTCTATCCTAAGCTAATAGGCTTACTAAGCGATAAAGGACACTAACCGTTGGAAAAGAGCCGTATCTTGTAACTTTTGCTTAAGGCATGTGATTATGAATTACAGAGGCCACCACACTACTAGACTTAGAAATTTTGGTTTAAAGTACGAGACATAAAAAGAAAGAGTACTTTTCATATTAAAGTGATATATGTTATATATATATATATATATATGATTGTGTTTTGACTTAAGCACAATAGTGCAATTGATATAAAACCTAAGTGCTAGGACCCGGTTGTGATTTATGTCGGTTAATCATCTCTAACCCCAACTATAGGGGGCAGAATTCTGAGTTGCATACAGTTCCTAAGTCACTGCATGTATTGTTTGGCATCCTGATTATTCATGCATTCATATATTTATACATTAAATAAAATTGTTATGTGGTATTAACAAGAAGATCATCTAACTAAGCACAAGCTTACATCCCAATAGTTATTTTCCTTGCCGGTTGATCGATGGTTAGGACAACAATAGAAATCAAGTGTGAAATGCTACCATTGAATAAGTATGATGAAAAGCCTATATAGTTATTTTGGAATGCTCCCGGAAATAACTAATATCTTAATTAAGTTTAGTATCTTTAGTAAGTTTAGAATTTTCTATCTTATTTCATTATTTTGGTAGAAGATACCGATTCTCTACGAGTCTAAAGAACTGTAAAATAATAGATATCCATAGTTATTTATATTATACAATGAGTTAATGAACTAAAATTAAAGACTCTAACAATTAACTATTTAAAGTCTTACAATCTCTAACTTGCAACGTAATTTTCTTATCATAGGTGCACACGTGATATAGAAATTTTAAGCAATACCATTAGGCCTCCTATAGGATCCTTATAAGGGGGCCAATGTCCGAGTTACAGCACTCCATGAACATGAATTTCGAGTTCTCTGAATTGATTGCCATTAAGGATTTTGACATCTTAAAGTGGTGGCAAAGGTACGTAAGTGACTATCCAATCCTAGCTTGCATTACCCATCAAGTGCTCACTGATCCCACATCAATGGTAGCCATTAAGCAAGTGTTTAGAACCACAGGCCTCATCCTTGACAGTCGATGAGCCTCCCTTTTTGTTGTCAACCTCAAAGCAAGCGCTTATATAGAAGACTAATACAAGGCAACCTATAAACAACAAGAGCCATGTGGGACATCGAGCAAGGATGATGAATACTTCAACGACTAGAACAAATCTGATGGAAGCCCAAGCTTAGCCAAGGTACCACTCCCAAGCACACACTGCCAACCCAAGGAGATAACTAATAAGTAGTAATAAATCTTTCCATTATTTTTATTGGTCCTTTAAAAATGTTTTGCCAACTAATGAAATTGTACTCTAAAAACAACTAAATGGTATGGTTTTTCGAAAAGTAGCTATCCAACCTTAGGCTTTTCAAATTATCACCAACTAAAAATATTTTTCTTCAAAAAAATTTAAATAGATCATCACATACACTTAGTAGTTTTTCATAATTTAAAAGCAACCAAGACATGAAAGCTTTTCTAAAAATCTACACCAAACTACGACAGTCTGATTCCAACTAACAGATACATAGGTACCTTCGAAATAACCTCAAAATTAACTAAACAAACTTTTTCCCCTACCCCTAGTTTCTCCAAGAGTGAACTACTACAATGCTCTTCTATACCATTGTAGTTTATAGATGGTATTTTATTTTATATTTCTACTCGACAACAATACTCCGATCGAGGAGATAATATTTTGTAATGTAATACCATGATTTATAGTTAATAGTGACATTGTAATTTATTTATTTCATGTATTTTGAATTTTTGACATTTCAATGAGAATTCTTCATCCTTTGCAACTTCTCTCGCTTTACTTAACATCACTCAATATTTTCATATTGAACTAATATCAAGTTTACGTGGTCTAAACCAATTATTTTAAAGCAAAGTAAAATTTGAATCAACAATAACAATTAATCATTTACACAGTAGTACATGTAATGTAAATGTATAGGGTAAAGTGTTACAATAATCTAGAAAAGAAAATACAAGTACGAGATGTTGACGGGTGATTTTCGTTCGAATACACGAACACTTGCAATAAGAAAAAACGGCTTCAGAGGACGCGGGAGGGTGCTCCAACACGCGACCACTCCGATGCTTAAGTTAGCCCTCTTATGATAAGAGTGAAATTATTGAATGATTATGGGAGTGAGAGAATAGAGAGGAGGATCCCTTTACTTTGGGGTCTTACTTGGTATTTATAGTGAGTCAATAGAGATTATTTCTAGACTGAGCCATTGGACTAGGCTTAGATATTAGACCCATTAATATAAGCCCATATAATAATTATCCAAAAATGTCTATCAAAACTTACCCCCTACTCTCTTTGGTGACAAAGTCGGAAAAGAGAGTATTTAAGGAGATTGATTTTACAAGATTTCTAGAAAGGTTTGTAATCCTAGCTTAATGGAGCTAGAATGCTTGAAAAAGTAAAAGCCTAAAGAGTTAAAAAGCAAGAGTTACAAGAGCACTTATAAATATTAGTATGCCTTAAAAAATAAGAGCCAGAAGAGGCTGTAGCCCTTTAAGAAGCAAGGGCTTGAGGAGGTCGGAGCGTCAGAAGAGGCGAGGGCCTGAGGAGGCCAAAGCGCCTAGAGAGACGAGGGCTTGAAGAGGCCAATATGGCCAAAAAGGCTAAGGAAGTATGTAGGCCATCCAAGCTAAGCATAGCTTATGCTAAATAGAGTCGTAGGATTTATACTAGCTTGTCATCCATAATGTTTTGGATTTAGAGCTATGAAAGAGTATCCTGTTAGTACATTATGTCTATGTGGGCTTAGAATAGAGAGCGTTTACCTAGCCTCAATTTATTTTTAAGTTATCACACTCACGTCAATGGAGAGTTGAACGAACTCGATAAGAGTTAAATAAATTGTTATGAATGCCTAAATATAGCTTGGTGTAAGAACCAAGAATTAAGTGTAGATATCAATAATATTACAATACAACGTGTAACATTAAATACATGCCTTAAAGGGTAACTAATCAACTAGTGTATCTCTTCTTTGTTTTGGGATTGAGCAGGTAGATTGACACATTGTCTATGCATAGTTTTTAAATATCATTATCAAGTTGGGCTATGTCATTTGCTTAGCGTTTCATGTAGCAGGAGATACGTCCTAAGAAGCAAACTTGGTTCAGCGGTTGGCAACTTAGTTTGGTACTGGCGGAGCATTAGGTTGACGACTCGGCCAATCTCTCTAATATCTCGGCCAAGCCACACGAGACGTCGAGGATCCCTTCCCAAACCCGTACATCCAACTGCCGACCCTGTCCAGTTCGAATACTGCTCCTCTTAGGACATGCCGAGTGACTGTATGCCGAGTTCTATAAAACACACAGTTTTGTATTATTGTACATATTTTCCTTTTTTATTTTATTTGTAGGCCCGATTCTTTAAGATTTAAGATTTTGTACTTTACTTAGGGTTTAGGACTTGTTATAAATAACAACATTTATACTTAAATAGATAGATAGAGATAGATACAGACAAATAGCTATATAGAGATATATACAGAGAGTAAAACTTTCCTTTTTTCGAGCAAGATTATACTTGAGTTAGCATCTACTGAATTATCGAGTATTGATCATACTCTTTAATCGTCCCTGCATTCTTATTAATCTTGTTCTCAAATTGTAGTAAACCCTTTCATTTGAACCGGTTAGTAAGTTACATCTAATCTTCATTTGAAACCCCAATCAACATTTAGTATTCGTGAATCGTATCGAATTCTATTTCAAGCTCAAATCCCTTATCATATTTGTATGTTGGTGAGTTATATCCATTTACATTCACCATCAAAACCCTTCCTATTCTTCGTACCCATCTTCCTTTTGAATACTCATTCTTGTCCTTTTGTTCCAGATCCACTGTCGTTTCTTTCTTATCTCGATCCCATATCAGTACTCGGGCCGAGCAAATGAATTTCTGCTCGAATTCGCACTAAACCACAGCTCAAATATTGAATTGATAGCTTGGTTTGAAGTGTATACGGCATGTAAATCAAGTTCTAGTTGCCGACTGCTAACCGGAGCATCGAGCTCAATAATATCTCGAAGGAATATATTTGGCTTCTTGGCCATTGTTGCTGGCCGATGGATATATCTCGGCATCAATATTGATCTTAGCAGCTCGGCAAATCTTTCGAATTGAGTTGTTCAATGCCAAGGAGACTAAAGCTTTGGCAACAATTAGTGCATTCGAAAATCTATGAAGCCGTTCGGTGATGGGCTCGGATATCCACATGGATAGAAAAGCATTCATATTCGCTGAGAATATATGTGCCGAGCTATCCACACCTGCAACAGTAGGA
The DNA here is from genome assembly GCA_024138015.1 of Lumnitzera littorea. Classification (NCBI taxonomy): domain Eukaryota; kingdom Viridiplantae; phylum Streptophyta; class Magnoliopsida; order Myrtales; family Combretaceae; genus Lumnitzera; species Lumnitzera littorea. The sequence continues at coordinate 62,139,943 of JAMXBB010000006.1, forward strand.
TAAAATTCGGTTGCCAGAGTTGCTCAGCTCTATAACACCTTTCTTCATATGATCTCTTGAGCATAGAGAATCATCTTTCTTCCATCATCCAGTAAGGCGTTTGAGGATAAATATTTTCGAAAGGAAATGGTAAAACACGGCTCGAGAGCAAATCATGAAGTTCCTGTTTGAAGAACAAACCTTATCGAATATTCTTAAAAACCGCAGCATCATCGTGTTACCAAGTGGTTGGATGGCTGATTACGACACATCAAATGCCAGACAAATGACGGTTAATAAAGTCGTTTCAACATCCTGATGGCGAATCCTTTCAACAGATAATGAAACGGCGGTTCAACGAGGCAGTTATCACATTTTAGATTACAAATCCACTAATGTATGATGGCATAATGGTTAACGAGGGAAATTTTCTCAACTTTTATCTTGCAAACAGATGTCAAGGAAAATGTAAGTGTATATTCGGAGAAACCAACTATTTAAATCACCATCGAATGCCATAAAAGTATGAAAAGGAAACATCAATGTGGTGGCTTAAAAGCAAGAAGCATGGAGGAATTCGAGTCTCCAAAAGATAACAACAAACTATGAATTTGTCTATCTAGATTTCTAGAAGAAGCGGAGAAAATCGAATTGGACAAACCAGATTTAGAAAAACTCATAAAAGAAATATCTTTTTTCATCTTTTTGGAGAATCATTCAATTTCTTTCGATTCCTACAAACAAGGCTAATTGTTGATGGGTGATTCTCATTATAGCACATGAACACCTACAACATGAGAAAATGGCTATAGGGATATGGGAGGATACTCTGGTGTGCACACTTCGATGCCTAAGTTAGCCCCTCTTTTATAATGAGAGTGGTTATAGGAGTAAGAGAATGGGGAAGAGAATCCATTTACTAGGAGTCTTGCTTAATATTTATAGTAAGTCAATAGAGATTATCCCTAAATAAAGTCATTAGATCAGGCTTAAATATTGGGTCCATTAATATAAGCCTACATAATAATTATCCAAAAATATCTATCAATATGGGACAAATGGAAAATTATTAACAGAAATATGGAAAAAAATACAAAAAAAAAATTAATAACAAGAAACTAAAAAAAAAAAAAAGCAAACCATGAAACGTATCAAGGGTTGGAGAATCGGCTTGAGCCCATGGTCACACAGGTCGGTCATGGCTCAACTTAGAGCCAACTAGTGAACCAGCGATTCTGAGCTGGTTTGGCCTAGCGACTACGTCAAGCTTCTTCTAATGAGTTGAAAAGAGAGATTATTGCAATGATTAGGAATGTTTGAATGGAGTTGCAAATGAAAAAGAAGTAGAATCTACATTAACAAGATATCAATGAAAATATAATCTATTTAATCAAGGGATAATTTATTATGTCTATTCCAATTAATATGTGTTTTGGCTTCATTAAGAAAAGGGGATATTGATGTCCTGATTTTTATGATGCATGTTATTTTTCTAATATGTGTATTAAGTTTTAAGAAGAAGAAGGAGAATAACCATGTAGAATCTAACAAAGAAGAAGCAAAAGGAACCATATAGAATCTAATAATAAAAAAAAGGAAAAAATATAAAAAAGTCTTTAACGTTTTACGTTTTTATAAATCAATCCTTAACCTTTCATTTAGTTTATTTTAGTCCTCAACATTTTAACAAATTTACAAAAAAAGTCCCTCCATTAGTTTTTCCATTATATATAGACACGTAGAGGATTAAAATGAACTAAATTAAAAGGTTAAGGGATAATTCGTACATATAGGTAAACATTAGGGACTTTTTTGTGCTTAATTGAGCCAATTATATATCGACACGTGTCCGCAGCAACGAAAAATTTAATAGAATTTAATAGAATGACTTATTTAATACAACTTAAAAAGGTTAAGGACAAAATTGAACTAAATGAAAGGTTAAAAACTGATTCGTAAAAACGTGAAACATTAGAGACTTTTTTGCACTTTTCCTTAAAGAAAGGGGGGTAGGGGTTGGATAAAGCTAGTATGAGTACATGAACTTTCATATTTTTTTCATTTTAATATATAAACTTCAAACTTATTCATTTTAATACCTTAATTTTTTTAAATAAGACGAATTGGTATCTCTGTTATAAATGTTATTATTATAAAATGGTAAAATAATAATTTAAGTACAACAACATTCATTTTATTTCTATTTTTGTGCTCAAACTTTGTTTGCTTTTCATTTTGGTACTTCAACTTTTTAAAATGAAACAAATAAATATTCTTTATAATAATCATTTTCAAAACATTATAAAACATCAACAAATAACAATGAATAATCACAATAAATTCAAAGAAAAAGAATAAGAAAGAATAGACTCGAGTCTTAAGATTTTGTTTGACGTGATTTTTCTGGACAATATGCCACTTTTGCAAGCTTTTATATTGCCAAATAAAACATGACATGTATTATATCATTATTTATCAAAAATAATAGTAATAATAAAAAGAAAAAAATTGAAAATTGATTAAAATGGATATAAAAGATTTCTTTAGTTAATAGAGGCCAAGTAAGAATTGAGATATTGAGTCAAATTGATCAATGCGAAGCTAAATCAGATTAACACAAGATCAATTGCATAGATATGTACCTATTTTTAATTCATTTTCATTTTTTTTTTCTATTTATTATAATTGTGGTGGTTGTCATTGTTGTCTTTTTATTATTATTATAATAATAACAAATGATACAATTTATTTAGAGATATGAAAACTTACAAAGATTGGACACTGTCTACAAAAATTATGTGTAAATAAAATTTCAAAAACTAGACTTATTCTCTTATATTTTTTTACAATATATTATTATTTATTGTTATTTTTTGGATTTTTTTGTAATGTTTTTACAAAATTTATTATAAAAAATACCTATTTGTTTTACTTTTATTTGAAAAAGTTAAAGTACCAAAATGAAAAATAAAATAAATAAATAATAAATTTTTAGTACTAAAATAGAAATAAAATAAAATAAAAGTTAATGTACTTAAATTATATTCTACCATTTTATAATAACAGTGGTTTATAATAGAGATATTAATTTATCTTATTTAAAAAGTTGAGGTACTAAAATGAGTTAATTTAAAAAGTTAAGGTACTAAAATGAGTTTATTTAAAGTTTAGGTATTAAAATGAAAAAATATGAAAGTTTGAGTACTTTTATTGACTTTATCCCTAAAAAGAAGTAAGGTTTGATTTGATAAAATCATATTTAAAAAACCCAATATTTACCAACCAAGTATATTTGGATAACATAAGGAAGAGATCCCAATTGATATATATTGGTTTCAAATTGTTTCGAACTAATTCTGCATTTTATAAATTAATTGAATTTTTTTTACAACCTGTAACTAATGTTTTTAAACATTTGAAAAAATTTTCAAATTTAAACCTAAAATATTTTTTAAGGCATCACATAATGTTGGCTAATACTCCTAGTTGTCTTGGAATTTCATAAGTCCTCTACAAGTAGTAAGATTTGAACATTGTCTTAAACTATCTTACTTGAAAAATCAAAAGACAGCTTATTTCAATTATCTTAACCTCATCGTTTCAAAGTAACATATCTTTGAAACTAAGCTCACTAGAATAAGTCATAACTTTCTTCAAGAAACATTTAAAATGGGTTTTATTAAAACACTTTACTAGCCATTACAATAATCAAATGCTTTTGGAAAACTGTAGAAAATGAATCTTACCAAACTTGTATGGAAGATGTATTTAGACAAGTTCAACCTTCTCAACATATTTGAGTCTTTTGGAATGGGGAAGACTAAGCAATGACAAATTGAGAGAAATGCTTTCAAGATTGTATGCTAACAAAAAGAGTCTAAGGAATTTCAATTGTGATGTATTTTCTAAAGGGAAACTTACTTACTGGAGGATCAACGTTTAAGGTCAAATTTAAATAGAGGATCAAACTTTCAAATTGGTAAAATAAAGGATCAACGTTATGATAAACGATTCATATAAAGGGTTTTAAATGGTTAAAATACAAGATTGTGTTGTATAAGTGGTTCAAATAAAGGATTTAAATCTTAATTTTATTTCAATTTCAACCCTTTATTTGAATCACTTATCATAACATTAATCATCTATTTTAACTACTTAAAAGTTTAATCATCTATTTAAACTTGACCCTAAATGTTTATCCCCTTGTTCGTAATTCCTCCATTTTCTAAAGTGGAGTATTTTTAAGAAGAGAAGTTTGTTGTAGTGAGATGTGAATTATAAACAAAGATTTAGAACCTAACACAAGTTTAAGAAGTGAAAGCATTTTAAAAGAAGGATTATAGGGATTATATTAGAGAGAGTTAGAAGAACCCCAAAAGTTAAGTTAGGATGAGTCAAGAGAACTCAATACAACCATGAAAGCTATAGAGACAAAAACTTCTACGTGATATTTTCAGAGCTGTCTCATTTGCATACTCACTATACTTGATGTTAAGAAATATGTACATGTCTTCATTTAATGTAAACATAAGTTTTTCTTATGTATCAAAGGAACCAATTAGTTTCCTATAGACTACACATGTGTGACCCATAAAATAATAAAAAAAATTTGAAGATGTGGTTCTTTTCATAATCTCTAATCCTATACAACATCAAAATTGCTGTTGTTCTCATATTCTCTTAATAGTAATCTTAAATTTTTTTTTTTGAAACCTTCTTAGATGTTATCAACTTCAAACCTCAATTTCTTCACCTCTTCCACCACCACAACAACAACTTTTACATAAGCCTCATGAGACTATATATTGAAGGATTTAAATGTTTTACAATTTTTTTTTTTTCAAAATTAAAGTGAATTAATATACATTTTAAGACTACATTGACACTTTTAGCCATAAAGTTTAAAACTTGCATTGCATTAATCTAGTTTGCAAACCCAAAAAGAGGTGGCAACAATTAATATGCCTATAATATCTGTGACAGCATCTCCAACAAAGGCACTGGTAGAAGTTATGATGAACATAATTAGCAAGCTTCCTTAAGCAATACTAGCAAAGAGAGAGACAAGAGGAAATGGTGATAGAGTTGCAATAGAGGAAAGGAAAGTAGGTATGAAGGTAATGGAGGGGAATGAGAGAGTAAGCAATGAGCCTATATTGTTTATTTACCATTAAGTAGGGACAAGATAGTCTTTTCATTCATGTATTAAGGTTACATGTACTCCATAGTATATAAATACCCATTGTATTGTACTTGTAAATTTTTGACACACACAATATAGAAAAATACATTGCATAATTTTACAAATTGTTCATAGTATTAGAGCCTACCAATACATTAATATAAACCTTAATTTTAGAGCCTACCAATACTTTAATATAAACCTTAATTTTTTTCTTTTCTTCTTCTTCTCCACTAACAGCTTCATCCCACTGCTACTTTAGTTAGAAAACATGATCGATCATTTGCAATCCACCGATCTACCCACTATAGTGAATCCAACATCCTCTATCCACACTCTCCCCATCAATACACATACTCACAACTCTCTAACCCCAATGATGACCACCATATTGGCCTCCACCATTACCACTCTAACCACCATGTCGTTTAACCTACACACTCAATTGCTAACCCAATTGAATCTTAACCAACTGTCCACTCATGCTACTATCTCCTCCTTGTCCATCTCTCCTACTTTCTCTACCATTCCCCTCTTGCCCATTAACCACCTAGCCATTACCACCAACACCATGTCATCCTCTTTTTGGTCCGAAAATCCTCTCCACTACTCCTAGCATCCTATGTCGTCCCCTCTATCATGTCCAAAAAACCCTACCCAAACCAAGCAATTCAATGACACCACCACACTTCCCTTACCAACTCATCTCTCCATCTAACTCCCTATATCTACTCCCTCCTCCACCAACATCACCATAATTATTCCAATTAAATTATCATCTGACAATTATCAATTATGACTCTCACTCATGACCTTTTTTGTCATTTCTTCCAACTTATATTATTATGTTAATGGCACCATACGAGCACCTCCTTCTACCAACTTTTTTTATCCAACTTAACTGTACATAAATCACTTGATTCATGCTCTGCTTCTTGCCACCATCTCTACTAACATACTTATGGAGATTCATGATATTTTGGTTGCTTATGACATTTGGCATACACTTCGTCAACGATTCTTTAAACAATTCTATGGCACGAGAGATAGAACTCAAGCAGTGTCTATTATCACTCCAAATGAATAATCATCCCATGTTAGATTATCTTCACAATCTTAAGTCCATCGCTCATCAATTAGCCTCTATTAGTTGACCCCTCAACTCCGCTAATCGTATATCTCATGCCTTTCAAGGTCTTCCACAGGACTACAATGCTCTAGTTATAACCTTGACACACTTACCAGTAGCTTTCACATTTGAACAAGTCCATGCCAAGCTCCTCAATCAAGAACAATGGCTTAAGAATCACGACTCTAATGTCTCCCTTGATTCTCCTACTACTGCACTAAATACTCATACATCCTTTGTAACATCAAGAAATTACAATCATGCATGTAGCAAACCTAGAAACAAGGGGCATCTACAACTATCCACATTCAACATACACTTCTATGTTTAGCTCCTCCTCTCGATCTTCTCTCACATGTCAAATCTGTGCGAAGCCTAGCCATTTTGCTATGCACTGTTATCATCGTTTCACCAATGCCTATACTAATGTCTCTCAGTCCTTTATTGCTCTTTCCTTTGGTGAAACCAATGAAGCCATTTGGTATCCAAATTCTAAGACTACACACCACATGACACCTGATGTAGGTAAGCTCTCTAATTTGACTGCATATGTTGTTGCATCTCTATCCATACTACTCACTAGTGATCTCACCATAAAAATAAATGGTTCTCCTTTGTACCTTAAAAATGTCTTACATGTACCAAACCTCACATATAATCTCCTCTCAGTACTTAAGCTGTGTACCAATAACCATTATACTGTTAAATTTGACAACTTTTCTTTTTCTGTTTAGGACTCGAAATTAGGTCAGATACTCTTCCACCAACAAACTAGCCATCTTCTTTACCCTATTCGTCTACCCTCCATGAGTCCACTGATGTCCTTTATTGCATCTATGGCCCTTTCTACCATCCTGCACTCCCCACTTTGTCATCTAAATAATGCTGTTCTACATTAACTGGTTTGCAACCACCGTCTTCCAGTCAAGTCCTCGCCTAAGTCATCCAGTCCATGTTAGTCATGCAACATTGGAAAGTCCACTCATCTCCCCTTTGTTTAATCATCTACTCGAGCACAGAAACCCCTAGAGATTATTCACTTTGATGTATGGCAATCGCTAATTAAATCAAACTTAGGGTTTCATTATAATGTACTCTTTGTAGATGATTGTACTCATTTTTCCTTAGATATTTCCAAAGTATAATAAGACAGAGGTCTTGTCCCATTTTAACTGATTTAAAACTTTAGTTGAAAATTATTTTTCCACTCGTATTAAAACTTTTCACAATGATGATAGCAGTGAATATGTAAACAAGGCTTTCACTAAATTTCTCGAAGAAAATGGCATATACCTTCAATTATCTTATCCTCATACACTACAACAAAATAGTATTGCAGAATATAAAAACAAGCATATCACAGATTTGGCTCGAACAATACGTCTTCATGCTCACTTGCCACCCACTTTCTAGGTAGACGCTGCCCTTACCACATTTTACACCATCAATTGTTTACCCTCATCTATACTTGGTCACAAGTCTCCTTTTGAACTCTTACACCGCTTAATTCTCGATTACACCTTTCTTTACACCATTAGTTGCCTTTATTACCCTAATACTACCCCTACTACTCAAAAAAAATTATCACCTCGATCAATACCTTACATTTTCATAAGGTTCTCTATTCACCATAAAGGATATTGCTGCCTAGAGCCTACCTCAAGCCATATCTACATCAGTCGACATGTGCTCTTTCATGAAACGATTTTTCCATATACTACCCTTCTCTCCACCCCTACTCATCCCATACTAGAAAATCTACCTATTCCACCTCCCTCCCATACTGGACATGTGTCATCATACTCTTCTTCAATAGCAACACCTACCATCATTACCCCTCCTACTAGTACTTCTATCCCCACATCCTCACCTGACTTTCCATCTTTTTCTACCCTTCCATTTTCACCACTTACCCCATAACTCGACCCTCTATAAATTACATGCTTAGTTCTCTCAATTCAACAACTTCCTTCTTCATTTTAGATTCAAGCAAAGCAAGGCTGATACCTCTATGTTTATCTATATTAGAGGTGTTAGCACTCTTGTCCTCCTGCTTTATGTTGATGACATCATATTCATGGGCAACAATCTATACCTTATCAAACATTACCTTTCACTTCTTTCCAGTCAGTTCGCAATGAAGGACTTAGGTGACATTCACTTCTTTCTCAAGGTTAAGGTTCAACAAACTCCTCAAGGCATCCACTTAAGCTAATCTCAATTCACCCTTGACCTTCTCAAGCATCACCACATGTACCTCTCCAAACCTGTGAAAACCCCCTTATCTCCTTGTAGTCAACTCACTGCCTATGATGCTCCTCTATTGTCTAACTCCACTACTTACCATAAAATTGTAGGTATGTTGCAATATCTTACTATCACTCGGCCGGACATCAACTTTTTGGTCAAGCAATTGAGCCAATACATGCATCAACCAAACATAAATCACATGCAAGTAGCTAAATGGATTCTCCGATACCTTTGAGGCACTATCCCTATGCACCTCCCTATCGTTCGGACATCTACTACCTTTTTACTTACCTTTGCTGATGTTGATTGGGTAGGCTACCTTAATGCTTGCCATTCTACCACTAGATATGCTATATTTCTTGGTTGAAATCTCATCTCTTGGAGGTTAAAGAAGCAACCTATAGTATCTCATAGCTTTACTGAAGCTAAGTATGGAGCTTTAGCTTATGCAGTTGCTAAGTCTACAAGGATATCTCATCTTGCACAGGCAATTGGGGTTCACATTCAACAACCCCAGATTCTATGTTGTGATAATCTTGGTGTCATGTATCACTCTCACAATCCCATTTAACATGATTTCACCAAACATGTTGACATTGATTATTATTTTTTGCAGGAGATGGTTGCCTCAAGTCAAGTACTTGTTTGCTACATTCCTACTCATCTTCAAAGAGCAGATATTTTCACTAAGAATTTATCTACAGCCACCTTCACCAATTATTATGCCAATCTCACACTAACTATGGTACCTTGAGATTGAGGGAGTATATTAGAGCATGTATTGTTTATTTATTGTTAAGTAAGGACAAGAAAGTTTTTTCATTCATGTACTAGGGTTATATGTACTTCATGGTATATAAATACCCATTGTATTATACTTGTATTTTTTGACATAGATAATACAGAAAAATACATTGCATATTTTTACAAATTGTTCAGCAACAATGGTATAAGGCTTACATCCAGGTGAAGGTAAAGTGAATTTAGTTGTCGCATTCACCAAGTGTCATGAAGCTAGGAATATAGGTAGGGAACTTCATTGTCCTGAGCAAAAATGTGTGATGTATAAGGTGGCAAGCCAAAACTTTGTCAATTAGGATGCAGAAAACGCAAGAAGTTATATTGCCCACCAAAAAGCAACGGAAAAGCTTCTATCACTTTAATTCTGGGGGAAAAAAAAAAAAGGATGAACATTTTCTCTTGATACGATACATAGCATCTCTTTAGCTGATTTGTCAGAAGGAAAAACAAAAAGTAATTTTTATTATTTGATTTATTCCAAATCATCTTAATGTGATAAGGATGTTGCATTTGGTTCTTTTTTAATTGTAAGATGATAATGTCCTAGTTGGCCTTTAATTGTAAATTAAGTAAATTAATACGAGTAGTGCCTCTTAAGAAGTCGACAGAATTAGTTGAGTATTAACACTATCAACCAAAAGCTCGACTGGATAGTAAAATCGGCAAATAAACAGTTTTAATGTTGAATTGAAAAATTATTAGTTCTGATATCCAATACAATATCATTCCTGTGCTCGATGAAATATCCACCAAAGTGTCAAGGAAAATGTCACTGGCTAGGGAACTGAATAGCAGTTGATAAATAGTGACCAGGTCCGTCGCTAACATTAAAAAGGAAAAATTAGAGAGAAGAAAACGTGAGCTCGCAGAAAACACCTCCATTAGCAAATAAAAGGCAGCCTTGAAAACAAAAATGTAAATGGTATGCCTAAAAAGATCCCAAAATCCTAACGTTTTGGGTCGTATTCTTTCTTGATGAGCATTATTTGTGTATAGTAATAGTTCACAATGATTCATATTCTTGAGTTAATTTAGTTTTTATAATCAAATCTCCAGAAATCCATATTCGGCAAAAAAAAAAAAGCAAAGAAATAAAAAGATGCAAAATATTCTCTGATGTCATTAAATAATCTTCACCAACTTTATGACCTACTAGAGTCTACAATTGGGTCGAATACGAACTGTAGTGAGTTACAAGTACCTATGTGGCCTAGAAGTTATAAAAGGAGTAACATCGACATGTATGGATATTAACAAGATAATAAATTACAAAGCCCCTTCCGAGTAAGCAAGCACATTGAGTATTACAACATATTCCTTTCTGAGGAACTGTCTGTCAATAGTTGCCCGTCGCCCGGCCAGTGCCACACCTGACAACATATTTTCAAAATTAAATTTTCCATAACCAGAATTAAACTCTCTACTAATGGTTCTTTATGTCGCAATAAAAAGATTCAAGTAAAATGCATTTCCCAGAAACGGCTTAACCACTGAAGAAAATATTCCGCTAAATATTTAATAAGTACAAACAGAATAAATAAAAAACAACTCCAGCCACTATTGAGGAGAAAAATAAATAAATAAATTGGAGGAATTTCTAGTAACTCTTATTGGTAGAAAGTCAGAAGTGGCATAAAATGATACGAAGCCCACTAACATCTACGAGCGCCACACGTCACATTATACTTCTCTACGCAACATTTTCGTACACGACACATAACCACATACAATTAAACCAATGCACTTATACGAGCTATTCGCCGATATTTTAACATTTATCATTCCCCTTCACTTGGAATCATTCTGAAAAAGGAACTATCAGGGTATCTCGTCTTGACATCCTCGTAAAACTCCCATGTCGTATTAGATTGGACTACAACCTTCCAATGAACTAAAAATTGTGTTGCAACCAATTTCTCACGGAGTCAAATTCTAATCAGGACGCTGTAAGCGTCGAAGGAACCAATTTTCTTTATTTCGGTAAAGCAAACCGATTTTCTCTTCACCAGTTTTATCTCTAAAATAACCACAGGTACGGCTGATTCTCTAGCATAGTAGCAAGTAAATGATGAAAAACTACCCATCAGCTTTTCCAATTGAGAAACATGGAAGACTGGGTGAACCGTAGCCAACTAAGGCAACTGTAGTTTGTACGCAGTGAAACCAAAATACATGGGTGATAACTTCAAACATGATCTTATTGATCTACCTTGTACACAAAGTCACCCATATGACTGCAACTTCATAAATACTCAATCTCCAGTCTAAGACTATCAGATCTTATCCTTGTCCACCAATTGCTTCCCACGATTTTGAGTACCGCATATATGAAACTTCAACATTCTATTCCTTCTCTTTCTTGCTGCAGACTATCAACTTCAGCCACCCTAGCATCTTGAGAAACATTTTGTAAATGCAGCTAAGGTGTATACACATAAAGGCTTCAAAAGGAGAAATGTCAAAGGAACTATAATAGGTGGTGGTATACTATCATTTCACCAGTGGCAACCACTTCTTAATCACATCACCAAGCATACACCATAGGTATCCCTTCAAGCATCTATTAACCACGTCCAATTGTCCATCACAATCAAGGTGTTATGATGCCCTGGTTACCACATTAACTTATATGCCCATCCTTCTCACTTTTGAGCAAGCGCATATCAAGCTAATAAATCAAGAATAGTGGCTCAAAAATCAAGCTCTTGATGATCACTCTAACCTAGCTCCCACAACCTTATACACTAAAAACACCTCCACTCCTTCTAAGAGTTGGGGTAGGGTTTGCAACAGACTTAGTTCTCAAGGGTGCGATCACCACACCATTCCTGACTCACGCCGTGAACGTCATCAGAATCAGAGATCCTCCCCTATCATCACTCAACCTTATGCTTGCTTACCTTGTCGTTTTGCATTGATTGCCTCCTCCTCCAACTTCTCCTCTTGCTCCACTATTATTTGCCAAATCTATGATCGCCTTAGCCGCTTTTCAATACTACCATCGGTTCAACAATACCTATTCTAACAACCTAAAGCCACTTGCTGTACTATCGCTTAACGAATCCAATAAAGCTATTTGATATCCGGACTCTGTTGTAAACACATCATATGACACATAATATAGGAATACTTTCTAACTTGGCTCCATATATTGGTTCTGATCAAGTGAAAGTTGATAATGGTGCATTCATGAAAATTACCAACATTGGTGACCCCACTATTTACACCAATGGCTCCCTATTTCACCTAAAAAATGTCTTGCATGTCCCTTTACTCATATACAATCTCCTATCCATCATCAAGCTTTGCCATGACAACTATTTTGTAAAATTTGATCATTCTTCCTTCTCTATTCAAGACTTGAGCATGATCAACTTCTCATCCACCAGCAAACTAAATGTCCACTTTATCCCATTCATCTATCTTTGGTCAGTCCCTCATAGTCACTCCTTGCTACTGCTGTCTCCCATGAACTTTGGCACTCTAGACTTTATCATCCCTATCATGAAGTCCTCACTCAACTTATCCAAAGTCAACTTCTCCCCATTAAGTCCAAATCCAAGTCTTTTAGTCCATAACAATCCTACAATATTGGGAAATTCATACATCTTTCATTTCTACGATTTCCTCATCATGCACAGAAACCCTTCCAAATTATTCATTATGATATATAGAAGTCGCCCATTAGATCCAATCTAAGGTTTCGCTATTATGTAATTTTTATTGATGATTGTACACGGTATTCATAAATTTTTCTTATGAGTAATAAAATAGAAGTTCCTCATTTTAAACAATTTAGGCTATTTGTTAAAAATTACTTTTCCACACAAATTCAAATTTTTCACAACAATATGGTAATGAAAATGTCAATTGTACCTTTACTATCTTTTTCGAAGAAAATGCCGTACAACTCCAATTATCTTATCCTAAAACAACTCAACAAAATAGTATTGAACGCAAACACAAGCACATCACTAACCTTGCTAGAACAAACTTCATGCTAATTTACAACCTGCATTCTGAGTTAATACTACTCTCACTGCTGTTTATACCATCAACCAAATGCCCTCTACCACCCTTAATCATAAATCACCTTTTGAACCACTATATAACCACCCCATTGATTATACCTTCCTATACACTTTTGGCCATCTCTACTATCAAAATACCACACCACTGGCCCTAAATAAACTATCCTTACCATCAATTCCCTACATCTTCCTTAAGTACTCTTCCAATCACAAAGGCTATCGTTGCCTTGATACATCTTCAAGACATATCTACATTAGCCATTATGTGATTTTCCACGAATCCAACTTTCCATACACATCACTACTTACACCATCCATTGAAAATAAGCTAGAAGACTTCGCTACTTCACACTCACACCAACTCCCACCATTACCCCCTCACCATCCTAATCTAAGCCTTACCCTAACTCCCCTACACCGTCCTCATCTCCTACCTTACAAACAACCACTACCACTTCACATTAACCACCACCTTCCTCCTCATCCCCACCACCTTTAGAAAAACCCCCCATTATCAAAGTCTATCATAGACAGCGTGTCAAACAACCCTTATCCTCTTCCTTACCTCTATCTCCACCATCACCTTCCATCCCCTTATCCTCTGGTCAAATGATTGCAAGATCCAAATTTAGCATTCACAATACCTCGACAGATTCTCAACCTTAGCACCTACACAATTCCCTCTAAACCTAAACACTATTCTTGAGCCCTTCATCAACCTACCTATTATGTTGCAATAAAAGAAGAATTGAACTATTTACTTCAGAATAAAACTTAGGTTCTTATACCCTTACATCCTTCTCATAAGTAGCATATGAAAATTTTGCATTAAATACAATACAAATGGGATAGTGAAAAGATACAAAACCTACTTAGTTGCCTAGGGATTCTCCCATAGAGTAGGTCTTGATTACCTAGAAACGTTCAATCCTATTATCAAACTCACCACCATTTGTTTCATTCTCTCTCATACCATTTCATCCCATTAAGCTATTTGTCAACTTGACATTAAAAATACTTTCCTTCATGATGATCTTAATGAAACAATCTTCATCAAACAACCTCCTACTCTGTGTTGATGACAACATATTCACCGAAAGCAATCCTCATCTTTTCTCACTTCATCTCCACTCCATCCCAATAGTCTACTATGAAAGACCTTCGTAATCTTCACTTCTTTCTTAGTACTAGTATAAGTCATACTCCTCAAGGCATTCATCTATGTCAATCACAATTTACGCTTACCTCCTCAAATGTCGTAACATGCATTTATCCAAACTAGTAAAAACATCTTTATCTCCCTAAATTCACTTCTCTACTCATGGTTCTTCTCCGCTAACTAATCCCTCTACTTACCATAAGATTATAGGAGCACTACAATACCTTACTATCACTCAACAAACATCAATTTTACAATCAATCAATGGAGTTAATAAATGCATCAATCGAATACTAATCACATGTAATTGTGAAACGGGTTTTAAGATACATTTGTGGTACTGTGAAAATTAGCTTGCCCATATCTCAAACGTCCAACCTCTTCTTAACTATGTTTGCTAATGCTGGCTTAACCAATTCACTGATCACTCAACCATTGTATATGCAATCTCTCTTGGCTGCAATCTTTCTTGGTCACAATCCAAGTAATAACCTACAGTCTCATGTAGCTCTACCAAGGTTGGATACAAAGCATTAGCTTATGCTATAGCTAAGTCTACATAGATATATCACTTAGCTTAAGAGGTGAGCATTCCCATTTAAAGACCTCTCATACTCTGTTGTGATAATTGTAGGGTAGTATATCTCACCTGCACACCTATTTGACATGATCATGCTAAACATATGAACATTGATTATCACTTTATTTGAAAAATGGTTACAATTGGTCATATCAACATTCGCTACATCCTTACATGTCATCACTGCGCTGACATTCTTACAAAGAATCTCTCCACAAAAGCATTATTTGATCACTGTAGCAATCTCACATTATCACAACATAAGATTGAGGAGGCATATTATTGTGTTTCTACATGTATTATACTGTATAGAGGTTAAATAGTACTTTTCAATGTATTAAGGCTACATATTCAACTTACTGTATATATACATCATGTAACCATACTTTTCTTTATGCAATACAATTACACTTTCTTTTCATTTGTACACCAAGAAAAGATGCTCTTTTGTTCTTTTCTCGACTACTGTATCAACTTCCTCAAACTAACATCCTTATCCCATTCTTCACTAATTTCCTTAATCAACAATGATTCTTAAACTTTAAATAAGAGTTGTTGCAACTTAACAGTAGAGCACACTATTATAGTGCATCCTTAATAGCATCGTCCTATCCTGGTTTGTAATGAACATCAAAAACATATATATAAGACAAGCTACCTATTATTTCTTATTGATAGAAGACATCCTTTGTTCAATGATATGCTTCAAGTTTTGATGATCATTTTGCACAAGAAATCTCCTCCCCGCCAAATAATAACAGCATTTATCAATAGCAAACACCAAAGACAAGTAACTATTCATTATAAATGGGAAGAAGGTGTTGTTTATCTAGCAAGTATTTTAGTCATATGTTATAAAATTAAGCATTTGTTTATTAGAATTCAAGTGGAGTTTCTAGGTCCTTTTCTTATAAAAGGAGTTGCTACTGATATTTCTAAGCAAAAACTTGATTTGAATTCTAATGCTCAATATAGTTATCAATATTCTTGCTATTGACTAATATGTCAAAGAAAAATGAGAATAAATTTATATAAATAAGGCTTAAATAAATCATGCATTAGATTTTGGAATGTTGAAGAGGTATTGATGAGTCCAAAGGGCATCACCAAAAATTTGCAATTGACCATCATGCATTTGAAAAGTAATTTAGGCTATATTTTCACTTCCAATCTAAATTAGGTGATAACTCAATCGTAAAGTCAAGTTTGCAAAAGATAGTTGCATCATGCTACTCATCATAGAAAGGAAATTGGAAACTTATCTTTAACAATGTTCTTAGTCATTTCCCAATAATCTACATACATAAGCCAAGACCCATCCCTCTCTGTAAGTAACACAACTAGTATTGAAAATAGCCTCTTGCTACACTAAAAATCTCCTTAAGCGAACATTCCTTTGATCACCTTCTTTTGCAAATTAGATTTGTAAAATGGCTTGACTTTTATTAGGGCTACCCTTTCCTTCAAAATAATTATTGGCCATGCACATGTATAGGAGGCAAAGTAGGATTTTAAATAAATCACAAATCTATTAAGTCACTATTAAATATGAGGAAGAAGTCTCCATCACTTTATGAAATAATGTTTCCCACACTAGTAATCAATAACAATAGTTGCTTATTGTAGTCTCTTCCCAATCTACTTATTCAATGCATCTTCAATCAGCATAAGAATCTTTAAAGCCATATCACGTCATGGATTACAAATCTTCCCACAGTAGAGTTTCAGAAATTCCACAAAACCATTCCCAAAGTGCCTACCATTGGATCTCCATAATCAACACATAGCCCACAAGAGGGGTAACAAATGAACCTTGGCTTCAAGCTCCCAAACATGCATATACTGATGGATTTATTACACTGTTATTGTGTTTCATCAGCCACTATTACCAGCATATTAGTTTCAGCGATCACAAATCCAGAGTTCTTAATTGTGTTCTCATCTATGAAACAATTTGAACTACTGGAATCCACTAAAACTGTTAATTGCATCCTTCGCACAACCTGACCACTCTTGCAATGTGGCACCCTTCACCATCAGTCACCCTTTGATCACATGAATAGACAATGTAGAGAGATCCTCCAATTACTTCTCTTCTTCTACTTCCACATCATCAAAAAATCGATTAAAAATTATCATACTAATCAACTTATTCTTACACTTATGCTCTAGTACAAACGTTTCATCACACCAAAGCATAAACATCTACTTCTCCTTTCCCTAAATTCTTTCAAAAAAAAAAAAAAAATCATGCAAATAGAAGTTCACACATTATAATTGCATTTTAGTGGTAGATTATTCTTATTAGCTAAAAGTAACATTATCGCCATTGAGAAGACACTAAGGCAAATTGGAGGAACGTAATGTGATTTTTATAGGTTTTGCAGAATTAAAGGTATAGCTTTGAGAAGAAACTAAAGAATTTAAGAGTTGCTTATTGTAGCATTGCTAAAGAATAAGCCTTATGCAATATTACCATGGGAAATTGTAATTTGGCTGAAATCAAAGAACAGCTCAACTTGATATTGTTCAATCTAGCATACTCAATTTACCAAATTTATTTTTAGTATAACATATGTTTTTCCTCGAAGTATTAACCATATTTTTTGGATAGTAATAAATTATTGTATTAGGTGAATAAATGGTGGGGCTAGTGCTACCTACCACCTTCTACCATATCTTTTGAGGTGTTTATAAATTAGACCTCCTCTTGTACTTTTTTGAGAGTTGTACTAAAAAATTATCCTTTCTTACATTTCCATTAAATTTTTGTTAATAGCATCTAAATTTCCATAAGAGGCACCCAAGAAAAAGAAAAAAGAGATAAAAGACAATAAAAACAATAAAGAAATGGTCTAAGCAGGCCACAACCATTTCTTGAGTGGATGGACTGTTTTAAAATATTATTTCAGGTTGAAAAGAACAACTTTCATTGTCACAAATACATACAATGGACAAAACTCTTGTCTATGATGTCCATTCTTTTTCCCCATGGTACCTTGCATTATTTAAACTATAAGCTGTGAAAAGCAGGACATTCTACTAGATTTATCATGAGGACAAGTATAAAGAGGAAGAACTCCAAACCTGAGTGAGGCAGCATCTCCAATCATTCACAATATGATAAAGATGCTTCAGCTTTGCATATTTGATTTATTCTACAGTAAGAAAACAAGCTGTATTGGTACAATTTCATTACAATCATAGCTAACTGCATAATTATGCATACATCTAGCACTAGGCCATGAGATGAACTGTCTCTGGACAAGCTGCAAGAACACATTCCTACCTTCAAAAAAATGCATTTTCATACATCATTCAAGTTATAGATTGCTTTGAACAAATGACAAGTCTTGACACTGAATTAAGACCATAAATTCCCCAGGTTGCAATTTGAGGACTGCACAAGCTAGATTTTCCTTGTGTCCACCCCAAGCACAATAGTCTTGAGACAGTGGAAAAAGTATTGTATTTCACCTAGTTGTTCTTGTATTACTACTTATTGCAACTAAATGTCATTTACTGAGTCAATTATGTTCCAATATCACTTAACCCAGCATCAAGTAGAGATATTACCTCTGATAGATTTCCTCCTTTTCTGGATGTTGTAAACTTACCCAGGAAAAGGATAGTTTTTTCAATAATATGATAAGCATGTTTTTAACATAAAATAACCTTTAATGATTTATGTAATATAGACATGCTATTACTATTATGAGATATTATGTTTTTTTAACACTTCTAATAGATAGTGAAGATATTTGAACATAGGTTAAACAAGAGCTTGTTGCCTTGTCAAGCAAGAAAAATGATGCTTCAGAATTTGAGACTTTACTAAAGCTTTTTCCCATCATTTGTAGTTATCTTTATTCACTATTACTGTGATAGCCTTTGTTGCTGACATATGCATATACAAGTTCACAAAGGCAGATTGACAATCCTTCTGTCTCATATAATCAATATTTCAATCAAGAAAAATATTAAGCTGCATATTGTCTACTTTCAAGAAAATAACCTTTGACTGCAGAATCTTTTGACTATCAATGAAATATTGATTGGGATGGTTAATTCCAGCATCATATGTTGTGTCATGAACAGCTTCAAATGTTAACGTACATGCCACCTGCAATTATATCATAACCACCAATGCTATAATAGTAGTAAATATTTTAAACAAAAAGAGGAGCAAATTTAAACATAGCGGGTGCATGCTGTAAGACCTGATAGTGTCGATTGTGCACTTTGTCTATCACACCCTCCATTGCTCGATTAGCTACTCCCATTCTACCAAGAGCAGCTCTTAGATTCTCTTCACTGTAACATAAAATTCATAAATATTAGCATGCGGTCTCTACTGTATATATACTGGTCTGGTTCATCATATTGCGCTGTAATTATAAGGGTACATTCCAGAATTAGATCCACTACATTAAGATGAAAATATTGCAAAACTATGAATGATAGGCAAAGAATGTGGTTAAAAGGTTTATGCCAATGAAATATTGGAGATAAATCTCAGGACACTGCAATCCCCCAGATGAATTTGTTATTTGCTTGACCAGTTGATGACAGTTACTTGCATCCAATGTAACCAAAATTTAGAGTTTAAATATGTTGCTATTTTAGCCTCATCACCGATCATATTATGTCATACATGACTTGACATCTCTGATGAGACCATAAATGATTACCAAAATTCACACACTTCTCCACATAAGGAATGAAAAGCCAGCCCTCAAAATGTGATTGTAAGTTCCAACATTGTTTTGTAACCCTAATCATACCAATTAGTAGTTTTCTCTCCCAAAAGAACAAGTAGAATATAGTAATATAGCTAATCAATCGAATGATTGAAAGAATATTATAATTGTTATTATGATGTAATACAATATAATATATAATTTGTTTACATTTTTATAATGGTGCAGGAACATCATGTAATTATTCTATATTTGGGGCTTCTCTGTACCCTAGATATGTAAAATTACACAACAATGAAATTTTGGTTGAAATTTGTACGGTAATGAGTTCAAGCTGGCAGTACTATACTGAGCCTTATACATGATCATCCTATATTATTGGCCTAAATTTTCACCTGAAATGCCGGAAAGGACAGCCATGATGATCTCCGACACTAGGGGTTGATGAGATGATCTTTTGACAAGAATAAGGTGTGTAATCCTGTGAACAAGGGACGGATGCTTTTGAGAACAAAAGAAAGGGCAGGAAAACCAATAGAACTAACATAAGCTCAAAATTTCTAACATCACAAGTAAAGGTAACCTATATCTTGCTACTTAATGATATCAACAGGTAGAGCTGTAATCCATATGCTAGCTTGCACAGTAGTTATATACCCACATAAATAATGCCCCTGAATCCTGATAGTTAGAGAAATAGAGAGACAACAGCACTTACTGTTCTCTTTCCTTCTCTTCCGTAGTTATGGCGTATACCATAGGCATATTCTTTATCGAACTTCTCTGCACCAACCTAAAAAGACAGCATTCAGCCACAAAAATCAGAGGCAAAAAGGCCGTGCAACTGCCAATTGAAATGCATTGATAACAAAGCACTTCCAAACAAGCACTGCAGCATAGGCATAAAGTTGCACATCACAACAAGTAACACACCAAAACTTCAGCTTGTTTGGAGCACTTTCTCTAACTTATCTGCAGGATGTCAATTATGTCACATATCATAAACTTCAAGAGCCTATATATTATTCACAAACTAAAAGTTCCAACAGACCTCTTGCCCACAATGGATATTCACAGATTATATTTTGAGCTTGGCTATGCACACTGTAATTTCAAAGGTACATATAAACTTAAAAATCGTCAAGTTTGTTATGTTAGCAGAAATGATAGAAGGATGCAACTTTCTTCAAGGTTCATAAGGAAATCCTGCAATTTTATTTTACCAAAAAGTCCTTCGATTTTGAACATCTAATTGAACAACAGTATTAATATATAGTCTAAAGCATCCCATAAAATCAGAAGATATTCATTTTGTATGATGAGCTCAAATCTCTCAAGGCACACCTAATATAAATGTTGACAAAGAGGAAGTAACTTGGCAGTGTAACCCACCAAATAGGATGATGAAGTATGAGGACAGTGAAATGTAGCACAAAGTCACCACATCGCTCCCTTAAAATAAGTTAGAATGTAGAAGTATAATAAGAATAATGTTTGTATTAGAATTTCGTGAGTATGCAAAATAAGAATGTAGGTATGTGCAACTTGCCCAGGATAGATGAAACCCTAGCATCCAATTTAATAATAATATTATGTAAAGTCCCATGCTATATGCAGATGGCAGCTTAAAGTATATATTTATATGAATATAAATAATAAGAAGAGTCACGTGCTTTTAAATGTAGGAATATTAAAAGTTGTGTCGATCTACTCTAAGTCGAGCAAACATTGAAACTCTAAAAAACATTATTCGAATAAAGGACAATGTCTTTTGGATATGTCTTTAAAAAGCTATCATTAAAAATGTTCTAAGAACGATAGGACACTGATGATGGCTTTTGAATGGCATTACTTTTGAAAAAGCAAAAGAGACAAAAGCTTTTGAAATAAGATATATATAAAGGATGACTTTGAAAACAAAATCATAAAAATTTCTATGGTTCTATGTTGCATAGCAAATAAAATCATAATCATTGCAGCCTATATCTAAGGACCAAAGAAAGTGCATGAGAAAAAACAAAGCATCTCTCCTAAAGCTTGTATAAAACCATAAATGTGTTTTTAGAAGCAAAACTAGAAGATAGTACCTTTTGTGAGAACTCGGCCCTCCAGAAAGCAAGAGCATCATCCAACTTTAAACCAACGCCCTAGACATGTGATAATGGAAAATCAGAAAATGACTAAGACAAGCTCAGGAAGAACATCATAAATTTAGCATATGATGTCATCTACATCAATGATTTCTTTTCTGTTTTTTTTTTTTTTTTTTTTTTTTTTGGGGTGGGGGGGTGGGGGTGGGTGTCATATCCAGCTCGTTTGAGCCATCACAACCAACACTTGATTGTAGCCAAAAGGCTGACAAAGGTATCCATCAAAACCAACACTCATTGTAAATGTAAATTTTCAATTAAACAAACACTAAATGGCCCAATCCCTTCTCATAGCAAAATTAATTGATTCACTAGTATATACCCAAATGCACATTAAAGCACATATCAAGAGTATAGTATAGCTACAATACGTTATTAAAAGGTAGTGGCTTCAAGACTCGCCGGCAACTGAGTGAAATGACAAATACAAATAAGTTCAAAGCACACTAAAAATATTCAGGCATCATGCAGCTACTACAATTACTAGTCTTGTCGATGCAGGTGTGCAGTGCTTATTTACATGAAAACAACCTTGAGAAAGAGACCAAGTTGCATCCTCCCTCCGTGTTTTAAATGATGATCCTCTCTCAACTGCATGTGGACAGAAGTGTAACAAGTTAGGTTGGTAGATATTAAAAGTCAAGGCTGCCAACTTCTTTAGAATGAAATGTAATTGGTTTTAGATTTTATTTTGTACCTTCTGAAATAAGTGGCGCATACACAGTGGAAAGGATGTCCTAGACATATGATCCAGATCTTTAATTGATATTTCAGCAGATCCTCTTGGCTGCAGATGCACTCAGCAAACAGATCAAATCTAAGGATACTGTACCAATGACAATAGCAGAACACATACAAAGCATAATACAAAAACGGATCACCTGAGAATAATCAGGACCCAGATAGCTCGTTGATAAAGCCTCCACAATCTGATAGGGTATTTCATAAAGAAGGTAAGAGGCACCTCTAAAAAAATATCTCGAGCTCATTCCAGCAATGGCTTAGAATTGAAATACTTACCGGGGTCAAGCGGTCCTTCTCTTGTTCCCTGATAATAGAAGACCATTTCCTGCATGTACATAAATTGCAAATATTTTGTGCATTAATTATACTCCTGAGAGACATGACTTAATGCAAAAGCATAAAACTCTGGAGGAGCTATAACCTTTAAATGGTATGGTACCCATATATTGCTTTGTCATATACGCATATATTGGCAAAATATGAAATCACAAATTACAGACATGTATCCAAGAGGCATGACTCGTGCAAAAAAACACAACTTTGGAAATCTACAACCTTTATAAAATGTTCATACATAAAATATATAGACATTTTATAATGTAAATATGTGTCATATTATCTACTATAATGAAATATTTGTAGCACCACCAGCACATTGTGTGTGTAATTTTCTAGTTTATTATTATATCTGAAATCTCAGCTTTAGGGGAAAAACAAGCAGATTATCCACTTTGGCTTCAAAACAAAGCCATTCAGCCTACTCCATTATCGGATCTTCCCATTGCTTCTAATCAGCCTTACCAGACCTCTAATGCTTTAAATCAGCCTCTTGATTCTTCTGGTCAACCCCCTGTTGTTTCTAACCAGCCAAGTTCGCCTCAGAAAAGCTTTGGCCAGTATAAATTTGTTTCTACAAGGAAACAAATGAACATTGAACATCTCTGAACACCAAGAATCCAATCGGGATGAAGGCAATGTTTACATTCCAAAACTTCCAGTATTGATTGGCTTGATGATATTGATTTGCCTATTGTCTGGAGAAATGGTACACATAAATCCAGCATCCTATTGCTCACTTGATCTCATCCAACAAGTTGTCTCATCATTATAAAGAGTTTATTACAACCCTTAGGTTCAAATAGAATTACAAAGCTTTTCCAAAAGCATTACAGGACAAGAAGAGAAACTTGCTATAAAGGATGAGATAAATGCTTCAAAAAGGAATGGAACTTGAGAAGTAATTGATCACCCCCTAAAGAAATAGACTGTTGGGTGCAGATGGGTATATAACTTGAAGAAGGGCTGATGGCTCCTTCTAAAGTTAGAAAGCAAGATTGGTAGTTCAAAAGATATACTTAGATGTATAGAGTTGACTATTAAGAAATGTTAGCCACCATTGCTAAGATGAATACAATAAGAATGTTACTTTCACTTAACTAACTAACTTTGATTGGAAATTTACTACAGTTTAATGTGAAGAATGCCCTCTTGTATGGAGATAAGCATACAAAGGATGGCCGATTCACAACGTTATTGGTCTATGTGGATGACATAATCATTACCAAAAATGATATCGTGGAGCAATGGATTCTTCAGTAAAAAATAGCCAAAGGGTTTGAAATGAATGACATAATCATTAGCAAAAATGATATTGAGGAAAAATGGATTCTTATGGAATAGTTAGCCACAGGATTTGAAATGAAAGATATGGAAAAAATAGTATTTCTTCGGAACAAAAGTGGCTTATTCAAGACAAGGCATCTTTATCTCGAAGAGAAAACATACACTAGATGTGTTAAAAGGAAAATGGAGAACATGGGTATAGACAAACTAGTGTTTCCACTAAACACAATCGTAGATTAGGATGAAAAGACAATATATGAGGATTACTGCTTCTATTATCCTTGGACTGTACTCAACCTGATATAATCTATGTGGTTGGAGTAGTGAGTCTATTCATGCATGACCCTTAACTTGACAGGAACATGAGCAGGTAGTGGAGAAATTTCCAACTTACTTGTAAGCCACTACAAGACATGGAATTATGTTACAGAAAGGGCATCAATTTACATTTGAAGCACAGGGTCCCCAACAAATAGATCTACCACAGACTTTTTCTTTTTGCAAGAAACTTAGTTATTTGAATAAGTAAGAAGAAAACCATAATTGCAAGATCTAATACAAAAACTGAGTTCAGGGCTATGGCACATGATATATGTGAACTTATATGGCTGAAAATAATTTTGGAAGAGCTTGGAGTTATGAAAGGAGTATTGCAGTTATATTGTGACAACAAATCTACCATTAGCATTGCACATAATGTAGTCTAATATGATCATACAAAATATATTGAGCTAGACCGACATTTTATAAAAGAAAAGTTAGAGAGTGGACTAACCAGTGCACAGTATGTACCTTCCAATGAGCAATTGGCAAATGTTTTCATAAAGGGACTATCAAAAACAAGATTTCAGGACATCACTTGCAAGATGGGAATCAAGACATCCACTCATCAGATTGAGGAGTAGTGTTGGAGATCACACCATTAATTGGGATCATATCTCATGATTTGAGATTTCTGTTCATTGAGAATTTGCTCATATTGTAATTAGTATTTTGCTGGAATAGTTAATACGATAATTAAACACATTTAACCATGTAGTCGGTCGGTAGATGTAGATAAAATTACTTTGCTATGAACCATATGATTGTTTATAAATAGTGCTCCTGATATACTTTTAAATATACAAGACTAACAAGTATCCACGTTACCTTATGCATGATGACAAGCTATAGGAGAATTTTTCAAGAGAGTGGTAGGCACAAAGGAAAACAATCTAGATTAGAGAATAATTCAAACAGATATGATCAATTTGTAAGTGCTTATAGATCTTTATTATGACAAACTTGAAGCAGCTAGCAACCACTGGAAACAACATATAGTCAGAAAAGTAGCTCCTCTAGTGGGAAAGCCACTTTCTTTTCTCCCCAACAGTGAAATGCTTTCTTGAATAAAGTTGTAGATGCAACATACAACCATAGAAGAAACATCTAGTCTTCTGCTGCAGCGACAGAGATGCTAAGCACACTGGATTTTTTTCATATTCCTTATTGCACTCAAAAAGTAAAGTGATTTAACAATACAAATGAACATAAAGTATATTAAATAAGCAAATCACCTGTTGGTCAAAATAAGCACCTTAGACAAATGAGTGCGAAACTGTGTGACTATGAGGGAAACTACCTTATGAAAGACAAGGAAAAATGGAATTAGCATAAAAGAACAAAATAGATGAGATTACTGCTATTATGTCCTGAACAGTTTCAAGAGCAGTCACCTGGTTCATGGCAACATATGCATATCCACGATGAATGTAAGCTCTACGGCCAGCTACAAGTTCTGGAACATCTTCAAAAGGAACCTTCAGAAGACATACGCATAGGAAATGCCAATTAGCAGATATTGCACATTCTAGCTAAAAACTTACAGGAACATGAGCTCTTCCTTCAAAAGATCCAAATGCACCCAAATGAGAACTAAGCGGTGGAATGTATCGATAAAATTCTGCCACTCGAAATGTTTGTATCCATGAACAGAATTGTGCAGCAAAGCAGCAAGTGCATAAAAACATGTCTAAGGTGAAAAGAAGGCAAAATAAGTTTTATTTGAACACACCTCGTAAAATATTGCATCAGCTGCAACAGAAAGGAGAAAAGCCAATTAGATTTCATTCCTAAAACAAATAGTCAATACAATAAATAATTTAAATCATACCAGTTGGCAGAGGCTGACCAATTGATCGTGCAACCTGCCCCAATTTATCCTTCACCCTCTGAATGCAATGAAAGAAAAAGCACCATCAAGACCACCATTCTCTCTCTCTCTCTCTCTCTCTCTCTCTCTATATATATATATATATATATATTTTCCTTTTCATTGGGTGGGGAGGGCGCATTAACAGAGGGGCGCAGCTGCACTGTCATAATATGATAGGGCACATGAACATCCTATAAAAACTATGCATTAATTAAGTGTAGCTTGCATTATGTAGGTAGTAGCCTCAAGAAGTATCCTAAAGTAAGATTTAAAACCCAAGATTTCGTGCAAATTGTCATGAGAGTTTTTGAGATTTATCCACTAGGTCAACCACTTGAGGTTACCATTCTATGTATTTGCAACACGATTATTAGTTTATTACAAAAATTGATTGTCTCAATGAGACTAGCTAGGTAAACTAAGATTTTCTGGGTTTGGATTGCAATTTCTGAGTTAAAACTCCTAAAGCTATGGAACCAAATACATCAAATGAACAGTTATCAGTTATTACAACAAAACATAATCTCTACTTGGGGATAAAATGAAAAAGAATTTGCAACGTGTGTTGAAAACTTTAATGAGTTAACCAGTCCAAACTTAATATTCTCACCTGCAAAACAGGCACTTTGGGAAAGTATATAAATAGTAGGAGCAAGAGAGATCACAGGTTTGTAGGAAACTAAATATACTGGCTAAAGGAAGAATCAAAGAGATATAATTACCTCATATTCTGCACTGGTCACTATCTTATAGGGAAGATTTAATTCTGCCACAAGAGCTCTCTGATACCAAGAATCATAAAATCCTAATTAAAACCAATCCAAGCATAGATAAAACAAAACTAGCAACTTATGACATGCTTTTTTTTTTTCCCCACCTGAGCTTCTGGGCTCTCAAGTTTAAAACGGTAGCGGAAAAGTGTTGTCTCCATTGAGAGAAACCACTTTCTCAAATCCTCCCTATGGCAAGAGCAAACAATTCCCAACATTAAAATTCAGAAAAAAAAAAAAAAAAAAAATCACATGTCATAGCCATGATGGAAACAAACTCCCTGCATGATTTTAAATACTTACGTCCTACAATGCACAAGCCGCAAGACAAAATGTGAGATGATATCCTTATTGCAAGACTCTGATGCTGAGGAAAGCTTCATATGTGATCCCCACAGATCGTTAATCTAAAAGAAATTGAAGACATTCAGTTACAAGTAACAATAAGAGGTTACTAGAGACGGCAACTACAGACAGCGGCTGACAGAGAATTAGTCCCGGGGACTACACCTAACTTTGAAATTTTTCAAACCATACCTAGAAAATTTAAAATTTCATGAATAGCGCGTCCCCAGGCAAATCATGCACTGTCCACCACTCGTCACAAACACAATACCACTCGATCCAGATATGGAACTCCGATCACAAGGACAAAATCATGACACGGTGCATCCAATGCACGAATATGACAAGAATCGACACTATCACAAGATAAATTAAATGCCTGAGATGCTAAATTGGCTTCGAATATTATTCAATTGATCCTAATTATAACACTAACGCACCAATTGCCATGAGCATAGTAATAACAATAATAATCGAAGTTATACTGACCAATTTCTCCATTTCTTCGGGTTTCCTTCCTCGAGATAATCCATCAGAGATCGCCTTGAGGACTGCAACATTTTTTCAATTAAAACGATTAACAGGAATTACATAACAAAACCTCAAGCATTTCAGTAGTGAAGAAAGACAGTACCACGAAGACGATCTATAGCAAAGAGCTCAAAGTCTTCAAGACGGACCTCGAGAGGTGGAGCAGAGCGATAGAGGGGGAGAGAGGAAACGGTGAAGTTTTGGGAAGGGGTCCTCTGCGTTCGAATGCTTTGCATTTCGTTTTGGTTTGGATGTGAATGCCGAGTGTGTGAAAGACACAATGAGAGAGAGAGAGAGAGAGAGAGAGAGAGTTTCAAAACCAAAACCCCAATAAGAGAGAATGCTGTGTGTGTTTGTGTTTGTGAGTGAGGGAGGAGTGAGAGAGTAAGTTGCAGGTAATTGATACGTTGGCGCGTAAAATGATCCGGACAACAGAAATGGCGCGAAACCCCGAACCGTTCTTTATCGGCGGATCCATTCACTTCTACCATTCCCAATTCGTCGAGTTTTATGTATACGAAGCACCTTTCAAAAAATATAACGAAAAAAATCTTTATATAAAAATATTCTTAGTATAAAGGAAGAAAAGCGCTTTGGTGTGAAAAATTGGCCAACAAAATTGCAAAGGAAGAGACATGTATTATGTGGACCTTCTTTTGTCATTGAAATAATACCTGTAGCTTTCATGATCTATGTAAAGTATAAATTTTTCAGTTTTTATTTATTTTCTTTAATTTGATTTAAATTAACTTTTATACTTATTTAATTTAAATTTTTTACTAAAATAAAGAAAAACCTAATTTTTTTGTTTTTGAAAACAAATAGAATTACCACTTAATAAAACCTGAAAAAGATGGTTAAATTAGTACCAATTAAATAGATCAGTTCTAACCATTAGACTACATTTTGAAACATTTTTAGAAAATCTTTCAAGAAATCAGATTCACATATTCGATGGCTATCTTATTAAATTCTTTCAAATACCATTTTTACTTTTCAAGTTTAAGTTTACATTTCAAAATTACCCATCTAACTTAAGGGAGGGAGTTTATATTTACAAGTAAAAAAAAAAAAGAAATTATAATTATCTACAAAGGGAAAAAAACTTAAAGAGAAAGGAAAAAAAATCAAAGGGGAAAAATAAATTTTTTTATATTTTAATTCACCCTATAATCACTTATGGGTACTTAAATACCCACTATTCAAAATCAAACTTCCATGCATTAGTGGGTTGGTTTCTTTTAATTTCTGAAAGTTAATTAGGTTTATGTTTTAATTTGTTTATTTTCTTTTAAGGAAAAAAATAAAAGAAGGTTCCTAATTTTGAGTCATCATTTTTATTGAGAAATTCTAAAAGCTCTAATTTTGGGAGAAAAAAAAGGTCCATTACATTTTTGTTTCAAAAAATAGATTTTTCCTAAGTGAGAAAAAAAAAATTTTAGATGGGTTTCTATTTTAAGTGATCAAAAAATTTTGTTTAGAGAAAGAAAATTTTAAAAAAAGGTACATTAAAAAATTAAGAATTTGAAAGTCACGAAAGAAGAAAATTTTCTTTTGAAAATTTATTTTTATTTTGTTTTTTTAAAACCTTTTTTTTATGAATTCTCCCAAAAAAGTTTAAGGAAGAAAAGGAAAAGAAAAATAAAAGAATAAGAATAAAAAGGGAAAAGAAGGTAAAGAAAGATAAACTTTATGTTTCTGTTTTATTTATTTTTATTATATAGTTATTAACAACAACAGAAAAAAAAAAAAAAAAAAAAGAAAACTAAACCAATTTGATAAGCAAGTTGTAGGTCAAACTGTAGGTAGTCAAGTCAGGCACTTTGGGTCGGGTCATTTCCACTAGGATTGGGTCATTTCAACTGGGTTCGAATCTACTCCTACTCTTCATTGCTAACTTCAAATCAACCTTTCATAGAGCATTCCAATCCATATTTTCAATGGGTGATTACAAATTTATGAGGAAATGATTGATGAAAGTTGGTTTTATGCTAGTATCACGCTTCAAAGTGGTTGTTTGAGAGATTTCAAATAGATACCAAGAGAGGTGGAAGTAATGGTGCTTGGTCGCAACTTAGGTGGTCACAATTGAGTGTGTTAGTAATCAAAAGTGAAAGCTAAAGGCTTGATGATGCTCACTGTAGTGTTTAGTTTTTCTTCAATTATCTCATCAATTGAGTGTGTTAGTAATCAAAAGTGAAAGCTAAAGGCTTGATGATGCTCACTGTAGTGGTGGTTTTCTTCAATTGATGAGATAATTGAAGAAAAACTAAAGAGAGAAAATTGATGAGTATTTTATGCTGGGATGTGAAGTCCGAGTTCCTATTTATACTAATCGATGGTGGAACGAGCTTAGCAAGTCAAAATAAGGGATTAAATTTGAAGACCAAATTTAAATGGGTCTTGACTGGTTTAATGTGGATTGAACATGAAATGTTGTAATCCAAGTGTAATTATTGGTCAAAACATGTTAATGGAGCCTCAATCTTGCTAAAAGCACAAATTGGAAGCTTTCAATCTTCAATGCCGAGCTCAAATCAAGCTAGTCAAACTCTAGAAATAAGTGTGCATTTAAGGTTTAGTTCTTATTTTGAATCTAAATTCGACCTATTAAATTTCTGAATTTGGATGTATTAAAAGTTGGATTCAATACTAAGCCATACCTAGTACACTATTTCACTATTAATTCAAGTGGAATTGTGTGAAAACCACATGATAAAGTAGCTCAAACATAAGCCACTATGCTGGAAATGACATGGACCTTGCTAGGGAAAGTTTGTGAATTTGAAGGAAACAAGGGGGATTGGTGAGAACATGCCTAGTACGTATGGACACGCTTAGGGGAAAAAATTCAAGGTGCAAAGCGCTTGTGTTGTGGGGGTCTAATCCCTGCATTTTAGGGCTAAAGGCCCTATTCACCAACTTTCGTGGACCAAGTTTCACACTTAGTCCAATCCTCTTTCCCCTCTTTTTTTTTAAATACTTCTTATTTAAAAAAATAGAATAAATAAATAAAATAAAGAATACTATACTAAACAAAGTTTCAAGCTGAAATAGACCAACCCTAAAATTAGATCCCATACAAATTTTTATTCAAGCTCAATTTTATTTATTTATTTATTTTTTGTACTCAAACCTAACGCAAATAATTAAATGACCCTTTTCTAAATAACTTAAAGACCCTAAAAAGAAATGGCCATTCAATGTGACATAAAGACATTGAAAAGATCTAGGGTCTTTATTTTCATAAGATTCAATTATTCTTAATTTTTTTTTATTTTTCATTTTTCAATTTTTTTAATTCATAAAATACTAAACTATAAGAGAAAAAAAAATATGGTGTCTACAATTGTTCCTCTTTGTGGTAAAATTTAATTAAAACTTTACCACAAAGATAAAGTGACACTATTTTTGCCCTAGAGGATAAAGTTGCCATAAGTAGCACTATAAACAACTAACTATCCTAACTATCCTAAGCCTAATCCACTGGAGATTTGGTGCAAAGAGAAAGGAGACACTCTATGAGATAGCCAAGGTTTAAGAGTATGTTTTTATAACCTTATAGGGATCTAAGAAAAGATAATGCTTCTATGAGTTGGCTAAAGTCCTAAAAGGGTAGCGCATCGAGAGTTAGCTAACCTACGGGAGTGTCACTAAAAAACTAACATCCTTAAATGAGAAGTTGATATAAAACCTATTATGCTTTTCTAAACCGACTAGCCTAGGTAGGAGCATCTCTAGAAGACTACCAACCCTACCTAAGAAATTGATATGAAAACCTAGTAACTTTTCTAAGCTAACTAACGTAAGCAAGAGCGTCTTTAGGGAACTAGTAACTTTAATTGAGAATTTGATAGAAAAACTCGATAATGCTTTTCTAAGCTGACTAATTTAGGCAAGAGCATCTCTATAAGACTAGCAACCCTAATTGAGAAATTGATACGAAAACTTAGTAATGCTTTTTTAAGTTGACTAACTTAGGCAAAAACGTCTTTAAAGGGCTAGGAACCCTAATTGAAAAATTAATATGAAAACCTAGTAATGTTTTTCTAAGCTGACTAACCTAAGCGAAGTAGTATCTTTAGAGGACTAGCAACCCTTAATGAAAAATTGATAGAAACCTAATTGTGTTTTTCTAAGTTGACTCACCTAGGTGGGAGCATCTTTAAGGGATTAGCAATCCTAAATAAGAAATTGATGGAAACCTGATAATGTTTTTCTAAGCTGACTAACTTAGGCTAGAGCGTCTCTAGAAGACTAGCAACCTTAAATGAGAAATTAATAGAAACCTAGCAGTACATTTCTAAGCTAACTAACCATAGCAAAGCTTCTCTAAAGGACTAGCAACCCTAAATGAGAATTGAGTTGAAGCTTGATCGTACTCCTGTAAGCTAACTAACTTAAGTGGGAAAGCTCGTTAGGAAAGGGAAAGTACCTTATGAGCTGACTAAGACTCTAAGAGAGATTGATAAAAGGGTTGTGCCCTAATGGCTAGCTAAAATCATAAGAGAAAAAGGTAGAAGGGAAGTACCTTATGGGTTAGCTAAAACCCTAAGAGAGAAATAGAGTTATGATAGCACTCTGTGAGCTAGCTAGAATTTTAAAAGGTGATTGAAAAGGGAGAAAGTGTCCCATATGCTAGCTATTACCCTAAGAGATGAAGTAATGCGTCTCCAAGGTCAAACATATGAAGGAGCACTATAATGTTAACAAATCAAACAGAAAAAGAAAAGCTAGTAAAAGTCCAGGCAATTATCAACTGGATATGACACACCAATCAATCCGACTCAACTTACAATTCGTCAAATACCTATTTGAATTAAAGGGTCACTCGCTATTACTCCTTACTAAAGGGAATAGATAAGAGTTGAAGGATAATGAGAACACTAAGGTTACTCAAAGAGAAACTCGAATAAATATTATGATGATGTAGATTGATCATCTACGTACATTTAATAGGGGTTTATATACCCATCTTACTAGGTTTACTTGTACATGTATAAGAAAACAAAAGGGTATTTTACAAATAAAATACATAAAACATGCTAAGAAGGGTAAAGAGATAAAGAATATCCTGTACAAAAATGTAGAGAATCCTATTGGAATGCAATGCTAGAAGACACGTGTTGCATGGTGGTTGATCATCCTGAATTATAGTACAAATTAGAAGAAATGAAGAAAAGAGGGATTCTATAATCAGGGGCCAACCTCATTTGGATCAAGTCAGAGCTCTATTATGAATTCATTGTAGTGTAATCAACTTAAGTTAGGGTTGAATGCCAGTAGTCACTATAGTTGGCTCAAGAGTTTAGCTCAGACAATCTTAAGGCTGTCTATTTAGATATTTTGTCATGGTATAGCTGTTTGAAAAGCCTAATGCATGTGATGGCACTATAGTTAAGTCGACAAAGGAAGGAAACATAGAGGTCAAGATAGGAATTCTCATCCTGGATAGGGCTTCGAACTAGTATTCTCCGAGTGAATCCTTGCAGCCCTCTAGCTCGATTATGTATGATTGATCCAGGGGACCGATTCATATCATAAAGGCTTAATGCAAATGTAATGCTTAAAAACTAATATGCTAAAATTATAGAAGCACTTACCTAGTTTTGTCGATAGCACCCAAACAATCAAGTCTTTTTTTAAACGGTCCAATCAAAACTAGCTAATTCAGTATTTAAAATCGATTCAAACCTCTTGGAGATATAAAATTTTCTATTGTCAACCTAACTAAACTTAGCATAGAGCACATAACTTCGTCGGCATCCTCATTGTTGAAGAATCAAGGAAGATAACCCAAAATGTGAATTGCTATCTTCTATTAGTAGAAAAAGCCAATGTCTCATATTTCTCAGCCTACTTATCAATCCTTTTTAAATTCTTTAGCCTTTATCCCAGATCGAGTAATAATTATTTTCCATAGGGTATCTGCTCCTCCAAATGTAGCCTTGCCTTGAAAATAGAAAACAAATCTCTCCATCGAGGAGGATG
The DNA here is from genome assembly GCA_024138015.1 of Lumnitzera littorea. Lineage (NCBI taxonomy): Eukaryota > Viridiplantae > Streptophyta > Magnoliopsida > Myrtales > Combretaceae > Lumnitzera > Lumnitzera littorea. The sequence continues at coordinate 62,174,102 of JAMXBB010000006.1, forward strand.
AATTCATAATAAAGTATTTTAAAGAGTTTTCTTAACTATCATTGTTCTATAACTTACTTCCATTTTCTCTCGTGTTTAAAGTGCATACAACTTGTTTGAGTAGAGTAAGAGAATGAGACTTACTTGATGGAATAGGAACAATGCTGGAGGTTAGTTTAATGTCGACAACCACTAAGGATACCAACTTTACTTATAGAAAATAAAAATTAAACCATAATAATATTTAAGATTGTTAGCATTTTGTGTTTTAAGTAAGAATTTCCATTTATTTTCATGGGTAGTACAACTTTACTACATCAGTAAGGTCCCTCAAATTCGAACCATCCATTTGTGATAAAATTAAAACCCTTCTCATTAACATCGCTTCATAATATAAGGATATTCATAATTTGGAGCAAAATTTCCACTAGGGTCTTGTACATTGGGGAGAGTGGCGAAAACCTAATTATACATATTTTATATGGTGATTTTTTATAATTTTTCTTGATATTTGGATTTATTTTTAGATAATAATGCTTAATTGAGTAAAATTTTGTTTTTAAGGTTTTGAAACAATCTTTATAAGAATACAAGAAGATAGAAATAAATTTCACTCAAATTGAAGTTAAAATGAACAAGTTATAAAAGTTTGAAGATCAACACAATTGAATGACGTAATTCTGTCGTTTCTAGGCAAATTTGAAGCTTATTTTCAACTGTCACAACTTAGTACAAGACTAAAAGGCACAATCGTGTCCCCGTTTTCTTGCCAACCTATTTTTTTTTTTATTTCTTCCTATATAAAGCCTTGCTAGGGTTTATTTCAAAGGAAGAGAGAGAGAGAGAAAGAGAGAGAGAGAGACTTGTGGGATACAAATTTTAGAAAGTTTTTCAAGACTAGAACACTCAAGGAGTGAAGGACCATCAAGAATTCAAGATTCAATATTATTTAGACTTTATGACTTTCTTTTCTATAATTTTCTACTATTTATTTTTAGATTCTTATTTTAAGATGTATAGAAAGTAAATATTTGGTATTTAAGTCTTGTGAAACCTAAATCTATTCATGTGATATGATTAGTATTTGATTAATTTAATTCTTTAGTCTTTTTCTTGATCAATTACGTTTGCTTCATGATTTCGGTTATTATTTCCATAGGTAATAATCTAGAGTCAGAAATCTTATAAGAGAATTGAGAGATTTCTTATAAGATTAGATTTAAGCATAGTTAATGGAGATAATTGCAAGATTAGAGATAATTTACAATATCCTTCTGGAATTTTAAATTAAAGAGTAGAGAATTCATTGTTCAATAATGCAATCTTAAATCATGCTATTGAGAAAAGATTCTAAGAAGTGATTTTAGAGTTAGGATTAATTAGTTTGAGAAATTGATTAACTTTAGTAGAAAATTATCCTCGTTAAGAAAGATATAGGAATAAATTATCTTTAATGGAATTCACATGTTAGATCTAAAGGAAGCAAAAATCTAGATACGGTTTTTGAATCTTGAATTAGTTTATTCTTTTGTTGCTTTCTTGCTAAGTTCTTGAATAATTCTTGATTTGTTGTTAATTTAGTGATTACTGCAATTAGATTAGATATTTTAAATTCTCAAACTCGAATTCGTAGGTTAGATAATAGAGATTTAGTCAATATTAGTAGTTAAAGTCTTTGAGGGATCGACATTCGAATTCATATTTGCTATATTATAAACTGATAGGTGTATTTGCCTATATCAAACAACCTTTCTCAACACTATATCACCCTCTTTGAAATTCCAAGGCCGTACTTTCTTGTTAAAAGCTCAAGCCATTTTTTGTTGATAGCATTAATTATGATACAAGGCTTTCGATCTTTTTTCACTAATCAAATTTAATTACTTGATATGCTTCTTTACCCAATCAACATCATCCAACTAAGTTTCTAATAGCACTCTGAGTGATGGGATCTCGACTTCTACCGGTAATATTGCTTCAATGCCATATACTAAGGAATAAGGCATTACCCTTATCAACGTTTTGATAGATGTTCGATAGGCCATAGTGCAAATGGTTACATCTCATGGTAATCTCTATACGTAATAGCTATCTTTTTAATAATTCTCTCGAGATTTTTGTTAGCTGCCTCTATAGCCCTATTCATCTAAGGTCAATAGGGGGTGGAATTCTTATGGATGATTTTGAATTGTCGACACAACTCTTATATGAGTTTGTTGTTATGATTTGTGCCATTATCAGTAATGATTGTCTCTAGAGTCTTGTATCAAGTTAAGATATTTCTCTTTATGAACTTGACCATTACTCCTTTGGTAATACTTGAATAAGATGAGGTTTTAATCCACTTACTAAAATAATCAATGGCAACTAGTATAAAACAATGACCATTGGATGTATTTAGAGTGATCAGGCCAATGATGTCTATACCCTACGTTAAAAATGGCCATAGTGTAGATAATGTATGTAATTCTTGAGGTGAAGCATTTATCTTGTTTGCATAAACTTAGTATAAGTAGCAATGCCTAACAGGCTAGATGCAATCACTTCTATAGTTAACCAATAGTATCCCAGTTACATAATCTTCTTAGCGAGCATGTAGCCATTCATATAGGGGCTACATACTCCCCCGTGTACTTCCTTCATCAAAGCTTTGGCTTCTCTATCATTTATACACTTTAGAAGTGTACCATTAAAAGATCGTCAATATAAGGTGGATTCACTTATTAAGAACTGGGTGGTTAACCTCTAAATTGTCTTTTTATCATTTTTTTCAACCTTATTGGGACACGTGCCTTATTGTAGGAACATTTTGATGTCATGGTACCAAGGCTTTTCGTCATGTACGCCTTCAATTGCCATATAGAAAGTAGGCTTCTTTTTAACTTCAATTTTAAGCGGTTGAATTTTGACCCAACCAGACATTTGGATCATGGATGCTAAAGTGGCCAATGCATCAGCAAATTGGTTCTGAGTCCTTGGAATGTATGTGAACATGATTTCTTCAAGCCTCTCCACTAATTTAGTCAAGTGCCGGTGATGAGGTACCAATATAGGATCCTCCATTTTATATTCTCCTCGAGCCTAGCAAATAATGAGTGAATAATCTCCATATACTTCTAATTCTCGAGTCTCTTTATCTAAGGTCATTTTGAGTCCCATAATGCACACCTTATATTTAATAATATTGTTGGTGTATGGGAAAATGAGTCTTACAGTTACTGGGAACTACATACCTTCAGGGGATATCAATATTGTCCCAATTCTACACACAAACACATTGGTAGCTCTATTAAAGAATGTCTTCCATTTCGGGAGCTTTTTATCTTTTTCTTTATTCAAATCACCTTCAGCTACCAAGATATCCTCATTAGGAAATTTGACTTACACTTCTTGGGGAGAATCTTTAGGGGGATTCTTTGCTAGTTAATTTGCTAGGGCTTGACCCTTAACTAAATTTTAGTTAACATATGTGATGTCGAACTCTGATAATAACTATTGACGATTAATTTTCGTTCCGGTATACAAACACCTGCAACACAAGAAAACAACTACAAGGGGTATTGGAGGGTGCTTCGGTACAATCACTCTGATACCTAAGTTAGTTCCTTCGTCATGTAAAGAGAAAGATATCAAGTAGCTATAGTGTTTAGTGAATGGAAGGGGTCCCTATCCTTAGGGGTTTTACTTGGTATTTATAATGTGTCAATGGAGATTGTCCATAGATTAGATAATTAGACCGGGCTTAAATATCGAGTCGAATAATATAAGCCTACATAATAATTATCTAAAAATGCCTATCAACACTTATCCCCCACTTTCTTTGGTAACAAAGTTAGAAAAAAGAGTATCTTGGGAGGTTGATTTCATGGGATTTTCGGAAAGACTTATAATCTCAACTTGAAGAGGTTAGAGTGTTTGAAGAAGCAAAGGCTTAAAAAGGCAAAAACCGAGACTAATCAGAACACCTATAAATATTAGTATGCCTAAAAAGGCAAAGACCCAAAGAGGCTAGAGTGCCTGAAGCCTAAATAAGTGAAGGCCTAAAGAGGTTGATATGCCTAGGGAGGCAAGAGTGCCTGAAGAGGCCAGAGCACCCAAGGAAGTGAAAGTGCCTGAAGAGGCCAGAGTGCCTGAGGAGGCAAGAGTTCCTGAAGAGGTGGAAGTGTTTGAAAAAGCCAAAGTGCTTGAGGAGGCGAGAGTACCTAAAGAAGTCGGAGCGCCTGAGGAGGCATGAGTGCCTGAAGGGGCGAGAGAACCTGAAGAGACTGAGGCGCTTGATGAGGCAAGGGCTTAAGTAGAGCCGTAAGATAGGCTAGTTATCCCATAGTCCATTAATGTATAGGATTATAGGCTTGTTTGCTCATCATCCATGCAAATTTTTTGGACTTTTAGTAGTTTACCTATAACCACTTAACGGCTTAGGGTTTTCAATTAGCTTGTCACCTACTTATTAGATGGAGCCATTAAACTTATACTAGCATGGTGTCCATTGTGTATAGGATTTATAGCTATTGAAGAGTAGCCTGTTAGCACATTACATTTGCATGGGCTTAATCTTTTGCCGTAAGGTTTCAGGACAACGTATAACTTAAATCCGTTGTGCTGCTATCAGCAACTCAAATGTATTTCCAGTTGAATCATTCACTAAACTGTCGATCAATGGTTGTGCATGTGTTGGCATGCGTGGGAAAGCAAGTCGGAGTTTGATTGGAATGTGTGCTTCACACATCTATTTTGTAGATCGATCTTTGCAGCGGATTGGGCAACAGAATAGCTTGGATTGGAAAGTGGGGCCACTATCAAACCTCTCGGCATTGGACCATGGAAGCGCTCACTTTAATGCTTAGCAACTATTGTTCGTCATGTCAGAATCTCGGCATTCGCTTGGCCGAGTAACAAATAGATCGCCATGGAAACACTTAGGTCAGCATTTACTTGGCCGAGATTACAATTGATCGCATCAAACACAACGGCTCAGCAAGGTGTACAAGGCCCCTTAACATCACACTAAAAAGAGCTCGGTACTAAGTTTGGAGCAGCTTCTCGACCACTTGGATATATTCGGCTTCTCGGCTACATCAATTTCTTGTCATAAAAGTTCGGCAGCATGGTTGCCGTGTAGTTGCAACTGTACTACTTAGATAAGTCGGCATTGTAAGTCAAGGTGGAGCTTCTCGTCCATTCGGAATTCTCACAAAAAACATCGACTATTCAACCATGGTGGCTTAGCGACTTTATGCAACTCAAACAAAGAGCTCGGCATTTTGAGTTGCTGAAGCTTAATTGAGAATAGGGCTGGTCGTCGAAGAAAATCAAAGCTCGAGAGATATATTGTGCAATGGACAGCCTTCAACCTAGTCTTTCCAGAGTATATACAGAGCTGTCAAGACGCTTTTAAAGTTAGCCGAATGGCGTCACGTTCTGATTCTTACGCATTTGCCTCAACAAGTGGTCGTACTATGATCAAGTTACCCAGTGCTGATGGGTTTGCTTTTGATCTATCCCCTTCATGGGAAGATCCACTAGCTAGACGAGCTGTAGAAGCCGTCTTTAGGAAAGCTGTGATAGACAAGTGCTTCAACCAATTTCACCCAGCACTAAGTCCTACGAGACGCTAGTGTCAACCTCCTTGAGTTTGGTCAGGCTCATGCACGATGTATTCGAGATGATTACTGATCGGAATTTGGAGCTTAGTGACTAGCTTCATGCATTATGGCACTCGGCTCAGCCTTAGAGGAATGAAGTTGCTAAGCTTTGTTTACTGTTGCTTAAAGCTGAATCTCGGCATCAGGTATTCACATTGGAATGTTGTACGCCTCCTCGGAAGTTTGGAAAAGGATGCCAAGGTCACTTGGAAACTTTGCTCAGCATTGCTATCTGGTATATGAGATCATAGCCGTTTCTCGTCAACTCGGCATGGCCATGGATCTTCGGCTACTCGGCTGTGTTGGTTGGTAACACTTGCTCGGATACTCGGCACAATTCTGCCCTTCATACTTTAGATGAACCACTCGGCCAAAGCCAGTTGCTCGGCATAAATTATTCTCGGCATAGAACTTGAATAAATTGCACTCAGCACTTGGCATGGAACTTGGATAAAATTACACTCCGCATTCAGCTAGTGTTGATGTCGTCAATGGAAAGCTCTATCTCTTATTGCCATTATAGTATGGTTCGGCAATTCTTTCAATAAAGGACAGCCCTTCTTCGGTAAATTGGAAACTCGAATTCTGACCTTCTATTCCTTGGATGAAGTTAACTTGGAGCTTCATCTGGTCCTTTGAACATGGGTGTTCGGTGCTATTGATATGAGTGCTTCGGCAGGCATCAACTTAGTCGGTAAGGCATGCAGATTTAAACTCTGGAATTTAGAATCCAATTTGGTCTCGTAGTCTCGAAGTTCGAGCTTTGGAGTTCAACTCGGTTGCTAGTTGCTGTCGCGCGTCTCGCTAGTTGCTGCACAGACGATTCTTTGCCATGACAATTTTGAGATTGTTTTAAATCTAATGACAATGAAGTTATACTAATATAAACAAATGTTAAACAAAACATCAAATGATAGCCTAGACATTGCGATTTATGGCGAGCCGTTAACGAGACTCACAGCTTCAGAGAAATTTCGAAAGGCTCAAAGGAAAAAAATTTTAGATTTATACTCTTGTATTGAAAAATATGCTAGAGTCAAACCCAAAACATGTAAGAAAAATTGATCAGTTTCGCATGAAAGAGATCTCAAATCCTCCACCATGTGAAAAAAAATGGCAGTTATCGATGGTTTTCTCAACTTCAAAGGCACTAATAAATTTTGAAGAGTGGAGAAACTGTGAAATCAAACCTAATACATCTTCAAACATCAACATGTGTATGCAAAGAAATATTGATCCAAATTTAAAGCAAAAAGTGGAAGAGCAATCTTCCTAGACTAAGACAAGTTGGCAAACTATGAGCATATTAATAAGGGAATGAAAGCTCAAAAAAACCAAACTAGGAGGAGTTCGTCAAAAGGGAGAAAAGTTCACCACAAAATTCCAATAAATTCTCAACAAACGTAGGGAACATGTTGCTTGATTCCTACAGATGGTGCCAATTGTTGACAATTAATTTTCATTCTGGTATATGAATGCCTGTAACATGAGAAAACGGCTACGAAGGGCGTCGAAAGGTACTCTAGCGCGACCACTCCGATGCCTAAGTTAGTTCTCTCGTCATGTAGAGAGAAAGATATCAAGTAGCTATGGTGTTCAGCGAATGAAAGAGGGTCCCTTTCCTTATGGGTTTTATATGGTATTTATAGTGTGTTGATGGAGATTGTTTATAGATTGGATAATTAGAATGGGCTTAAGTATCAAGTTGACTAATATAAGCCCATATAATAATTATAAAAAAATACCTATCAATAGTAACATCTGCCGCTTTGACACCCTACCAATCAAGGTCAGCTTTTCCACTAAATACTTTAGGGGATCATGTTAAGTTCGTAATTCAATTTGATAGTTGAGTGTATATTGTTTGAGCTAATGCATAACCTAAACCAAAACACAATAAGTTCTTTCAATTTCAGAATATTTCTATTCTCCTTGTGTAAACTTCTTGCTAAGGTAGTATATAGTCTGCTCTTTTTCTTTCTCATCTTTCTAACCAAGCATACATCTCATGGACCCTAATAATACAGTGAGGTATAAAACAACGATTTCCCAAGTTTAAGAGCTACTAGAACTGGAGGGCTCATAAGGTATTCCTTGATTATTGTGAAGACTTCCTCATACTTTTCATCCTATCTTAAATCAACATTCTTCTTTAGTACCTTAAATAAAGGGTGACACTTGTCTATAAGTTGAGATATAAACCTAGCTATGTAGTTCAAAGACTCAATAAGCCTCTAACTTCTTTAAGTATGTGTGGGGAAGGCATGTCGAGTATTACTTTGACTTTATTATGATCCATTTCAATGCCCTTTTGACTAATTATGAAACCTAACAATTTGCCTGATGTCACCCTGAAGTTAAACTTCTCTAGGTTCAACTTCAACTAAAGCTTCCTTAACCTGTCAAACAATTTCCTCAAATTATTCATGTGATTTTCCCCTTCTTTAGATTTCGTAATCATATCGTTAATATATACTTCTACTTCTTTGTGCATTATGACATGAAAGATTGTGACCATTGCTCTTTGGTAAATTGCCCCAACATTTTTTAGTCCAAAAGGCATTATTTTGTAGCAAAATGTACCCCAAGTTGTAATGAAAGTCGTCTTGGTTTTATCTTTTTTGGACATTCAAATCTGATTGTACCCAATGAAGCTATCCATAAATAAGAAAAGATGGTTCCCAGCTGTATTATCTACTAAGACATTAATATGGGGCAAAGGAAAATTATCCTTCGGCGTTGCCTAATTGAGGTATCAGAAATCTATGCACGTTCTAACTTTCCCATTCTTCTTCATTATCGGCATAATATTGGCCACTCACTCAGGATAATCAGATACTTCGATGAAATTGACCTTAAGTAACTTCTTGACTTCTTCTTTTATCTTCAATAAGATATCTGGTCAGAATCTTCTTAGCTTCTACTTCTCAGGTTTAATGTCTTCTCATGTAGGCAGATGGTAAACTGTAATTAATAGATTTAACCCAAGCATATCCTCATAAGACTACGTGAACACATTTTGATACTCAAATAATAGTGTGGATATTTCTACCTTCTACTCTTCTTTTAGGTTCCCTCCAATCTTCAAATTCCTTAGGTTATCATTAGCCCTTTTATTAATTGTCTTTGTTAGCTTATCAATGGAAATTCTACTAGTCTCTTGTTTTTGCTAGCTCTCTTATATTTCACTGTAGTCATCGACATTGCTCCTCAAAACTAACCCAATAGGGCCAAAAGTGATATCAATATTTTGATCATCTACCTGCATGACGTTTCCCTAACTTTCATTCAGAGCATTAGATTTAGGCAAAAAGTGTGTAAAGAAAAGAGTATAAGTAAAGTAGAAATGAAACATAATGGAGAAAAGGAAACTGAGCTTTCATTTATTGAAATCAAGAGTTATTGCAAGTACATGATTTAGAACAAAGATAATTATTACAAAACTCATGAAAATATTAGACTATGATTCATCCTTATCTTAGAGAAGACCTATTGCCATTTATAGGGATGGAGAACCAATTATTTAAGTAAGGATGGAGCTTGTAGGATAGGCCCACCAATTCAACTTTGTCAGAGGTGTTTTCTTTAGAAGATTCAGAGGTCTGAACATCAACTCAAGTAAATGTTTCAATTAATGTTAGAAAGGTCATTGGGGCGTGATATAATCTATTATCTCTCTTGCCCCTCGCTTGCTTATTTTGTAACTCTTCCATCGAAGTTAGGATATAGCTAAGGCTGTAAGTACCAATCTAGCCTTCTTTGAACTTTAGCCTCTCGTCCTTCCTTTCCCAAGATTGGAAATTATGCACACTTCATCAAACATTTAGAGCCTAAAATCCTCCTGCTCCTCAATGACAATATAGGGTATGGCCGTTTCCTTATACATATCATACTCTTGATCTCTCAGAACTGTTATCACTTAGCCATTTGAAATAAACTTAACCTACTGTTGCAAACTCGAAGGATAGCCTCCGCTCCATAAATCTAGAGTCTTCCCAAGAGGAGGTTGAAGGACCTTAGGATGTCTAAAACTTGTAATTGAATGTTGAAAGTTTGAGGGCCAATGTCAATTGGCAAGTCAATCTCCCTTATAATTTCTCTTCTAGTTCCATCAAAACCCTTAACCATCATAAAACTAGGCTTAATCGCGATCATGTCGGCACCTAACAAATCTAAGGTAGCAAGAAGGTAGACATTTAATGACGATCCATTATCAATAAGGACTCTAGTTATGATTATATCATTGCTTCTCAACACTACAAAAGTGGTTTAGCGTGTTGGTTACCTTCCCCACCCAACTCTTCAGTAGAAAAAGAGATTTGATTCATAATAACAATAGAGTTGGTGATTAGTCCCATCCTTTCAGTCAACATTTCACGATAGACCTCAACCTCCCTCAAAGTTCAAAAAAGAGCTTCCTCAATGCGGTTCGAATGCCATCAACAAACCCACAAGTGATATTTGTATTAGAGTTTTGATAAGCTAATTCATTATCTTATATTCGCTTAACTTGATCATTTTGATGACGATAAACAACCTTTCCTCATATTCAACCGATTTATTGCTTGTTTCCTCTGGTACTTTCTTCTTTTAGGTCATAGACCCTGACGAGAATCAGGCTACTGAACCATTGACCTGCAGCTAAGCCTGAGCACTAGAGGGATTGGTAAGGCAAATCCTCCTGCTCCAATCGATTCCTATTGAGGCTAAGTATCTCTCTATCGATCAATTTTGCAAGCCAAGGCAAATGACTACCCATCTCTTAGAAATTAAGAGCTGAGTAGTAGACTGCCCTGACTACAACGATACTCTATGCACCAACTTGAACCTATCTAACCTGACCACTTGCTTGGCATCATTACTGTTGAGAGGTCGAGAGTCCTGTCCTACTCTAATCCTTAGCCACCCTTGTTCGGACGAACCTATGACTGCTTGGAACTCCTAATCGGCTACCCAATTAGGCTGTACTGTTTTGTCTATATCCTCCAAAAACACCACCAGTGCATTGCTGCCATGTGTTTAGGACCACTTGTAGAATTTGCCACTGTAATCATTACTTCTTCCGTGAATATTCCTTTTTACCTTTTTGTATACCTTGTACATTACTTCTTTAAGACTATACCTTTTTTGTCTTTTCCGTTTTTTTTGGGTATGTTGCCTTAAATTCTAGCATATAAATACCCCTTGCATTTATAGCTATGAAAAATCAAATTAAGCATTAATACACTTGACATTTTTCCTCTCGTAAGCACTGCTTTTTTACATCCATTTGACTCTTATCCTAATCCTTAAGTAAGGCTAGGTAGCGAGTAACCTCATTGACCATCTCATAGATTATATTGAGTTGTGCTATGAGTCCTCGGAAGTTCTATTAATGTGTCATATCCATTAGAGCTGTTCGTGGGATTTTCCTTACTTTTTATTCGCTTTTTTGTTCTTTCATACATTCTCCATCACTTCCTTTTTGAAGCTTTTAGCAAGCTTGGACCCATTTAGCAACTAACCTTGTCTATTCTTGATCACGGTTCACACCATCTTGGTATCAAAGCGGAGGTTATTGTTTGAGTTATAGTTTTGTTTATACTTTGTTTTGCGTGTGTGGAATAAAGCAAGTTATTGTATTCATTTATTTGCTATGCTTGTTAGCTGTTGCTTTCTTGGTAGCCGTTGCTTTCTTTGTTTATGGAAGTATTTAATAGAACACCTAATTAAAGAGTTTGAGCCTTGAATATATGGAGAAAATAACTAACCTAAGTGTAAACATTGGTTTTAAAGATGGAAACAATGGAGTTGTTCATTATGGCCGACAGTCTCAGGGAACCCCTAAGAGCATTGACGAGAGACTTAACAAGGTAACTAACCTCTTAGTGGATTTAACTTGAGCCATTCATGCGTTGGCTTATCTACCTACTAAAGCTACGCAAAACACCCCATAAGCTGCTCAGTTTGTTAGAGGTCAAAACCTAGCTTGACCCATTCGAGGTGAAGGAGTAAGCGGGCAAGTAAGATAAAAGATAAACATGAGAGAACAAGGTGAAGAGGACAAGGATGAATATTTTGAAGAAGAGCGAGCTGGAGTCCTTAGAGCATTTGACCATGTGAAGCTTTGGATTCCGAGCTTTAACGGATTTATGATTGCTGATGAATATCTAGAATGGGAAGAGAAAGTGAAGTGTATTTTTTATTATTATCAGTACAAAGATTACAAGAAAGTGAGAACTGCTGTTATTGAGTTCTCCAAATATGTCGCCTTGTGGTGAAAGAATTTTTAGGCTATGAGGAGGCGATAAAGTTACCAAGAGATTAATACTTAGCCTAAAATGAAAAGAATACTGAGAAATAAATTTATGTCATATACTTATCTGCAAGATACTTTCACTTGGCTTCAGGAGCTAAGGTAAGGAGGCCAAATAGTTGACAAGTATGTTTAAGAATTCCAAATGCTCATGATCTGATGTGAAGTGGAAGAACCACCAACATAAACAATCTCTAGGTTCCTTATTAGATTAAGAGGCGACATTCGAAACATTGTGGAACTCCAACAATTTACTACAATGGATGAAGCCATTAGAATAACTTAACGAGTAAAAAGATAGAGGAGAAGCCGAGTACCGACTAAGATAGGGAAGTCATCGAGCTTAGTTAAGTACTGAACCAATTCGAAAGGTGGATGTCTAAGCCGAATAGAAAAGCAAACCTAACAGCGATGTATTGGGCCAAACTTATAAGAAAGGGCAAGGATCCAATAGGAAGATGAGCCAGATTAAGTACTTCAAGTGCTAAGGGTTTGGACATATGGTTACCCACTACCCGAACTGAAGGATAATGGTCATCAAAGGAGACGTCTTGAAGCTAAAGGTAGAAAGTACTGATGAGAAACTTGAGGAGGAAGAGAGCACCGAGAAAGAAGCTACCAAGAAAGAACTGATTGAAGAGGATGTGTTTGCCTTGGACTTATACCAGTTTGCCTTAGTTGTCTAATGTACAATGAATGTCAAACCCTCGCGAGTGGAGGAGCAAAGGGAGAACTTGTTTCGTACCACCTGTAGAGTGAATGATTAGGTGAGTGCACTAATTGTTGATAATGGAAGTTGTACCAATGTGGCATCGATTGATTTTGTTACAAGGTTAAAACTGCTGACTATTGCACACCTGAGGTCATACAAGCTGTATTGGCTAAATGAGAAAGGGGCACTATATGTCACTCGGTAAGTACTACTGCTAATCATTATCGAACATAACTCTGACGAAATTCTCTATGACGTACTGCTTATGTGTGCTTCACATGTGTTGCTTGGCCAACTATGGCTATTTGATAGGAGAGTTATCCATGACAAGTGCAAAAACATGTATATGTTCAAGAAAGATGACCGAAAGATTATACTAAGCTCGATGCCGTTGAGAGAAGTTAACAAACTATAGACTAAACTTGCTCGTAGATTGAAGAAGACTCTAGTGATGAGTAAAGTTGAACTTCGAGAGGCCATCAATGCTGACGAGCCAACTCTTATGTTAGTCAAATGCCTATTAGAGATAAGGGAGGGGGGTGAACTACCCTAGGAAGTGAGAGCACTATTGGACGAATATGCCAATCTATTCCCAAAAGAGTTATCTGAAGGATTGCCCCCACTACGAGGCATAGAACACTGCATTAACTTAATACCCGTTGCCACCCCGTTAAATAAGTTTGCCTATCGAATGAGTCCTAAACAGGCTTTTGAGCTCTAATGTCAAGTCAATGAGTTACTAGAGAAAGGGTATGTTAGGGAAAGTCCTAGCCCTTGCATTGTACCAGCACTTCTAGTGCCGAAAAAGGATACAACTTGGTGGATGTATGTAGACAGTTGAGCCATAAACAAGATTATGATCAAATATAGGTATCTTATCTCGCGATTGGAAGACATGTTGGAAGAATTGAGTGGAACCACGATCTTCAGCAAAATTGATCTTAGGTCTTATTACTATCAAATTAGCATGAGGGTGGAAGACGAGTGGAAAACTACGTTCAAGGCTTGACATAGACTTTATGAATGGATAGTCATGCCCTTCTTATCAAATGCCTCGAGCACTTTCATGAGACTGAAGAACCATGTGCTGAGACATCTAATGGGGAAGTGTGTTGTGGTATACTTTGACGACATCCTAGTTTATGGTGCCGGGAGGAAGTGGTATTCTTAGGCTACGTAATAAGTAGAAGAAGCTCACGAGTGGTCGACTCCAACTACTTATGTTGACTTAAGAAGTTTCCATGGACTGACTTCATTCTATAGAAGATTCATTAGGAATTTTAGTACTCTCGCCACACCACTTACTGAGCTAACAAAAATGAACATAAACTTCTGATGGGGAGAAAAGGAGGAGAGGAGTTTTACTGAGATAAAGGAAAGGTTGACCTTTGCTCTTGTACTAATTCTACCTAATTTCGAGAAAATATTTGAGCTAGAGTTTGATGTGTTAAGCATTGGGATAGGCATTATCCTAATGCAAAAAGGCCAACCAATTGCCTTTTACAGTGAGAAGCTTAGAGGACCTCTGCTAAACTACTCTATGTATGATAAAGAACTCTTGGCATTGATTCAAGCACTGTAAGTATGGCAACATTATCTACTGCCAAGAGAATTTGTCATCTATACTGACCATAAGTCCTTGAGGTACCTCCAAAGTTAGACCAAGTTACCAAAGCAGCAAGCGAGATAGGTTGAATTCCTTAAAGGATTCAATTTTGTAATAAAATACAAACAAGGGAAGAGCAATGTAGTTGTAGATGCTCTTTTGAGGAGGTATGCCCTCCTGATTGAACTGCGGGGCAGATTATTTGGGTTTGTTAGCATTAAGGAGCAATACTCCGGGGATCTATGCTTTGGACCCATATTTTTATGTTGTGTTAGTGGAAGAACAGTTGATGAGTATCATATAGAGGGAAGATACTTGTTTCGAAGATGAAGAGGAAAATTGTGTGTACTGGCCTGTTCACTTTAGGAGCTGCTGATCAAGGAAGCTCACAGTGGAGGACTATCCGGACATTTTGGGGAGAAAAGAACATATGAATTACTAAGTGGTCGATTCTTTTGGCCAAGAATGAGGTGAGATATACACCGAGTTATTGAAAGTTGTGCCATGTACAAGAGGGCTAAGTACTAAGCCGAACAAGGAAGAGTAATGCCTTTGCCTATTCCGACGAAGCCATGGACCGAATTGAGCATGGACTTTGTTCTTAGATTACCATGAATTGCTTGAGGCAAAGCTTCTATAATGGTTTTCATGGATAGGTTCAACAAGATGGTATACTTCGTGCCTTGTTCCAAGACTAATGATGCTTCGACTATTGCTTCTCTTTTCTTGCAAAAGATTGTATGGTTACACAGCATATTGAGAAGTGTAATATCCAATAGAGACTCAAAGTTCTTGAGCCATTTTTGGAGGATCTGTAGCATTAGATGAGGACCAAGCTACTATTCAATGCTTTCTATTACCCCCAAACTGACAGCCAAACAGAGGTGATTAATCACACTTTAGGATCACTGCTCCGACCTACAGTGGGCAAGAACTTAGCTAACTAGGACGTTTATTTGCCGGTGGTTGAATTCGCTTACAACCGAACAGTGATTTATGACTTTAATCCCAAGTTGCCCCTTAATCATACCCCCGTACTTGTGCTCACGCAAAATGACCTTGACGCAAGAGCTAGAGCATAATCCCTTCAGCACATCTACAACAAAGTCATTCTAGACATCGATCAAGCCACCAAATGTATGTAAGAGAAGGCTAAGGGTAGGACAACGAAACATTTTCAGCCAAGAAACTTGGTGTGATTATACTTAAGAAAGATTTCTGAGCAAAAGGAGGAACAAACTATCTCCAAAGGTTGAAGGACCTTTTAGAATCCTCCAAAAGATCAATGATAACACCTACAAATTGGAGCTACCCACGAATTATGGGGTATTTGACAACTTTAACGTTGCCGACCTTAGTTTATATCACCTTGATGGAAGGCTGACCAAAGACTATTCGAATTTGATCCCAAATCCAAATTAACTTGGAAGGAATGATGGGAATTAGGTTATTAGACCATTGACCCACAACCGAGTCCAAGGACTAAAGGGACTAACAAGGCGAATCTTCTTGCTCCAACCGACTCCAGCTAAGGCCAAGTATCTCTCTACCGATCAACTCTACAAGCCGAGTTGAATGACTACCCATCTCTCGAAAATTATGTGCCAAGTAGTAGAATGCCTTGACTATAACGACACTCTATGCACTAGCTCAAACCTATCCGACTTGACCACTTGCTCGGCATCATTACTATTGAGAGGCCGAAAGTCCTATCCTACTCCAATCCTTAGCCACCTTTGTTCGGATGGACCTATGATTACTTGGAACTTCTGCTTAACTACCCAACCAGGCCATACTGCTTTGTCTACATCCTCCAATAGCACCACCCAAGGCATTGCTGCCATGTTTTCGGGACCACTCTTAGAATTTACTATTGTAATCATTGCTTCTTCCATGAATATTTCTTTTTACCCTTTGTATACCTTGTACATTACTTCTTTAGGACTATACTTTATTTTCTTTTCCTTTTTTTGGCATGTTGCCCTAAATTCTCAAATATAAATACCTCTTACATTTGCAACTGTAAAAACATCAGATTGAGCATTAATACACTTGACATTTTTCCTCTCGTAAACACTACTTGTTTACATCCATTCCGCTCTTATCATAACCCTTAAGCAAGGCTAGGTGGTGAGTAACCTCACCAGACCATCTCATACATCATATCGAGTTGTGCCGTAACTCCTCAAAAGTTTCATTAGTGCGTTATATCTATTGGAGCTGTTTGTAGGTTTTTGCTTACGTTTCATTCGCTTTTTTGTTCTTTTCCACATTTCCCATCACTTCCTTTTTCATGTTTTCAGTAAGCTTGAACCCTTTCAGTAAGCTTGAACCCTTTCAGTAAGCTTAAACCCATTCAGTAACTGGCTTTATCTGTTCTTGGTTACAGTTCGCACTATACCCTATTGGAGTGGGTAATCCCACCCACAAGGGAACTTGATTGCCCCGGGTTAATTGCCTGATAGTTAAATGGAGCAACCTTATATTCTTGGTGCTATGGGTACGTAGAAAGTGTACCTCTTGGTTCTTGCTTTTCTTTTGATTTGTAAAACTCAAAAACCTTGAGTTTCTACTTTAAACTAATCATATTGATGGCGAAATCTAAATCATCAAAAATTATGTTGATAATAGGGCCATAGTTAAGCAAAGGGTTGTTGTTGACATTTGGAACTGAAGCTTCTACGAAGTCTAATTAGACCAACCCTTTGTCAATCAAATCCTGAATTTTATTTTTTAGCCTCCAGTATGTATCAGTTGAATGACCCACCTACCCCTTTTGATTTAAAAGTCGCAAAAGCCGAATTAACTTTATGATAACTTTCTACTTTAAGAGTTAGAGCTTCAACACTCTTCCCATAATGGGTTCTAAAGCTTTTTTCATTTGATAGCTCCATAGCTTTGAGTAAAGCAATACTGTTAGTAAGGAAATTCAACTATGTTACGATTTTTCTAATGGTTTGCTCCAAAGAGTGAATCCTCAACTTAGTAGGATTGGTGATTTCGAAGTTGACATTATTGTTGTCGTTCTTCATGTTAATGTTGTTGTTTCCTTGGTTAGCTATTCTAGTTTAAGACTGAGCATAGATTAGACTTCTTTGAAAGGCTTGACGTTTGGACGCTATCTTTACAGCTTGGAAAGAACACTTTTCAATAAGTTAGCATAAATATTTTTACCTTTTTTTTAAAGAAATAATCTCAAAAATGCAAAAAATGCATGGCACACAGATGTAAAGAACATTAAGTTGGCAAGAAACTCATAATGTAGCAAAATACTTCATTTTTATTAATTCTAGTAATTTGTGGGGCTTATATTATTTGTCATTTTATTACATAAAAAGGAAAATTCCTAAGGCCTAAACTCTCTTCTTTTGGTGATGACTTTGCTCAACTTCCTCCTTCTTTCTCTTCTACACTTTAGGCACCTTTAACTTTTGAATTTTGCCCCTAACTTTTTTGAGTTGTGCTTCCAAGGCTTTTATCTTCTGTTGATATTCTTTATATTGGGCCTTCAGATTCTACATTCCTTCTCGTGGCTTCTCCGGTGTGTCTCTAACTTGATTTTCTTGTTTCTTCATCTTTACCTCTTCCCTTGATTTCTAAAGTTGGCAATAGATGAATTCGTTAGTTGTTTAAGATTTATCGGACATCCCTTTGATGATAGCGATTACCCTTTTACACCAAAGAGATTTGATGTTCAAGAGTTAGTCCACTTTATCAACTATAAGGATATTGGGATTATGAAAATTAACTATGATAAGCTCAAGTGTTGGTTTTTGAACTAAAGCTTGAAAGGGCCTAGCTTGCTAAATTATTGTAGCTGGATAATACCTAATGCAAGTATTGAATCCAATTAGAGGAACTACTTCAAATCCCTTGCATCCTTTAATCATCTAATCATTTGAATTCCATCTGGCCATCAAGGGTATCTCTTCAACCCCCATGTTTTGAAAATACTGAACCTAATGACTGGTAGCGATATTTTCAGGTAACTGGATCTGTTCTTCAAAGGATTTAATGAGATATCATATCGTTGTGTGAACTTGGCCGATTAAAATCTAGTTGGTGGCTTCTCATGTGATTAACAAACTAGACCATGAGTAGGGCCATGTTAGTTTTCAAATCCCCAGACTTCTTACTCTTGCGATGGTTCAACAAATAGATCTACTTAACTAAGAGGGCAAGTATGTAAGACTTCCTTTCCAAGAATTGAGATACCAATTCAATTACCCTAAAGTGAATACGACATGCTCTGTTTAGGAATAGAATGACATCGAACATCACTAAGATATAAGCGTTTACCCAATGTTAGTGCCAAGTTTCTAGATTTGCACAGAAGATGTCTCATTTCTCCTCATATTTCAATTCAGTGGAGAACCACATAATAATATCATCCATCTTATAGGCTTTCCCTTAAGTAGAACTTGGTTTATTTCTATTTTCCTTACACTTAGTAGTTTGTTGAAAATTTTTGGTGCAACGACCTTGAGATTTGGTACATAAATGTCATCAATGATAGCTGGAGCTTAAAGTAATTGGGAGTATTCTTCAATAATTGGGCTTAGTTAGTATAGGCTAAAACAAAAGGCAACGGCTTTGGGCTCCCAAAAATACACTAAAGCCTGTATCAAAGTAATGTTCGAAGTGATATTTTGTAAGGATATGATCGGTCTAACCTTGCTCTTAATGAATTTTTGCTTATCTAAGCTAAAAGGCTAAAGCCAATTCTCTAGTGAATTTTGACGCTCATGAAGCGAGTAGACATGAATCTCTTTGAAAGTATCTTGGACAGAGCTAGCCATTTCTACAAAAGAAAATTTTACATCAAAAGCCTATTCTAGTCTTTACATATAACCTTTACAAAGATATTTACAATGGATATGTTACAAGAGTCATTACAAATGAAAAAAAAATACAAGAAAAATTACAATGGCTCCACAGTTGCAAGTTTTTTGTTAGGTTTGCCACATTACTAATTCTTGCCAATTTTTGAAAAGAGGTTTCATATATGTAGAGGAGTGGGTTCTAATGGTTCTCAAGCTCTATGATCCCACATGTTTTCAAAGAAATGGTTCCTTGGTCATGTTAAAACTTAAGTGGGTTAACCTGGTTAACTCGGGAAGGTAGTTATCTTACAATATCCGAAGCTTACACAATGGTCTCCCTCTTAGGATCCTAAGACAACCTGGTTCTGACCATATCTGCTACACATTTCATGATTTAAATATTTAAACCATCCTTCCCCCACCACCAAATAAACACCATAAGTTAGTTGCAATAAATAAGTTAGTACAACTATTTCTACTTAAGAAATATATTTAAATGGATACTTACAATATAAATTGGGTAATTTGAAAAATAAATCTAACTTCGAGAGGTTTAAGTGGCTATCCCTCTTGACAATCATTAGTGGAGTTCCTAAGCTATCGAGCCTATTTTTTTTTAATTCATTTTTCTTAATTTGATTTAAACTAAACCTTATGCTTATTTAGTTTAAACCCTTGACTAAAATTAAGAAAAACCTGGCTTCTTATTTTTGAAAACAAATGGAGTTGCCACTTGATAAATTCGAGGAAAGGTGATTAAATTAGAATTGATCAGGCAGATCAATTTTAACTTAGTCACTAGCCTATGTTTTGAAAAATTTTTGAGAAATCTTTTAAGAAACCAAATTTACAAATTCAAAGGTTATTCTATTAAACCTTTTTGAGTACCACTTTAACTTTTCGAATTTAAGTTTACATTTCAGAATTACCCATCTAACTTAAGGGAGGGAGCTTATATTTATCTACAAAGGGAAAAAACTTAAAGAAAAAGGGGAAAAAATTCAAAGTGGAAAAAACAAATTTTTTATATTTTAAGTCACCCCGTAATTACTTACGGGTGCCTACATACCCGTTATTCAAAATCAAACTTCTATAATTCATTCTCCAAAAACATTAGTGATTCGTTTCTTTTAATTTCTAAAAGCCAATTAGGTTTACGTTTTAATCAATTTATTTTCTTTTAAGAAGGAAAAAAAAAAGAAGGGAACTAATTTTGAGTCATCATTTTTATTGAGAAATTCTAAAAGCCCTAATTTTGGGAAAAAAGAATTCATTACATTTTCTTTTATAAAACAAATTTTTCCATAAGAATTTTTTTTTTTAGATGGGTTTCTATTTTAAGTGATTAAAAATTTTTGTTTAGAGAAAGAAAATAAAAAAAGGTACATAAAAAAAATTAAGAATTTGAAAGTCATGAAAGAAGAAAATTTTCTTTTGAAAAATGATTTTTTTTAGAAGCTTTTTAAATTTTTTTAATAAATTCTCACAAAAAAATTTAAGGAAGAAAAGGGAAAAAAAGAACAAGAATAAAAAGGGAAAAGAAGGCATGGAAAGTCAATCTTCATGTTTCCTTTTTCTTTTTTTTTCTTTTTATTATATAATTAGTAACAACATAAAACAAAAATGAAAACCAAAGCAACCTTGTAAGCAGGTTGGACTATAGGTGGTCGAGTTAGGCACTTCGGGTCAGGTCGATTCAGCTAGGTTTAGATCTCCTACCACTCTTCATTGCTAGCTTTAAACAACCTCTCATAGAACGTTCTAATCCATATTTTCAATCGGTGATTGTGAATTTATGAGGGAACGATCAATGAAAGATGGTTTGATGTTAGTGCCATGCTTCAAAGTGGTTGTTTGAAAGATTTTAGATAAACACCAAGAGAGGTGGAGATGGTGGTCCTCGGTCGTAACTTAGGTGGTCATGACCAAGTGTGTTGGTAGTCGAAAGTGAAAGCTAGAGGCTTGATGATGCTTATAATTGTGGTGGTTTTCTTCAATTTATGAGATAATTGAAGAAAAATTGGAGGGAGAGAGAACTCGAGTCTAGAGTGAGAAAGCTTGATGATAGCTCGAATGAGAGGAAATTGATGAGTGTTTTATGTTGGGATGTGAAGTTTAAGTTCCTATTTATACCAATCGATGGTGGAACGAGCATTGAAAGTCAAAGGAAGGGATTAAATTTGAAGACCAAGATTGGTTTAATGCGGATTGGACATAAGATGTTGTATCCAAGTGTAATATTAGTCAAAACATGTTAATAGAGCCTCAATCTTGTTAAAAACACAAATTGGAAGCTTCAAATCCTCAATACTGAGCTCAAATCAAGCTAGTCAAACTCGGGAAACAAGTATGCATTTAAGGTTTTTTTCTAATTTTGAATCTAAATTTGACTTATTAAATTTCTAAATTTGGAAGTGTTAAAAGTTGGATTTAATATTAGGCTATGCCTAATACATGATTTCACCATTAATTCGGGTGGAATCATGTGAAAACCACATGAAAAATTGGCTTAAATGTGAGCCACCATGCTGGAAACAATGTAGACCTTGTTAGGGAAAGTTTGAGAATTCAAAGGAAATAGAGGGAATTGGCAAGAAACTTGCTTGGCACGTGTGGATGTGCTTGGAATGGCATGTGCACTACATGCGCCTAGGGAAAAAGTCAAGGCGCAAAGTGCCTACATTGTGGGGGTCTAGTCCCCATATTTCAAGGTAGAATGCCCTATTTATGAACTTTCATGGACTAGGTTTCACACCTAGTCCAATCCCCTTTCCCTTCTTCTTTTTTTTTTTTAGTTCTTCTTATTTTAAAAAAAAATAAAATAAAATAAATAAAATAGAAAATACTATACTAAACAAAGTTTCAACCTAAAATATACCAACCCTAAAATTAGATCCCATACAAACTTTTATTCAAGCCTTAATTTATTTATTTATGTTTACTTAAACCTGACATAAAAAAGTAAATGACCATTTTCTAAATAATTTAAAGACCCTAAAAAGAAATGACTCGTTTAACATGACCTAAGGACAATAAAAAATCTAAGGTCTTTATTTTCTTAAGATTCAGTCATTATTAATTTTTTTTGTTATTTTTCAATTTTTTTAATTCATGAAATACTAAACTATAAGAGGGTAAAAATGTGGTATCTAAAATCTACTAATACCTAACACAGAACGCAATGCACACTTTACACATACAAATTTAACATATTTACTCTTCAAAAAACACACCTCTGCCGTGCAACATCTTTGAGTTTCATTGAAGTGTTAACTTATTTTCACTCTACTCAACCCAATCAAGTATTATTTCATGTGTAACAACAATATTTTCTCATTTTTTAGCCAAGAATTACTTAATTTTTTAACCCGTTAACCCACAATGCATAATCCCTAAATTAACCAATTAATTGATATATTTTAGTTATTTGTTTAGAATCCTGTTAAAATCACTTGATATGTTACTCATGTTGTTAAAATGTGTTGGTTTATTCATGAAAACGTTGGTGTAACACCCAAATTTATAATTAAAATTGTACCTACACAATGTGTTAGTTAATTTTTGAAGATGATCGAAATACAAATGACATGTGATGTTTAGAGAATTAGTGTTGTATGAACTAACTTATTGGTGGTTCATAACATTTTTAGGATGAAAAATGGTGGGATATTTGAAACTAATTACGTATGCCCATAGAAACATTGTAAGTGGTGATACAGAGCTGGAGTATGATAGAGAGCCCGTTAAGAAGTTAAAGATGTGAATGATACAAGCTTCACTCACTTCTTGTAGAGGATTTGTGGAAATGTTTGAATAAATAGATAGACACGTTGTTGTTGTTTTCTTTCTTTCTTTTTTTTGTTTACCTCTTTCTGAACACTTCCACATTGTTTCCTTTTATTTTGTCATGAAACTATTATGACCTTTTTCATGTGATTTTGCAAAAGAGATAGAGCTAGGACACATTAATCCTCATACACTTAGGGCATGGGTGAGGTGGGGGTGGGGTTGATGGGTGTTGGTCAATCACCATTCATAGGTCATGTAGGAGTAGGGTTAGTAATTTAGAACATACAGTGGACTCAGACATAATACAACATAATTTAAATGAGCTAGTGTATAGAAAAATTTGATACAAGACATAAATGGGTCAAACCCATTTAAATACGGCAAGATTCATATTCGAATTTGGATTAAGCTTTCAGACCCAGACATGAGACATAATACACGTTATATATTCTTCCTTATTTGCATTTGTTGCATAAATTTTTTTCTAAGTCATAGATTTTAATTAAAGATATGAGATATTTTTAACTATATATCCTTCTTGTTGCATTGGAGTTTAAACAAGCAAAAAAATACGAAATCATGTATAGATCTTTTTCTATCACTCTTGAAAATCCAATAAATAATATGATAAATTTCAAAATTATCATTGGTAGTAATGTTAATATCCATTTAAGTCGTGGTTCTATATATTTTAATAATGTTATGTAACTTAAATTTATTAATATTATATACTCTTCTTGTTGTACCATGGTTTAAGCTAGCAAAAAATTATTAACCCATATGTAGATTATTTAACTTTCTCTCTTGAAATCTGACAAACAATGTAATAAATTTAGAAATCAACATAGGTAATAGTATTAATATCCATTTAATTTATGATTTCATTTAATTTAGTGATGTTATGTAAATTAATTTTTGAAATTTTATATATTTGATAAAATTTTGCTTTCTTTAAAATTTTTCTTTGGGTTTTATTTTTTTTATTAAATATGAAAATTCTATGTCGTTTGTCTTTATTAAATTTAAATATTATTATTGTTTTTTTCCCTTTATATTTGGAAATATTTTATAAGTTTAATTATAACTTTGTAATTAATAAATGGTATCAAACCTAAGATAAACGAGACACGACATGGTAGCATGAATTATCAACCCTAATATAAATAGGTCTAACTCAAACACAAGATACACTAGATTACTAATTTAGGTTTTTATACACGATTAATAAAAGGGTTGTGTCACAGGTGTAGGTTTTTCGAACACGAACCCATTTAAACATGGAAATGAGACATGATACAATAACGTGAATTGTTAGCCCTATGTAGGAAGGCCGTGTGAGTACTCTATAGATTTTGTCATGAAATTACTTTCCTTTGGTCTATTATACTAATCGTACCATTTATGTGTGATCATAGAAGATTACATATGCATTGCAGGTATGATGCAATGAGTTGTCGTTATGTCAAAATGATGAAGATATCTTGATACTTCACTACTATGAGACAGTAAAACTAAGGCTCTGCATGTTTAGCATGGCTATACTAGTAGATCTGCTTTGCTGTATGGTTTGATGCTCAAGAGATGGGAGGGGCCACTATCTTACTATAGATATGGGTATAGGATAGATTCCCCTACATTACTCTACTGAGTTTGTTGTGAACCATAACCAATAACAAGTAAGGCCCATCGTTAAATGGGTCCAAGCTTGCCGAAAGCTCAAAAAGGAAATAATAAGGAATGTGTGAAAGAATAGATGCGAATGAAAAGATAAGCAAAACTCAAGCTCCAATGGATATGACGTACCAATGGAACTTCCGAGGACTCACAGCACAACTCGATATAATGCACGAGATGGTCCAGTGAGATTACTCGCCACCTAGCCTTGCTTAAGGGTTAAGATAAGAGTGAAATGAGTGTAAACAGAGTAATGTTTATAAGAGACAAATTATCAAGTGTATTAATGATAATAACTCTATTCGTGACTACAAATATAAGGGTATTTATACCCATAAGTTAGGGTAACTACCCAAAAGGGAAAAGATTAAAAGGGCATTTCCTAATAAAGTAATGTATAGGATACAAAAGGGTAAAAATGAATATTCAAGAAAAACAATTATTGGTGTAACAGATTCTACACACATTATACGTAACGATGTTGTATTGGTGATGCCGTTAGAAGATGAAGAAAAAAAGTACAGTCGGCTAGCTTATCCAAACAGGGGTGACTTAGTCAATTCGAAGCCTCTCTCTTGGCATCTCAACAAAGGTGATGCCAAGTAATTGATTGGCTATGCATGAATGAGAATGAAGATTGGCTGTTGTCTTAGCCTTTCGCTTCTTAGCACACTATCTACGAGAAATAGATAGTTAATCGGCTCGGTAAGAGCAGAAAGATTTGTCTTGCTAGTCCTTTTAATCTTTGGGCTCAGCTATGGGTCAATGGTCCAATATCCTGATTCCTATCAAAGTCATTACGACTTTAACATACAGGAGGGGATGACATTAGCGGCTCGATGGTAGGTTCAATGCAATACTACACAACATGCTACCCATGTTATGGACACTTATAGGACTGCTTTGACTTATTGATTGGACATAGGTACAATACAATCTCTCCATTTGTATGTTGATATCTTACATTCACTACAATGTAATGTGATCCTCATTAGGTTGTATAAGAGCCTTACATTAAAGAGTCGATCAAGCTTCTACCCAATCTTATAGCATTGGGTAGTAGATATAGGCAGCTCGAGTTGCATTCATATGCTTCTATATTATCGAGTGATGTTTCACTGATTGTAGCATTTGCTAGTTCTATGGTACCAGCTACCCCCAAAGGACATCAACACCAGTGATCACCTACACCAAATCGACTTTCATGGAAGGACCAATGTGGATTGATTGCAGGTGCATAATCATTACATATACCTGTAGGTTGATCGCTACCTCTACTTGGTGTAGATGTAAGGACCATGCAGAGTTAACCCTAGTTACTGGTCCTTGTATAAGGAAATCATGCATCCATATGCAACCCATTAAGGGGCTATCATCGAATGCCTAGTAAGTAGTAACCACACTTGTCTTGCATTATACTTGAAAAAGATATTGACATACACTACCTTATTTATGTAATTTAAGTTGACTTACTTTGAGACGTGCAATTGGCAGAAAACTATCTAACTGCCTTCAATGTTGTGGATAGAGTACTATAGTTTATTGAAGAGCACAACAACTTATTTTGTATCCCTAGCATGTTCAACAACAATAGCAGGACTATAAGGCACCAGTCATGAATGAGGGAGTACCTAACCTAATGTTGTTTTGCCTCTTTATCCCTTAATTAGAGGTCGAGTTAAGGTTTGAGGAGGAGTTGCTTGGTGCACACATGGCCGTACTAATTAGGACCATTACATGCCATCTGAAGGGTGCCATTTAGTTGACTTGGGTGATATAGGTTCTAGATCAAGCGTCAAGTCTAGTTTCCAAGTCGATTCTAACTCTTACATGACTCCAAAGTTCTAGCATCACATGGAGATCTTCACTCAGCCAGCTCCAAATAAGCATCATTCAGGATATTCATAGCCATCATCTATGGGAGAAAGAGTGACGAAGTTGGATCCGCCTTCATAGTTGACTCTTTTGCCTCCAAGTGAGCTTAATGATACACTTGCAGAGTCCTTACAGTCTTTATTGAGATAAAGGCATTCCATGTTAAAACTAACATATTTGGTGTACATGCACTTTTCTAAAGACGTTTCTTGAACTTTTACTAAATGTTTACATTTATTATAAATTTTCTCATTTTGTATATATGGCATTGGTCACATCTTCTATTCAATAGAGTTTAGCATACATTTACTTTTCATATGTACTGAGGTATATAATATGAGTTGACTATCAGTGGAGTTTGTGTATTGGAAGGGAGAATTGAAATTTATGTTTGTTATTTAGACTTTAAATTTTAAGATAATGAGTAGATGTTGTAATTATTCAGTCTTTTAAAATATCTGCAATTATATTGGATCTTGAATATTTTGCAGATGTTGTAGTTGTTTTGTACTGTGTTTGTTGACTTTGTTAGTGTAGCGCAAGTGGTACAACATTAAAGGCACATATAGTGCATGCATCTTTTATTATAGTTTATTTCGAAAATTTTTTACACTAAAGGCACATGCTTCATATGCGCTTTTACTCCCCTATACCAAAAATATTTTTAGATAAAGGTCCTTTTTTCGTAATATTTTTTTAAAAGCATCCTGTATTCATAGAAAACTTTCAATTTGCCATGCTGTATTAAAAACTAATACATTTCATAACGTTTACAGCCTAAGTAATGTAATCATTTTCCTTAATCTAAAATCATGCGTCGAGCTTGGTTTTCTCTCGATTTTTATAAATTAGTTTTCTTTAAACTGATCAATATTAAACTCTACTCGTTAAATATTGACCATCGATTAGGTTTTAAAGAAAACAAGTTCTTTTAACTTTAAAAACATTTTGGAGTTACCACTTGACCGTAGTTGGGAAAGAAAGTTAAGTTATAACCAATTGAGTGAATTGGTTATAACTTAACTACCGGTCTATCAATAAAACCAATTTTTAAAACAGTTTTTTAAAACTAAAGATTTGGATCCGGAGGCTAGCTTATTAAATCCTAAATGGATACCATTTTCAACTTTTCGAATTTAATTTTGCTTTTTAAATACCCTTCCAATAATGTTTATTTACAAGAAATAACTGAAATTATACCTATTTACAAAAAATAAGGATTTAAAGAATTATTTACTAAAGGGGGAAAATAATTTTTTTCTATATTTTAAGTTACCCCATACGTATGGGTATTTACGTACCCACTATTCGGGATCAGACTTCTATAATTCGTTTTATGAAAACTTTGATTTTAAACTTGAAAGGAAAACCGAGTTTTCGTTTTAAGTAGGTTTGGGTTTTATTGGGAAAAGTACAAAAGGTCTTAAATCCAAGTTTTATTTTTGGAAAGTTCTAGAAAAGGTCCTAATTTGAAAAAGGGGTTGCTTATTTTTATTTTAGGAAACCAATTTTTTAAGTGATAAAATAGTTTTTTTTTTCTTTTTTCTTTTTTTTTATTTCATTAACCTATTTTTATCTTATTTTTATTGTCATTTATCGTTGTTTTTATTTCATGACAAACTTAAGCTCTTCTCTTTTTCTCTTCTTTATTTTTTCTTCTTTTTCATTTTTTTATTATTACAAATACATGAGTAATAAATTAAACAAAAAGTAAAATAAATAAATAAATAAAATAATAATAAAAAATATATATATATAGCAGACTAGGTTGACTTAGGTGACTCTAAACTCCAATTGTAGTGATTGGTTGAGGTGGTTTCGGATGCCTATTAATGTCAAAACGAGTGGGAAAGGGGAGATTTATGACTTTTGTATTAGACTTGGGGGTGGAGGTAAGCTCGGTGCCTTGATGTTCGGTGGTTGTTTAGGTGGTAATCGGAGTTGGTGGCTTAATAAAAAATATATATATAGCAGACTATGTCTTACATCTAAGGGGAATACCCTTATATATACAAAAAGCCTTTACAATTTAATGGTTAAGATCAATTCGATCTAACGGTTACAATTGACTCCCAACTACCACATTCACCTACCCCACCTACTACTGTACAAGCTTCTGGACTTCTCTAGAACCTTCTAGAGCTTTTTATCTTCTATAAGCTTTTAGGGGGCTTAGGCGTTAGTCTTGGGCTTTAGGAACCTGTTGGGAATGGCTCATTTTGGGAGGTCTGTAACATTCTCCCCCGTTCAATCCGGCAACGCCCTCATCGCTCCTTCATCATGGAACTTTTGAATCTTGTCTTTGAATTGCCATAGTGCTTCGGCTTGTTCCCAACTAGCCTCACTCTCTGGTCTTCCCTTCTACATTATCATATACTCATGTCTAGGAGTCTGTCCACGTCTCCTCACATGTCTATCAACAATGATCCCTTCAACTTCCTTATCAAATGAATCATGTACTCCTATTGGGGCCCTTTGTGATATAGCTCTTATAAGGTCTTCCTCATCCTTGTGGAATGGTTTTAGCATGCTTACGTGGAAAATCGGGTGGAATTTCAGTTTGGATGGAAGTTCCAATTTGTAAGACACTTGGCCCACTCGTTTCACTATTGGGAATGGACCCTCGTAGTACCTCATTAGACCTTTATGTAGTTGTCCCCTCGTACGTTGTATCAAATGTAACTTAATAAGCACTTGGTCACCTACTTGATATTCCATCGGCCTACACTTCTTGTCTGCAATCTTCTTCATTCTCTTGATAGCTCGATCTAAGTATGTTCGAGCTAAGTCATGATTTTCTTACCATTCCCTTACAAATTTATATGCAGGAGGGCTGGAACCCATATATCTCATTGTCACTATATGAGGAGTTAAGGGTTGCCTTCCCAAGACGATCTCGAAAGGACTCTATCTGATGGACTCATTCTTCTATAGGTTGAACGTGAATTGTGCCACATCTAACAACTTGGTCCAATCGCATTGGTTAGCTCCTAGAAAATGCCTTAAGTATAATTCTACTGAAGCATTCACTCGCTCCGTCTAACCATCCGTTTGGGGATGCAAACTAGTTGAAAAGTTCAACTCGGATCCCAGAAGTTTAAATAATTTTGTCCAAAATTTCCTTGTAAATTGCCCATCTCGATCACTCACAATGTTTCTTGGCAAGCCCTAATACTTTACTACATGTCTCAGGAACAATCGAGCAACCTCATCTATCGGACACTCCTTTGTTGTTGGAACAAATGTCGCATATTTTGAGAACTTATCTACTACAACCATGATTGTATCATACCCTTCCGATCGGGGTAAACTTACAATGAAGTCCATGGAAACACTCTCCCATGGTCATTCAAGAATGGGAAGAGGCTCTAGTAGTCCCGGAGTTGCCTTGTATTCAACTTTGTCTTATTGGAACACGAGACAAGTTAGGACATAGTTCTCAACATCTTCCTTCATGTGTGGCCAAAAATACATTTCTTCCACCAAGGCTTAGGTACGGTGCATTCCTGGATGACCTGCCCATATAAAATCATGACATTCTCTAAGCATCTCCCTTCTTAAGTTCAAGGATTAGGGCACATAAATCCGTTGTCCTTTTGTATATATTAGTCCATTCTCTTGCCAAAATCTCCTTGTTATCCCCTCTTGACATTGGATCAATAGAGCTTTAGCTTGTTTATCACTGTCATCTCCTTTTCATGCACTGGATATCGCTTATCTGTATCATTCAAGTTCTAGCTCTCAAATGCCACAAGGTGTCCTTCCTGCATTAAAACCCTCCAATAGCAAAATCATTAGCATCTGTATATACCTCAAAGGGTTTGCTAAAGTTAGGAAGAAGAAGGACCGGCTCCTTAGTGATTGCCATCTTCAAGGTCTCGAGTGCCTGTCATCTATCTGTAGTCCAAACCCAAGGGGTATTCCTTTTAAGTAAGTCTGTCAATGGGCTCGCTATCCTCGAATAGCCCTTAATGAATCTTCTATAGTAATTTACTAAGCCAAGGAAGGATCTTAGCTCAGTAGGCTTGGTAGGTTCCTTCCAATCCTAGATAGCCCGCACCTTTCCTTCGTCCATTCTAATCTTTCCTCTCCCCACTATGTGACTAAGGAACGTCACCTCTTCTTGTGCAAAAGCACATTTCTCTATTTTCACATATAGATCATTCCTTCTCAAAGCTAAGAATACCGAGTGAAGCTGCTCTATTTGTTCCTCTAACGTCTTACTATAAATCATAATGTCATCTAAGTATACTACTACAAATTGATCAAGAAAGGGGGGCAAAACATGATTCATAAGTGTACAGAGAGTAGCAGGGGCTTTGGTAAGGCCGAACAGCATGACTAGGAATTCAAAAGCACCATACCTTGTAACACAAGTGGTCTTGGGTTCGTCTCCTTCTGCAATCCTCGCTTGGTGATATCCCGACCATAAATCCAATTTCGAGAAGTATCTATCTTCTCCCAACCTATCGAATAGGTTCGATACCAGTAGAATTGGATACTTATTCTTTATAGTGACCTTATTTAAGTCTTGATAATCAATACACATTTGGAGTGATCCATCTTGTTTCTTCTAAAAGAGTACAGGAGCTCCAAAAGGTACCTTTAAAGGCCTAATGAAACCTGCTTCTAGTAATTCCTTCAATTGTTACCTTAACTCTTCTAATTCTGGAGGTGACATCCTGTATGGGACGGTGGCGGGCAACATGGCTCTAGGTTCCAATTCTATCACATAGTCTATCTCTCTTCTTGGTGGTAACCTCTTGGGCAACGTTGGTGGCATTATATCTCTAAATTCTTCCAATATCTCCTCCACTTGAGGTGGAACCCTTTCTTGACTAATAGTTTCTTCCTTGACTTTTAAGGTAGCTAAATAAGTGACTTCATTCTTCTTGAATCCCTTTTCCAATTGCATAGCCAATAGGAATTTAGTGGTTTGGCCTACCTTTCTTATGACGGGGACTACATATTGTGAGTTGTGATCAAGTACAAAAATGCAGTTAGCTTACGGTATGATAAGTGCATCAATGTGATCTAGGAAATCCATCCCAATCACAAACTCAAAATCATCCATTGGCACTACTTCAACTGTCTCCTTTCCCTACCAACCCCCAATATGGAGCTCTATCTCCTTGATTACTCCAATAGTGGGAACTTCTTTTGAGTTAACTATTTTGAGCCATGTTTTGGTCTCCTCCACTTTTAGCCCCAACTTCTTTGTTGCCATATCAGAAATGAAAAGATGAGATGCTCCTGTGTCTACGAGGGCATTAAGTTGCTTACCTGTTACCGATACTTCTGTATACATCAATCCTTTTCTTTCGTTAACTTGAGATTTCATGGCACTAAGTAGACGAACTAACCCTAACTGAGCATCATCCCTATCATCTGAGCTTTCACTTGCTACTAGTGCTGCCAATCTCTCTTTCTTCAGACACTCCCTGGCATAATGGGGACCATTACAAAAATAACATTTATATTTATGAGGTTTCCATCTTTCCCCGTCTCTCCCTTCACGAGTTCTACCTTGATCGTTATCTCTTTCCTCTGCGTTGGTTTTCCCTTTGGAAGAACTCCCACTCTTCTCCCTTTCAGCTATCCCTTTCCATCTTCCCCTTGTGATCTTAGGATCTATCTTCCAAAATTCCATTAAGCCTTCAGCAACTACTATAGCCTTGGAAATGTTTTCCACTCCCCTCCACTTCAGTTCTAATTTATCCCAGGGCTTTAAACTATCCACAAACATTACCAAAGCATCCTCTTAGTTGAGGTCTGGGATCTCCAACATCAACTCTGAAAATTCTTTTACATATTGCTTTATGTCACCCTTATGGGTTAGGTGACACAATTTCACCTTTGCTTCCTTAGCAGCATTTTGAGGGGAGAATTGACCCTTCAGCTCTTGTGCAAAGCTATCCTATGTGTTGATATCAGCTACCCTCCTATGCTATCATACCATAGCAGAGTCTTTCAAATATATAGCAGTAGTACGTACCTTTTCAGCATCATCTAAGATTCCTACAGCGTTAAAGTATTGTTCTACTCCCCATAAGAAGTTGTCTACTTTTTAAGCGGACCACGTTTCATTAAAATGCTCTAGCTTTGGAACATCAACCCTATGGCCCGTTTGGATGGTCACTCCTTTTGTAATAGCAATTTGACAAGCCGTCAATTGCATCTTGAGATCTTCAATCTCCTGATACATGGCTACTACCACTGCATCAATCTTAGCTTCATAAGCCTCTTCCTTAGTTTCTAAAGCTGTGACTCAGGCTTAGAGAGCATCACCCTTCTCTTCAATAACATTTCCATGCTGCTTAAGCTCTTCTACTGCCCGATTCAGTGCTCCTTGCAATTTTCCTTGGAGTTCTTCCTCCATTTCCTCAAGACTGCCTTAAGACTCATTAAATTGTTCCTTAGCCTCAACAATGCTCAACTTTGCCTTATTCATCCTATTAAGGAGGGAGTTCAATTAGTCTCGGGACTTGGCCCTTTGCCTGGTAATATAGCAATCATCATGGTCGGCCAACTCATCGACTATTAAAGTGTTGTTGTTTCCTCCAGATGATATTTTCTCCACAAGTAGTCCCTTTTTCAAGCTCTAATATCACTTGTCACTAGTGGATTCCGTCACTCTATCCCGTGTGGCACTTAGCGTTCCTGACTACACTAAGGAAGGCTAAATTAGCCTGTAATATACTCACAAAGTTTAGAGAGAGAAACACTGAAGGTATGTTGTATTCACTCAAATGACTTGTATCCTACATCTGAGGGGAACACCCTTATATATATAGAAAGCTTTTACAATTTAATGGTTAAGATCAATTCGATCTAACGATTACAATTGACTCTCAACTACTATATTCACCTACCCCACCTACTACTGTACAAGATTTTAGACTTCTCTAGAACCTTCTGGAGCTTTTCATCTTCTAGAAGCTTTTAAGGGGCTTGGGCTTTAGTCTTGGGCTTTAGGATCCTCTTGGGAATGGCCCATTTTTGGAGGTCCGTAACACAAGAACTTCATGAGCATCATTCGGTTGAGAAGCATACAGCCGTTTCCCATTTTTGTTTTATTTAACATGAATAATTACTCCTACAAAATGTTTCCTGTCTTTGTTTCTTTTTACAAATTGTTTTCTGTCTTTATTCTTTTTTTTTTATTTTCTTTATTTTTAGTTTTTTTTGTACTTCCCTTTATTTATTATGTGATAAGAGAAGAAACTTACCGTTTATTTTTTCCCTTTATGCTAAAGTATGTTGTATTCTTTAATCATTGGCGATTTGTATGTATTGCTACTCTTTTTTGTAATGACTTCTTTATTCAAGGTCCAATTCTTTGATTTATGCATTGATTTAATAATAATTTTATTTTAAAAGATTAAATACGAAATATATTAAAATTGTCCGATTGTAATAGATATACACAATTTTGTTCCATTTTTTTTTATTGGTCTTTGGTGATTCTAAAAGTAGCATTTAAGCTTCAATGGCTGCAAACATAATTGTATCATTGTTTGAATCATACCTTCCGCAAAACCCGGTAAAAAAAAAAAGATGATAATAATAATAATTATAATAATAATGTTAGGAATATAAAATAAGGGAAGGAATAAGATGGTGGAATAAAGATTTAAAGACATGGTATAGCTTATAATTTATAAGAGATAGCAAGGGCAATTTCATTATGGTAAAGGATTCAGACTTCCTATAATCTCTTATCCGAAATAAACCCTATATCTTTTCCTTTTACTTTTTTATAGGATTAGAAAACTTATGGTTCTCAACTCAACCCCTTTCAAATTCAAAGCCAAAATTTGGATGGGGTCAGGGCAAGAGAAAAATTGATGAAACTTTAAGAAAACGCAAAGATACAACGATTTTAAATAAGTCCTTTGTCTATCTAACATAGAAATTCGTGCTTCTTCAAGAAGATGTTGTAAAAACTATAAAGATTTCCGTTCTTGCAACTTCACGAGTTTATAATTCAAGTTTAGAGTGTTTCTTATCATGAATTACATGTAAGTATTGTTTTTGTTCTTGTTCTTTTTTTTAAGGAATTCTTAGTTTTGTGGTTTTGGTGTAAGTTTAGCGAAGGCGGTTAACAAGATGGATGGGAACGATGATGATATGGTTATGGTGTAAATTGCATATTATTGGCATTGCCAAACCGATGTTGGAGTGTATGGAGTTGGGGTGTGCGATGAGGTGGTATGTGCACGTCGTGCATAAGTGTGGTGAATTTTTTAGTATTTTTAATATATGTGAATTCATGTGCAAGTAGCATGTAGGTGTGTATGCCATTTATAGGAAAGGGAAGAGAGAAAAGAAAAGATGACGAGAGGGAGAGAGAAAGATGGGATGAGAGAGAAGGGTTTGTAGAGAGAGAGAGAGCTATATTATAGGACATTGAAAAGTGTACGGAAGGATATGAAAAGATATGTGTAGTGTGGTTTGAAAACTCAGACGTTGAAACAAAGGGTTGAGTAAAAGCAAAAGAGTGTTAAGTTGAGTTAATGATTAATGAATTAAGTTTTGAATCTAGTATTATATTTGTGACTAGGTGCTAGGATTCATATAGTGCCAGACTTCATTAAGATGAGAGTACCAAGTACGGGATATATGTTTGTTGATTGTATGTGTTAGGCTAGTATGTATGTAAACCGAACTTAATTGAAAATCAGACCTAATTAATAGTGCTACTTGTGCTTGGCTTCTACCACCCACTAGTTGGGTCTAGTAGTATTGGTGAGGCACCTGGTGATCTTTATGCGAGCTGTTCCAGGTGGAGTCTTACATTGAAAGGACCTAAGTACAACTAGGATGGTTTTTGGCACTCAAGTGATTAGGGAGAATCCAACACTAATACTTATATAGCATTTATATATTGTATATGTAGAGGTCATAAGTAACCTTAAGTCTCGAGATGCTAGGACTGTGCTGCTTATAGATTTAAATAACTAGATCTAATTGATTGTTTGTTATATTTATGACTGTTACTCATATGTATTTGGCTTGTTACATGTATGTTCATGCGCATGTGTATTGTATCTTATACTAAGCATTAGCTCACCTTTCAAGAAATTATTGTTTTTCAGATGCAGGTTCAAGGTGTAAAGTTTATAGTGGTTAATCTGTAAGGGATGCGAGTTATGATTACCTATATTATGATGAGGAGGGTGATGTTTGTTATTATGGTGATGCAGTAGAGACAGCGTGGCTTAGATTTTAAGAGTGAACTATTAAGGATCATATGTTATTGTTTCATGTTATATATTTTTGGAAACTGTTGATTGATTGGAGTCGCTTGTGACTCCTTTAGATAATGTTACTTTAAGTTGTTTGTCTTAAAGTTATATCATATTTAAGTTCATTTACTTGAAATAGTTGGGTTCATGTACTATTGTGGTATGTAGAAATTGGGTGGTCAACATTTTACTTTAATTCAGATTTGAGGTTATTAAATTGTGAGTTAACAGATTTCATGTAATTATTTTGTTGATCTTAGACAGGGTACAAGTTCCTAAACGCTTGACATGTCTATAGAGGATAAGAACATGTAGTGAGCTACATTACACCTTCACTTTTCAATGACTTTTGTAATTTAAAACATTTAGAACGTTAGCTTTATAATTTCATGATTATGGATGACCATTGTTTAATTAAGAATCTAACTTACTTTTTATAATTTATACATATGGGTTATGATATTAGATGACAGGTTCTTTATAAATATAAGTTTATGTTCTTACAAAGTCTTAAGAAGGATGGAAAAAAAAAAATCAAGGTTCTTCTTTGTTATATATTTAGCTTTTTACAAAGTTTTAAGAAGGTTGGAAAAAAAAAAATCACAATGATCATGGTGGAATGTTATATAATTGTGATTTGAGTTTCACAATATACCATCTTAATTTTACATCCGTGTGAATAAAGAAATCCTAATCTACTTAAATTAATTGAACTATGCGCATTATGTGTGTGAAAATTAATATAACAGTGTAGTGAAATTTAAAGCATAAAAACTTTATCGAATCAAACTATACACATGATTGTAAACAATGTTAAAAATGTGTTAAAAACGTATTAAGAACATCTACAATAAAGTAATACGTTATAAATTCATTTTCTAAAATAGACTCATATTTACTTTAATCACATTTAATCTGCTTCATCGAGAAATTGCTAAGTGCTCATAGTAATTATAATCAAGATATTGGTTGGAGTACTTCATAAATAGTAAAGATAATAAGCCAAATTTTCATTGGAAATTTGTGAAGTAATTATTTACAAATTGATTCCTCCTCAAATTAACAACATTGAATTTCACTTATTTTAATTAAGTATGGTTGTAAAAATTTTAATTGTATACCATAAATTTATTGTATATGCTTATTTAATTTTTTCTACACACAATGCAAGTGTGCTACTATTAGTAATGGTTAAAATCAAAGCAA
Organism: Lumnitzera littorea; assembly: GCA_024138015.1. Lineage (NCBI taxonomy): Eukaryota > Viridiplantae > Streptophyta > Magnoliopsida > Myrtales > Combretaceae > Lumnitzera > Lumnitzera littorea. The sequence continues at coordinate 62,210,954 of JAMXBB010000006.1, forward strand.
TGATATTAAGAAGTTATTATTGAGTTAAGTTACCTAATGATGTTGTGTGTATAGTTTCTATGGTTGATCTAGTTGATAGGGTGCAATGAAAAACAAAATAGTATTGCTATTGTCACATTTAATAACTTTTACTACTTCTAAAATAAATTTATTATAAATAACAAAATGTTGGGTATACTAATGAAATGATTTTCCAATCAAATTCAAATAATTAAATTGTACATATTAAAAAAGAAAAAAAGGTTGATTGAATGTAAAGTTTCCATTTTACCCTATTGGAATTTTCTTATCATATTCATAATATTTCTATCACCATAATAAAAAGTTAGTAATGATTACTAGTTTAATGATTTTTTTTTCCTAAACAAAATGTTCATATTATTATTAATTACCAACTATCTAATTGGGTATTTTCTATGGATACACTGTGAGACATACTACAACTAGTAAAGTTAAAGAGGATGTGTTTCTGGAGTTGGGATGAGGGTTTATATCACCAATGCATAGGACACATTCCTCTCTTAGTATAGGAAGCTATCCAATTAGGTACTAAGTTGGCTTTTCTACTGACTAATGTTTTTAAGCTTAGATCGAAAGGTTCACATATGAATGAGAAGGTTAAGAGTCGAAAGGGTTAACTAAGAACGAATCAAGGTTAATAAAAATATTATAATATAATTTATATTTAGGTATAAAATAATAAAAATTATCTACATCCTTAAGAATCGAATGTCGAGAGTTTTTTACAATCTATTTTTTGTTTTTCTTTAATCTATATTTATTTTTTTAACAAATTGGCGTATTTTTAAGAAAATATAAGCAAAAATAATGTATTTTAACTTTAAAAAAAAAAACCTAATTGATTCTTATAGAAACCAAGTTGGCCCGATGGGATCAACTAGTCAAACCCTTGTCACTATTGATGAAGGTTAAATGGGTAACTTCAACCGAATTGATGGACAGATTAAACCTGGTTAGATTAGGAATGATAACCTGAGTCCGATAATACTGCTACTAACACGAGTAAAAGAGATGTTACAATTAGAAACAAAGGACAAAGCATAGATTTAGGCAATAATGTCTCCAATGCTTAGTAAGTCAAGTCGACAAGCCCATTAATTGTCTTAATGGTAGCTCTGTAGTCAGATTCACACTTTGTTTAGCATGAATGAAATTGTTGGAAAGGTATGTAAATGGAATGAAACCAATGGAAATTTTGTGTTTGGATATTAAAAGTGAAGATGAAAATGGGTAGAAATGAGAAGAAATCAGTAGAAATCTTTCCACTTTAAAAGCTACTTATTTTCTCTTCACTTTTGGAGAGAAATGGGTGGAAATGGATAGAATTCCATCGTAATTACAAAAGTAACCCTAAAAGAAAAATTAAACATATAAAAGTTAGGGATATTTAGGTATATTACTAACATTATTTCCTTTCATTTCCTTCTGTTTTTTCTTTATAGGCCCAAATAAGAAATTAATACTATATTTGTTTTTCTTTAATTTCCTTTCCACAAATTATTGCTTATTTTCGCTCTCTTTAAGATTACTAAATATGGTGTCAATAAGGACATATTGCTAGCCTTGATCACAAACACAAGTCACACTCCTTCCAAGGTCGCATGTGCTTGAGCTACTTTTGCATTCAAACAAAGCATCTTTTTTGTCTTTCCCACAATAAGCATCCCTTAGCTGTCTTTCACTGCAACAGTCACCACCACCGACTCCCTTTTTGACACCTAAGAGGCATCAACATTCAGTTTCAAACAAGATTTAGACAATTTATACCAAGTGATGACACTTGGGTTGGCTCTCTTTGCTTCATATTCCATTGGTAAGCCATCTTCTTCCTTTTCCTTCCAATAGTGAGCCAAAACCCTAGATTTTTCAATTAATTTCTCTAGCTCTAAGATTCTACCCTCATAGACAACTCTACATCATTCTTTCCAGATTCTCTAAGCCACCTAACTAATTTTACCCTTTGTTTTAGATTTGTCGCCCCTTGCTACCTTAGCAACTCCCATAGATTTTTCAATTAATTTCTCTAGCTATAAGATTCTACCCTCATAGACAACTCTACATTGTTCTTTCCATATTCTCTAAGCCACCTAACTAATTTTACCCTTTGTTTTAGATTTGTCACCCCTTGCTACCTTAGCAACTCCCATAAACCATTCCATAAAATGGCTATGTGAAGCTCTACTAACATAGACCCAAGAGTGACAAAGTACACTGCTTTCGTTCAAGTACACAACAACAACATATGCTCTACCAACTCAATGTCATCATAGAAAGGGCACTTGGCAAAGGAGTCACCTTTTGCTTAAAAAGCCGTTCCATGGCGGGAAGATTGTTATGCATAAGACGCCATAGAAAGTGTTGAACTTTAGGTAAGGTTTTGATTCTCTAAATTTTATTCTACTGTTTTTTAGACAATTTTCTTAAGAAAGATGAAAATAATCGCTGGTCATACGTTTGGCTTTGTTTTAGATGTTTATACGTAGACTTTGCAATACACTCTCTTTGTCTATTATGCGGCTGTACTATGGAGTCTTCTTAAGCAGAAAATCTTAAAGGTATATGCTTTACCCTTCCAATATTTTTATCATTTAAGAAATTCCTTATCTTGTTTATGTCCCAACTTATTGTCTCATTGTCGGTAAAGTCACATGCTTTCATATCCAGCCACTACATATGAGGAAACGTAGTCAGTTTTCGATCCTTAGAGAAAGGAACCCACTTGTCTTTCCAAGAAAAAATTCTTGATCCTAAATTCACTTTCCAAAAAGCTCCCTCAAACAAAGTTCTCTTTCCTTCCAAAAGGCTATTCCAACCCTAGGAGGCTTTGCTACCTTTTGTTGCTTCATAAAAGTCCTTTAAGGGAAAATAAATTCCCCTTAAGATCCGAACCCATAGAGCATTGGGATTTGTTTCTACCATCTAAGCTAACTTTGTGAGAAGAGTAAGATTAGACAATCTTAAAACTTTAAAATTCAAATGTTCCAACTAGCCTAATGAATCTTCCTCTCATCCTTTTTCTGGCCTAAAAAAAAAAATCTAGCAACTAGGGAACTCACCTCTCTGCCCAACTTAATGGGAAAAGCAAAGCAAGACATCGAATAGGTAGATATGGCAGTAGTCGCTAATTTAATTAAGATCTCTCTACTAGCTTCACTTAACAGCTTACTCTTCTAAACTGTTAGCTTTTTGATGACCTTATATTTGACATAGGATAGTGGTTGGTACTTAGAGCTCCCCAATAGAGTAGGCAACCCCAAAAAAAATCTAGGATCATTAGTCACTTTAAACCCCGATGAAGCTCTCAACTCCCTTTTCACATCTTCAAAGGCATTCTTGCTAGAAAAAAAAAAAAAACTAGATTTCTTTGAATTCACCTATTGACAAAAATCTCTACAATATGTTTCAATCATCCATGGCAACTAGCTTACTTCATTTTTCTTCGCCTCTAAGAAAAATAAAGAATCATCTGCAAAAAATAGGTAAGATAACCTAAGACAAGAAGATTTTATGATAAACCCCTAAGCTCTCCATTAGAAATTTTCATTTCAATCCCCTTAGAAAGAACATCTACAACTTAAATAAAAAGATAGAGGGATATTGGATCTCCTTATCACAATCCTTTATGAGGGAAAACTTAACTTACTCTTTTCCCATTAATGACCAAATTCGAATTAGATTTAGAAACACATTTCATCACCCATCGAATCCATTTCTCTTCAAAACCATACTTTAAAAGGATTTTTTCAAGGAAATTCCACTCAACTTGGTCATAGGCTTTGCTTATGTTTAGGAGCACAAAAAGGGGTTTTTACCATTTTTCTTATTCCTCAAAACATGAAAGACTTCATGTGCTATTAAAATATTGTCATGAATCATATGCCTTGAAATGAAAGCACTTTGATTTTTCAAGATAAGCTCATCTTAAAAGATTTGAGTCTATTTACAAGGATTTTATAAATGATTTTTTACAAAAAATTGCACAAACTAGTATGTTGAAATTGAGGAACATTTTGGAGGTTAGGCACTTTAGGAATAAGAATTAAGTCAATAGAATTTAGGGAAAAGGGCAAGGTATTTGAGGGTTAAGAAGCTTTTGACTACCTTTGTAACTAAAATCCTAACCACATTCTAGAATTTTTTATATAAAATCCTTGAAAAATTGTAAAGAGCCAATGCTTTTAGCCTCCCCATCTAAAAAATTGCTGTTTTAATTCCAATGTCATCAAGTTTAGCATGCAAAACATGATTCATATTCGTTGTCACTCTTCTAGTAATCCAATCAACACTTTCAAATTGCCTATCTCCATCACTTTTGCAAAACAACATACCGAAGTATCTTTGAAATTCAATCGCAATATCCCCTTGATTTTCAATCTAAGAACCATCTTGACATTGCAATCTTAGGATCTTATTTTTGTTCCTTCTGTTAATAATATTGTGACGGAAGAAAGAAATATTCCTATCACTACACATCAACCAGTTAGTTCATGGCCTTTGGTGCCAATATTTCCCTCTCTTTCCCATAAACCATTTAGCTATCCATAAAGTTTCTCCTCTTCCTCTACATTCACCCCTCTTGCCAAATCCCCAAAAATTTTATCGATTTCTCTCTAATTGTTTGGGAAAGCATTTTTACTCCATTGCTACAACCTATAATTGCAAACTTCTAATTTAAAGAGCATTGATTCCTACGCTGGTCATTCATCATTATACCTCTAATTTGCTTAAACAACTTCTCTATTCATTAGAACTTAACCACATATTCTCAAATTTAAAAACCTTTGCACTTCTTGTATCTTTATAATTCAAATTCATGACAAGAGCAACAGGATTTGAGCTAAAATTTGGTACATGCTCAATGCGACAATTAGGATATTTTTCAATCCACTTAATGGATCCCAAACCCTTACCTATTCTTTCGTTCACAAAAGCATTACCCTTCCTCTTGTTAGTCCATGTAAATTTAGGTCCCACAAAACTTAAATCTTGAAGATTAGATTCCTTAATCATTTGTCTAAAGCTATCTACAATCCTCTTCCCCAAAGGTCTACCAGTTTCTTTCTCGTGCCTATGTAATAAAGCATTAAAATCACCAATAACTAACCATTCCTAATCACAAATTGCTGCTATCTATTCAATACAGCTCCACAATTGCATCTTTAGATGAAAATCAGTTGGAAAGTGCAACCAAGTAATCTAACTAATACTTTCCCCCTCTACCAAGCAAAGTTTTGAGTGAATAAAGGCATATTTGAAGAACACTAGGCTAAACTCAAGAGGGGGGAGTGAATTGAGTTTTAAGGACAAATTATAATTCTTTTTCGATATAAATGACTAAATGCAATAATAAGAGTAATCAAAACAACAATAAAACAATAATAAATGTGGAAACTTAAAGAGATAGAGATAAAGAAGATCAAGCCAGGATTTAATGTGGAGTTCGGACCGCCCCCTAGTCTCTATGAACACACAATGCCTCCAACCGAAGACTTTACTTCACTTTATTGATTTCACAACCTAATTGCTCCAAGAGCTATATAAGCTTACACAATCTCTTTTACACATAACCAACTCAATTATATCACTTCCTTTACTCAAGATTACAAATGTGAGAACTCTCAAGCACCACAACCATGTCTCTTTTTGTTTGATTGCAAATAAGTGTACAAGAGACCAAAGAGAAGTAGAATAAACTCAAGAATGTAAGAAAATGTCTTTAAATTGCAGTAGAATATCAGATCTTAAGAGCTTTTAGTTAGGTTGTTGAGCTTTTATAACAACTCATTAAATTCTTCTCGTTATCACGCATTAAATGCTCCAACGGCTACTTGAAATGAACTTATCGGCATGCCGGTACTTTAAACTACTAGCAAGCCGGTAAAAAATACTCTATCGGTAAGTGAACCGTCAAGCTGGCTCCTCTAAGCTAGTGAGCTTTTTCTTTGTGTTTTTCAAGGCTTTATACTGTCAGCTTGGTTTTACCTTGAGCCATTAACCTAGTAGGGTAAATATTACCTGAAAATTCTTTTCATACACATTAAACAAATACTCTTTGCATTCTAACTTCGAGATCATTTGATCACCACTCAAAAGATTAAATTTCTTATAGAGATAATTGATATATTTAATCATTAAGCAAGCTAATTGATCTTATTTAATTATCTCAATATAATCAAATAATACTTAATTTAATCATCTACTTGTTTTGTTCTCTTCAAAAACAACATGTTTAGATATGCACTTTTTATTTTGTTCTCATCAAAATCAAATACTAAACCCTAAGTTCAACAATCTTTTCCTTTTTGATGAGGACAAAACTCTTTTAAGAGCTCCCCCTCAATCTAATGCTCCCTCTCAATTCAATACTCCCCCTCAATTTATCATGGGAAGTCAAGATGATCAATGATTGAATAAGATTAAGCAAAAAGGTGAGAATTGATCTTTTTTCATGATAAGTTGATATAATAAATTTGCTAAAGCTATAATGTATCTGTCTAGGAGTTAACAAGGAATGACCATTACCTAATTTACTTATAATTAACCAATCAATAAAGATATCCAATTTAGGCAATTGTAAATTTTAAACTATCGACTTGAATTAACCAATGAATGACTTAAATTATTCTCCCCCTTTAGCCTCATCGAAAGGAGGAGGATCCAAGCCGTGAAGAGAGAAGAAAATTTAAGCTGAAAATTCGGCAAAGTTCCGGCTTATATTGGAGAATATGCTCCCTACGAGAAGAAAATAAAAAACATACAAGGCTAAAAAAGAGCATGAAAACAGCCAGCAATGGACAACCACAAATAGCAAAGCAAGTTCATTTAGAATAAGAATTCACAAGAGGTTTAGCAAAGAGATTACAAAGGCCATAAATATCCAACGAATAAAGTAGGTCTAAAGTTCTTAATACACAAAAATATAAAGTAGCCAAAGGCCGAGTCCTTAAACAAAATAGCAAAAAAGTAAACATAGATAGAAAGCTAAAATACATAACTAGGTAGCAGGAGGATCGTCATCCTAAGCTGGAGGAGGAAAAGGGTAGGAAGGATAATGGTAGTTTAACTGGAAATGATTATAAAGCCCTTGAAACCAGCTATGTAAATGATCATAAATGTCTTCCTAGAGCTAATTGTATTGCATTTCGGAGTACTGATGGAAAGGATGCTGAGAGGCTAAAGTGGTAACTAGATCAAAAGACAGGAAACCAAAATCAGGTGGAGACTGATGAGAAGATCCCATAGGTGGAGGACTATTAGCATAGCTAGGAGCGACAATAGAGGGAGTATGAGCACTGGGACTGCTTAGCTCATCAGAAGAAGTAATAAGCTCTTGTAGGCCATGTGTAAAGGCAAGATCAAGAGGAGGTACGTCTTTCCGCCTAACCCAATTGTTTCCTGATTTCTTCTAAATCTCCTTACAAATATCAATTAGTTCTAGGTGCTTAACTCGAGCTACTCGTGGGAGGGGGGAAGGAAACTGAACACCCTTTCTTATAAGTAATTGTGTAACCAATCACCTAAAGCAAAGAAAAGCTTGAGATGGGTTGTTAGTTACATGTTTAAAGCATTGGACCACAATACTGAAAAAATTAATCTACTTATTCATTATCAAATAATATAAAATCCATAAGACCTAAAGAGTGACGTTAAATTGCTAGCCTCGACGAGGACAGTAGTTGTGAATGACAATATGGTGAAGGATTTTTGTCCTAAGGTCGAGGTAGATGGTAGCCAAATTTTTTGTTTTTCCCCAATTTGCTCTAATGGCTTTATACCTAAAGACTCTCTCATAGAATTTGGCCCTATAGTAATTTACATTTACTTCCGTCCCACCAATAGTAGCACCAATAAGACTACAAATATCCTCAGGCGTAATAGTAATTAAAGTACCATAATGATAAGTATAGAGAACACTACGATGCAACTCATCACTCAGATTCATTTTCAGTTTTGGTCTACCCTGATCATCTAAAGAATCTAACATATTACAATAAAAACACTTCATAGCATCATCATGTACCTCATGAGAAAGCTGAAGGATATCAAGGATGTAATTGGTGATGACCCCAGGAAAGGCTACAATACGAAACTCCTTGAGCACCTCCGGTGAATAAGAGATGCTAATATCGACCTCTAGATCGACAAATTTCTTAAAGCATTGAGAATGTTGTCGAGAGGGAAAGAGGTGGTTGTTATAGGTCGGGGGTGTTAAACCACAAGCAACACACGATGCCATGGGTGTTATAGAGGTGAATAGAGATGGGTGATTGTGGCGAAGAGGATGATGAAGAAGGGGGAAAGTGGATATGATAATAGAGTGAGTGTAAGGGAAGCCGACATGATGGTGGAAGTATGTGGACGGTGTGTGGTGGCATAACAGTTGGTAGGTATGGGTAGAGAGAGAAAGTAAAGAGAGGAAGAAGAAGAAGGAGAAGTTTGATGAAAAATGAAGAGAAAGAGAAAGAGGTAAGAGTGGAGAGTTGATTGATGGAAGAAATTTTGGATTTTGACGGAGGAAAAGAGATGGATCGAAGAGAGAGAAAGGGATTATGGTTTGAGGAAGGGAAAAAGGGTTTTTTTGTGGAAGAAGGATGAGGGAGAGAAATGGTGCAACATGACTATAAGTCGTGCCTGAAAACTAATTAACCAGCATGTCGATATTCGGGTGAGATAGCATGCCGGCTAAGAGAACAGAAGCAAAATGAATTACTTCAAAAGTAGAGTATACCAGCATGCCGATGGTGAGATGGTCTGGCTTTCTGGTTACAAGAACAGAACTGAAAATAAGTGAAAAACTAGAGCAGTATACCAATAAGCCGGTGAATTATCTCATTAGCATGGCAGTTGTCTGCAATTTTGTAGAAAAACAGTAATGTCTTTTGATTGAGCAAAGTTGCCAAATCAAATTGATTTGTAGAAACTCAATGAACATCTTAACACTTCAAATAAGTTTATTTGAGTCCGTTAAGGCTTAAAAAACTTAATTTTTAACTAGATAACTAAGATTTATCCGAATCAAATCCATAAAGCTATGTAATTCATGATAAAGTGAAAGTGTCCGTGTATAAGCAAATTAGGTGCATAAGCATTGAGTTTTTGCACACCAATAATTTAGGCAAATTTCAAATACATATTTAAGTATGATAGGCATAAAATATAGCTTGAAGGCTCTATAAATTATGAAATGACTACTTGAGTTCCTTAATCATGCAAGTGGCTAGAGAGCAAGTGAAAATCCTTTCTCAATGTTTAAGAGAAGTTCATGCTTTAAACAAGTTAAAAGATATTGAAAGACATAAAAGATACATGATCAAGCTAAGCAACCTCCATATAAGCTAAAAAGGGTCGACAAAGGTCAAATATGCATGAAATTCAAATTAAGCTAGTTTGACTACTCAAACATGATTTAGAGATGAAAATAGAAATGGAAGCCCCGGTTTTGGGCACGGAAACCAATGTATGATAATTTTGTGCATATATAAACTTGGATGAGCATGAATGACATATTAAATGTGATATTTAATACATAAAATCCATATGATCATGTTTCTTATACCTTATAGTGTGATATTTTCCGATCAACTTACTTAGCAAGTTAATTTTATTCAAAAAGGCCATGTTGGTTCTTTATGTGTCTAGCACTCATCTTGTAAGATCATTCATAATTCTCTTCTTAGAGTACAAAATCTTTCCTCACTCAAGGGTTTTGTGAAGATATCGACTATTTAATTACTAGTGTCAACAAAGTTTAAGCAAATATCATTGTTTTGCACATGATCACGAATGAAGTTATGTCTAATTTCTATATGCTTAGTCCTAGAATGTTGAATTGGATTTTTGGTTAAACTGATAGCACTTGTATTATCACATTTTATTGGAACATTGGTAAATTTTAAACCATAGTCAAGCAAAGTTTGCTTCATCTATCATACTTAAGTACAACAACTACCAGCTACTATGTATTCAGCTTCAGCGGTAGAGAGTGCTACTGAGTTTGATTTTAATTACTAAGGAAACGACATGTCCCGCTTGTGCTTTTCTGATCGACTTTGCAACCGGCAAAGTCAGCATCAGAATATCCAATAAGATCAAGTGAGGTGAACTTAGGATACCACAAGCCAATTTCAATAGTGCCTATGAGATACTTGAAAATGCGTTTAACCACATTCAAGTGTGATTCTTTAAGGCAAGATTGAAATCGTGTACATAGTTGAAATTGTATACATAGACACATGGCAAACATGATATCTGGCCTAGATGTAGTTAAATATAGAAAACTTCTTATTATACCCCTATACATCTTTTCATAAGTGCTCTTTCCATTCTCATCTTTATTAAGTTTTAGGGTGGTGCTCATTAGAGTTGGCTTAGTTTTGTAATTTTCCATTTTAAACCTTTTTAAGAGTTCTTTGGTATATTTGCCTTGGTTAATGAAGGTTCCATATTTAGTTTGCTTAACTTGAAGGCCTAAGAAATAGTTGAGTTCTCCCATCATACTCATTTCAAATTCATTTTTCATACATTAGACCAAGCTCTAGGAGCTTGCTTTAGTCCATACAAGGCTTTATTAAGCTTATATACATAATTTAGGAATTCATTATCCTTAAAACCCGATGGTTGCTCTACATATGCCTCTTCTTTAATGAAGCCATTTAGAAAGGCACTTTTAATATCTATTTGATATAGTTTAAGGTCTTTATATGTGGCAAATGCTAAAAGCATTCTAATGGCCTCTAATCTAGCAACTAGAGCAAAGGTCTCATCGAAATCAATTCCTTCTTCTTGGTTGTATCCTTTTGCAACTAGATGTGCCTCGTTTCTTGTTACTATTTCAGTTTTATCTAACTTGTTTCGAAATACCCATTTGGTGCCAATTACTGGTCTATCTTTTGGTTTAGATACTAAGTTCCATACCTTATTTCTAGTAAATTGATTTAGCTCATCTTGCATAGCTTGAATCCAAAACTCATCTTTTAGAGCTTCATTTATATTTTTTGGTTTAAGTTGAGATAGGAACACTACATTACTTAGATTTTTAAGTGAGGCTCTAGTTTGCACTCTATTGGATGGTTCTCCTATTATTTGCTCCTTAGGATGATTTTTCATATACTTCCATTCTTTAGGTAAATTTAAGTTAGAGTTGTTAACAATTTCATCTTGCTTAGAGAATTCCTTTTCAATTAAGTTGGATTGATTCTTGTTAAGACCAAGATTGTCGAAATGAGCACCAATGTTTTCTATTTCATCATTAGACTCTTTATATATACAAGTATCATTAAATGCAACATGAATTGACTCCTCTACAATAAGTGTTCTCTTGTTATATATTCTATAAGTTTTACTAGTAAGAGAATAACCAAGAAAAACACTTTCATCCGACTTTGAATCAAATTTTTCTAATTGCTCCTTTCCATTATTGAGAATGTAACATTTCGTTCCAAAAGGATGAAAATATGATATGTTAGGTTTTTTGTCTTTCCAAAGCTCATAAAGGGTTTTCTTAAGAATTGGTTTAATGAAAACGCGATTTGATATGTAACAAGTCGTGTTGACGGCTTCGACTCAAAAATATTTAGGTAGGTTATTATCACAAAGCATGGTCCTAGCCATTTCTATAAGGGTCCTATTTTTTCTTTCAATAACTCCATTTTGTTGCAAAGTTCTAGGTGCTAAGTAGGTATGTTCTATTTCATTTTTATTACAAAAATCTTCCGTATCAAGATTTCAAATTCCCCCCCATGATCACTTCTTATAAAGACAATAGAAGGACCTTTTTCATTTTGGACCTTTTTATTATAGTTCAAGAACACATGATAAGTTTCATCCTTATTAGCAAGGAAGAAGGTCCAAGTGTATCTAATGAAATCATCAACTATAACCAAGGTATATCTTTTCCCTCCCAAACTTAAGGTTTGGGTTAGACCAAATAAATCCATGTGTAGTAGTTGGAGTGGCCTAGAAGTTGAGATGGCATCTTTTGATTTGAAAGATGACTTGGTTTGTTTGCTATATTGATATGCTTGACATGTTCTATTTTTATCAAAACTAATCTTAGGTAATCCTTTAATAAGATTCCGTTTGGCTAGTTTTGATAAGATATCCATACTAGTATATCCTAACTCTCTATGCTACAACCAATTATCATTGTTTTGAGTGGATAGACAAGTCTCAAAAGAGCATAAAAACATATTGAAGTCAATTTTGTAGATATTTCCTCATTTATACCCCTTAAAACGGATTTAGTCATTGTTAATGTTTTTAATAGAATACTTTGATGCATAAAAGATTACTTTATATCCAATGTCACACAATTGACTAATGTTAAGTAAGTTATATTTTAAATTATCAACGAGTAACACATGCTTAATAGTAAGATCATTATTATTGCAAATGTTACCTTCACCAATAATATGAGCTTTTCGATTATCTCCGAATGTCACGCTTCCTCCATCCTTCAAGTCTATAGATGTGAATTTAGATGCATCTCCCATCATATGTCCTGAGCAACCGCTATCTAAGAACCATTTGTTGTTGTTCCTTGAAGGATCCTACAAAATAAGAGGTTATCTCTTCGGTATCCACTTTAGTTTAGGTCCTTTGAGGTTAATTGTTGTAATGTAAGCTTGTTCATTACAGACCCAAACCATTTTATTTTTGTTGCATAAGGAAGGATTACGACGTAATGCACATGTGTGAGCAATATGACCATGTCTTCCATAATAATTACAAGTTTTATTTGATGCCTTAACAAAATAGCTTTTATATGTTCTATACACATTCTCCCTAATATAACCTATTCCAGTTTTGTCTAAGCCTAGCGGTTGTTTTTCAAGGATTTTATCTAAATTCTTTTCTCCATTTATGAATTTTGCCACTGTTTTTCTTGAGTCATCTAAGCTAATTCCTAAAATTGAATTTTCAATTTCAAGTTGACTTAGTTTCTCTATAACACCTTTATCATTTTTTCTTTCAAGTTTTAGTTCTTTTATTTCCTTTTCAAAATTCTTCTAAGATAGACACCATTAAGCCTTATCCTTTCAAAATAAGCCCCCTAATCTTTTGCTCTATTCTTTCGAGATAGGGATTTATTTGGCCCATCTTTTCAAGATGAGCAGTTTATTCTTTACATTGACTTTTCAAGTTGATATCCTTCATCAAAATAAAACACAACTTAGTTGATTAATTCAAAGTAGGGTTTGGCAAAAATGGATATCTCTTTTGTCTTTATAGCAAAGTTCTAATCGAACTTCGCTACAAAGAAAGGCAAATGTAGACACTTCATTTTTGCCAATTTTTTTTATTTCAATTAATTGAGCTAGGTTAATAAATAAACAAAAAAATAAAAATAAAAATAAAAACGAAAATTAAAAGAAAAAAAAAAAGAGTTATTTTCATTTATCAATTCATTATTTCTAATACTTATCTCTATATTTTCTTTTGTCAATCTCTCATTTTCAATTTTCAAATATTCATTATCTTCTTCTAATTCTTCTTTTGCATCAACTACTTTATTGTATTCACTTTTGATAATATCAAACTCATCACTTACTTCACTCATCATTTGCTTCAACACTTTATTATTTTTTTGCACTTTTATGAATTCTTTCAATAAGTCATCATATGTGCACCTAAGTTCATCAAAGAAGGAGTCATGTGAAGGAGAGCATACCTCATCATCATTGAGAGCCATGAAAAGCAAGTTTCATTATCAGAGTTGCTAGAGTCCCCGTTACTCTAAGTTGTTATCGTCCCCGTTACTCTAAGTTGCTATCAAAGCTTTTCTTTTTTACTCTTTATCGGTTTTCTTAAGCGATGGACAATATTTTTGAATATGTTCTAGCTTTTGACAATTGTAGCATTTAATAACTTCTCTCTTTTCCTTCTTGAACTTAGAAGATGATCCACATCCATCCTTATCTTTCTTAATCCTTTTATTGAATTTTATGAACTTTCTAAACTTCTTTGCCAACATTGCAACCTCATCATTGTCTTCACTTTCTTCATCACTTGAGTTCTCTTCCGTGACTTTTAGGGCAATTGTTTTAGTTTAGACTCCTCTCCTTATCTCTTTACCATCTCATGTGTTTTAAGTGTTTCAAAGAGTTGTTCTTTTGTCATTTTATTAAGATCATGAGTTTCCTCGATTGCGGTTCTCTTAGCTTCCTAATCTCTTAGCAAAGACCTAAGGATTTTGGAATTTATTTCAATGTTAGTAAATGTCTTTCTAAAAACACTCAAAGGATTGATGATATTGATGAATCTATTATGTATCTCATCAATTGTTTCGTTTGGATCTATTCTAAAGTTTTCAAATTATCCATATAATAAACTTATTTTTGTATCCCTTACTCTACTAGTTCCTTCATACATGCTTTTTAATTCATCACATATTCTTTTAGCACTTTTACGTGTACATATTCTATTGAAATCATTTTCATTTATAGCAAAATGCAAAATATTCATGGCAACTTCATTTAGATTAAGTAATTTCCAATCATCACCCAAGTAATCTCTTTCTTCTTTTCCTTTCTATCTTATGGTCCTTGGTTAATTACATGTTATGGTAGTCTATTTTGTGCTTTCAAGAATATGGGCATCCTACATTTCTAATATGGATAATTGAATATGGATAATTGCTGCTGGTTAAGAGAGGAGGCCTATTGATTGCTTATCCTTTCAAGAAGCCTAATGCATTAGATGTCATGATTTTTACTCTAATATACAATTAAGCAAGTGATTAAAGACTAACTCTGATATCAATTGAAAAACACTAAGCTAAACTTAAGAGGGGAGGGGGGGGTTGAATTGAGTTTTAAGGATAAATTGCAATTCTTTTTCAATATAAACGACTAAATGTAATAATAAGAGTAATCAAAGTAACAATAGAACAACAATAAATGCGGAAATTTAAAGAGATAGGGATAAAGAAGATCAAGCCCGGATTTAACGTGGAGTTCGGACCGCCCTCTAGTCTCTACGGACACATAATGCCTTCAACCAAGGACTTCACTTCACTTTATTGATTTTACAACTCAATTGCTCCAAGAGCTATGTAAGCTTATACAAGCTTACACAATCTCTTTTACACACAATTAACTCAATTGTATCACTTCCTTCACTCAAGATTACAAATGTGAGGACTTTCAAGCACCATAACTATGTCTTTTTTTGTTTGATAGCAAATAAGTATACAAGAAACCAAAGAGAAGTAGAATAAACTCAAGAATATAAGAGAATGTCTTTAAATTGTAATACAATATCAGATCTTAAAAGCTTTTGGTCGAGTTGTTGAGCTTTTGTAAAAACTCAATAAATTATTCTCGTTATCGCACATTAAATGCTTCAACGGCTACTTGAAATCAACTTATCGACATGCTGGTACTTTGAATTATCAGCAAGCCGGTAAAAAATACTCTATTGGCAAGTGAACCGGCATGCCGGCTCCTCCAGGCTAGTGAGCTTTTCTTTATGTTTTTCAAGGCTTTATACTGCCAGCTTGGTTCTACCTTGAGCTGTCAACCTGGTAGGTTAAATATTACTTGAAAATTCTTTTCATACACAACAAACAAATACTCTTTGCATTCTAACTTCGAGATCATTTGATCATCACTCAAAAGATTAAATTTCTTGTAGAGATAATTGATCTATTTAATCATTAAGCAAGCTAATTAATCTTATTCAATTATCTCAATATAATCAAATAATACTTAGTTTAATCGTCTACTTGTTTTGTTCTTTTCAAAAACAACATGTTTAGATATACACTTTTTGTTTTCTTTTCATCAAAATCAAATAATAAACCATAAGTTCTACAATCTTTAGCATGCAAAATTTCCAAATGTACACTATCATTCCACCATAATGCCAAACCACCTGCTAAGCCCCTTTTAGCAACATAAAAGCTTTCCCCACACCTCAATCGATTCCTTGGTCTTTATAGTTTATTTTCTTTATTTTGTGTTTCTAACAAACAAACAACACTTGGATCATACTTTTTCACTAGGCCATTTAAGTTTCAAACTATCTTAAAAGGCCCAATCCCTTAGCAGTTCACATAAGAAATTCGTGACCCCCCTATTGCTGTTTTAGGCCAAACACCACCGCTCAAATCCCAAGTGCTAATAGGAACCTCAAGCAAAAACACCATCTCTACTATCTTGCTATGAATCTCAATTGTTTTTCTACGTCTTTCAACGATATTTTTCTGCTATTTCCTCTTTCGATTTTTTTAATATTTTTTTTTATTAATCTTTCTATTTTATTTTATTTTTTGTTTTGATGCAACCCTCTCAATTCATCCACCTTAGCTCTAGTCACCCTATCACCAATCATATTATTTAAGCTACAAAAGTGTTCTGAACTAAAAGACTGATTCAGCCTTAGTTTCTTCACACTGATTTCTTCCAGAATTGCCTCCTCTCTACTTTGCTTCTGTTTTAAATTTCTAAGTGCTTGGGCCTCCATTGATTTTGCAGCAACTTCAAGATTCCAAGGAGATTTCACATTTGCCAACACATCTAAACCTTCCTCCTCCTGGGTCATTGCAGGTAAAAGCTTATTAGGTTGGGGCGCATAGTTGGTTGATTTAGGTAAAGATGGTGGGTTGATCTTGAAAGGCAAAGACACGTTTGTATATATATATTCTGTATTAGGTTGGTGTTTATTGGAAGTAATAAGGATTGTGTATGATTTTGGGTAAATTGGAGTTTAATGATTTATCATATTGGACTTTGACCAAAAAAAAAAAAAAGAAAAAAGATTTATCATATTGGACAAAAAGTTAGAAACAAGATGACAACTTCTATGCATTTAATTTGTCGCTATAAGAAGTTAGTAATAGATATAATTTTGAATGTTTATCAATTTAGGGAAAATTTTACCATATTCAATGTATTATTACCACATTTCATAAAAGTTGGTTATCATTGTAATTTTCGCGATTTATTATTTTAAAACAGTTTTACTGCATTTAACTTGTACATCCGACAAAATAGTTGATAGTGTTGATAGTTTTTCACGATTTGTCACTTTGAAACAATCTCACTCTTTTTTTATTTTTCCTTTTTCAGTACTTCACCATGCGCATTAAAAATGAAAAGAATTTTATGGAAGGTAGAGTAATTTAAATAGGGATTAATATTTTAAAAATATTTAAATAAAGGATAAATGTTACATTTAATGGTTAAAATAAAGAGTTCCATTAAATGAACGTTATGACGCTGTTAAATGTGTGAGATGTGACTGTCAAGCTGCTTATGTGGTGTATACATGTCCATTTCTTGCAAATAAAAAAAAAAAAAAGAGAGAAAAAGCAAAAATAATATAGAAATTATAAAAAAAAAAAGAAACAATATAAAGAATATGGAAAAAAATTTTGAAAAATGCAGAAAGCACATCTTAAATAAATATTATTATTATATGTATAATTAATATAAGTATATTTCATTAAACAAGTTTTTGACTTTATTTTTCTTCCCTTGCTCCTCGGATTTTCTTGAATCACAGTATGATGATAATGGAAGGAGAATATTTCATTTTTTATCTGAAATTTGAATTTCTATTTGAGAAGCTCAGCAAACATCTTTCGAAACAAGAGAAATTGAAGCATGGAATATTTATGTGGATGAAAATGAGCTCTTGTATTTGTATCCTGCTTTCATTTCACTGTAGGCAAATGTGCCGAATAAATTCTATGATGGAAGTCATGTCTATAATATGATATATTAATTACTCTCATTTAATATTTAACTACTATCTTATATCCTTGTATAGCGGGAGAATCCGATAAGAAAATGCTTATTTCGTAACCAAAATAATAAATTTTTTTTGGAGGTAACCTAATAGTAGGTATAGATTCATGCTTAAAATAATTATATAGAAAGATATTAACGTGTGGAGTAAGTTTAAATGGAGATTAATGTTTTTAGAAAGTTTAAATTAAGGATGAAAGTTATTAAATTTGAAATAAATAATTCCAGTAAAAGACTGTTATTATGCAATTAAATGTATGTGATGTGGTCGTTAAATGTTTTTTTTTTTTTTAAATTGGCAAAACACATATTATCGAGGGGTGTGGGGGGTTGCCAGCCCCGATTTTATTAATCATAAAATAATTTTTACAAAGAAAAGGGAGGTCTATACTTGACCTCTTGATTACAATACTTAACCTGCCTGAAAACATAAATAAAAATATACTACATCTCTTACAATTCAACATCAGCAGAATTAAACAAGGGAGTACTACTCCCCTTACAAAGACAAATAATAAAAAAAAAAAAAAACTAAACTCAAAATTAATAGTTTCTTGATAGGTACAAACCATCGCAATCTTGTTTCAAGATGCTTTTCAACTCGGGAGGCAAGTAAGCAAAACGAAGAAAGATGAAGTCCTCCTGCGTCTCCCGAGCTTCCTTAGCTAACTAGTCCGCAGTAGCATTCTTTTTTCTCTGTATGTGTGATACCTGTGCTTTGGTCTCTTTGATCATCTTTCTTACCCATGAGATATCGTTCCAAACATCCCATCGTGTTACTTTTGAGGACAACCATCTTGATACAGTAAGTGAATCTGTCTCGATACATACATTTGTTACATTAAACTTCTTGCACAGCTCGAGACCTTTCATTAGCACCTTAAGCTCAATAATATCAATGGACTTAGAGTACGTTTTAAATCCAAATCCCCATAGAAACTTGTCTTTAGAGTCTCGCAAGATGCACCACCCCCCCCCCGTAACTCCCATCAACATTCAGCTTAACATAATTAGTTAGGGGGGCACCCTAGAAGTAAATTTATGAGTTACTTTATTTCTAGAATTAGTGATGCTCTTGAAGCTCTTGAAGAGCACTTTATCATCCTTGATTTGTTTCAATGATAGAGGACAAGCCTTACCAAACATAATTAAATCATTAATAATGTCATTTACAAGCACATTTGCATTTTTGCTTCGATTTCTATGTTTACGATTATTCCTTTTACCCTAAATATGCTACAGTGTAATAGAGGGAACAAATGTCCTGATATGATTTGAAACATTACTACTCTTATTTTTCCAAAATTTTAACATTATATCGATGTATGAAATATTAGGAAAAGGTAAAATTCCAAAAAACATGCCAAGACCATTCCAAACATCCTTTGCAAAACTACAGTTTAAAAGTACATGACTAGCAGATTCACATTCTTTTAAACAATTCACACATTCGGAAGCCATTGATCTTCTCCATGCACATTGTTTATCACACATGTGGTCGTTAAATGTTAGGTGGTGCTTACATGTTGTTTATGTGATATATAAATGTCAATTCCTTACAAACAAAAATAAAAGGAAAAAGGCAAAAATAATATAAAAAATTGTTAAAAAAATGAAAAAAATATGGAAAAATTTGAAAAAAGTAGGCAAATGATAAATAAATATTATTATAATATAGTTAATAAAATTAAGAAATTGAAAATCAAAAGAAAAATAAATAAAGGAACCAACTACCCTAAGGTCCAGGAGTGGCTAGTGGCCACCTCTTTATAAGAACAATATCTTTGGATTGATCTCCAGCTCGAAAGGGCAATATGTTCGAAGTACTTCGTTAAGCCTCACTCATGTGTGTACTATAGCGCTTGCATCAAGTTAGCAGAATTATTAACATCACACAACTAGTGCATAAGTAGCAATCTTCATATTAAAACATGGATCTATACTTACTACCTGGTTAACTAAAAAAAAATTTGTTATTATGGTTATGAAATAAGAATTTTCTCATCAGATTCTCCTTCTATACAAGGATATAAGATAATAGTTGAATATGAAATGAGAGTAATTAATATGTCAGAATTGGAGATGACTTCCATCATAGAATTTATCCAGCATATTTGCCTACGGTGAAATGAAAGCAGGATACATGTACGAGAGCTCGTTTTCATCTGCATAAATATTCCATGCTTCTATTTTTCTTGTCTCGAAAGATGCAAGGTGAGGTTCTCGAGTAGAATCTAAAATTTCAGATAAAAAATGAAAATATTCTCCTTCCATTTCATCATACTGTGATTCAAGAAAATCCGAGGAGCAAGGGAGGAAAAAAAAGTCAGAAACTTGTTTAATGAAATATAATTATATTGATTATGTATATAATAATATTTATTTAAGATGTGCTTTCTGTACTTTTTGAATTTTCTTTTTCATATTCGTTATATATTTTTTTCACATTTTTTATAGTTTTTATATTATTTTTTCTTTTATTATTATTTTTATTTGCAAGAAGTGAACATGTGTATGCCACCTATGTAACTTGATGGCCACATTACAAACATTTAACGACATCATATTAGTCATCTAACCGAATCCTTTATTTTAACCATTAAACATAATATTCATCCATTATTTGAGTATTATTGATCCTTATTTAAACTAACCATAAATATTAATATCCCGTAAAATTCTCTCATCCATACTTTAATAAGAAGATTGCTCTTTAGATACTAGTTAAGTGACATTAGTGATTCTATTGACTTGATGTAGGCCTAATAGCACACACATGAGTGAGGCATGACAAGCGCTTTGAACGCATTACTCTTTCAAATTGGAGAGCAATCCAGGGATATTATTCTTATTTTTTTGCCACAAATAGGTGGCCACCAGTTAGCTCTCGGTCTTTAGGCAGTTAGTTCCTTTCCTTTCCTTTCCTTTTTTAAATTTTAATTATATTAATTATATTTGATAATAATATTTATTTATGATGTGCTTTCTACACTTATTCAATATGTTTTCCATATATTTTTTATTTTTTCTATTTTTATAATTTTTTATATATCATATATATATATATATATAGTTGTAAGAAATGGATATGTCCAACCACATAAGCAGCAACACATAGGCACTACTTAGCATTTAATTTCACATTACACACATTTGACGGTGTCATAACAGTCTTTTAGCAGAA
Organism: Lumnitzera littorea; assembly: GCA_024138015.1. NCBI lineage: Eukaryota > Viridiplantae > Streptophyta > Magnoliopsida > Myrtales > Combretaceae > Lumnitzera > Lumnitzera littorea. Next base: position 62,231,909 of record JAMXBB010000006.1, read on the forward strand.
TCCTTTACATTAATCATTAAACATAACTTCATCATTTATTCAAATTTTTTAAATTATCGATCGTTCATTTGAATTTTTCTCGTAACATTATATCCTTCCATTTAATTCTTCCAACGAAAAATTAGTAACAAGTATAAATATGATGATTTACCATACTATTATGGTTTTGCAATATTTATGATTTTTTTTAACCATTAAAAATAACGTTTATCCTTTATTTAAATTTTCTAAAATATTAATATCTTATTTGAATTTACTTTTAAACATCGATACTCTTTCATCTAATTCTCCCAATGAAAATTGATTGACAAGCATAAATATGATGATTTACTACATTGATACGGTTTTGCGATATTTGTGGTCTTTTAACTGCATTTCATACGGTTTAGCAGCCATAATTTCAAAACATTTTAACCACCTATAATGTATTTTGATGAGTAATAGTTATGTCTTGATGATTTAGCACTCTGGATCAGGTATGTCACATTAAACATACTTTTACTAGATTCAATGAAAAATTGATGATAGGTATAGCGTATGGTTTTTATAAATTGCAACTTTGGAACAATTTTACCATATTTAAAATCTATCCACTGCACTTAATTAGAAGTCAGATAGTAGTCATAAAACTGATGATTTACTACTTTTGGAACGAATTTCACCTTATATGAGTCAATCTTATCACAATTTTTTTTTTTTTTTCTTTGGCTCCAAAATACTTTAGTACATAAGATGAAGCAAATAAGGTAGGTGGGGGGTTTAAAAACCCAAAAGCTGTAACTCATTCCTACTCCTACTTTATCTTGGGATGTAACCCTAACCCTGTCGGCACAAGTACTTACATCTCTAGAAATACAATTAAACAGACACGACGAAAATAAGCTCTTCAACTGACAAACGTCATCAACAGCACTCTTAATAATCCAAGGACAAACCTAAGGAGATGAAACTGACTGAATAACAAAGCTTGGAGTCCGATTCAAGAATAATCTTGCTCCAACCTCTTGTAAGCGAGGCACGGATGCCTTCTCGGACTGCGAGTGCTTCCGCAACTATAGGATCATTCACTCGAAAATGGTACACTGTAGCTTCTAGCAAAAAAAAATAAAGGAATAAAGTCCGCACCTGCATCTTTAGTATTATTATTATGGGCACCGCCGCGGTTAATTTTGATTTGATTTTCTGTTGGAGGAATCCACTGAACTGCTGATGTTCTTAATCCACTGATCACACCGCCTGTCGCACTATCCGATGCTCCACTTGTTGCGCTTTGAGCCCTGCATATCTGATAACAATCAGACATAAGCTGCTTTATCTCTTCTTCTTTCTCTTTCCATCCGTCGGCGTGTTGTGAGTAAAATCTGCCTAAGCTGCCCTTCGACCTCATTCTGCTGCATTGGCTGGCTTTGTTCAGCTCTTCCTCTTACTCCCCCATATTCCTGTATCCATAGAGATTGTGCTTTGTGAATTCTGCCTTGATTTTCCTAACAACCAAATTTGGAACTGGTTTCTTTCCTTCAAAGATGCAGAAATTTCGATGCTTCCCGATCCGCCAAAGCACAATAGCAAAACTAGTAAACCGCTCCTTATGCTCAGTCTTGGAACGTATTCCGCTGTCTGTCCACTCTTCCAGCCATCTTGCAAATCGATTAGTATTCTGACATTCCATACGAATTTGACAACACTCGAACCAAACTGGCCGTACCCAGTTGCAGTGAAAAGATGAGTGTTCAACCGATTCGTCATGGCTACGGTTAAAACAAGTTGCACTTCAAAGAACCTTTCTGCGACAAAATTATCATTAATTGCAAGAGAATTGGAACATAACCTCCATAAATTGTGTTTCTGTTTCGTTTTGCAGTCAATAATCCAAATGAACTTCCATTATCTCTTGTCAACAATATAGGGTGATGATGCAACATTATGGAGTTCACAATTTTTCCTTCCATGCAGTACACGATAGCAAGATTTAACAGAGTATGCACCATTTTTATCTCCTGTCCAAACAAGTCTGTCTTCAGTGTAAACTAAAGAGATGGGGATCTTAAGAATCGCATTCCTTTCCTCTTCAGAAATAATTTAGACACTTTCCAAATTCCAAGATAGCGTTTCTCTATCTATGACATCTTTAACTTTCATATTCAGCACATTATCATCAATTGGTCTACTTTCAATTCTTTTTCCAGGCAATGAGGGAACCCAAGCAGCATCCCAAAAACTAATTTTATCCCTTTTTCCTACGGACCACATCAAGTTTTCACAAATAGCATCTCCACCAGCCAACATACTCTGCCATAACCAAGAAGCTCTCCCCACACTTTTATCTTTCAAAAAATCAGTATTAAGAAAGTAAATGCTTTCTAAAAATTTGACCCATAATGCATTAGGGTTTTGAATAATATTCCAAGCCAACTTTCCCCACAAAGACGAATTAGAATCATTTAAATCCTTAAGACCAAGACCCCCTTCAAATCTCGGATTAGTCAACGCATCCCAACTCTTCCAATGGATTTTATCTTCCTTTTTTGAATCCTCCCACCAAAATTTAGAAATAAGACCAGATATCCCCTTACACCATTTTTTTCTTGGGGAAGAGGAAAACAGTCATTGAGTAGGTGGAAATAGCAAAAGCGATAGACTTAATCATGAATTCTTTTCCCCTGGGTGATAAAAGAGAGGATTTCCAACTTTGAACCTTTTTGCGATTTTATCTTTAAGGGATTCTAAAATTTTATACTTAGATCTACCCTACAGAGTAGGTATACCTAAGTAATTGCCAGGTTTAGTATTGATGTCAATACCCATGCAACCACAGCAAGCTGGCTTTATAAATTCGGGCGTGGAAGATTTGAATAAAGCTGAAGATTTGTGAATATTGACATGTTAACCTGAAGCAACACAATAAAAGTCTACGATTCTATTTAATCTCATCAAATTTAATTGGGAGGCTTTGAGAAAAAACAAGGTATCATCAGCAAAAAAACAAGTGTGTGATGCTCGGGCTATTCTGTTTTACTTTAATTCCCTCCAGATATCCCGACAACTTAGCTCTTTGGACCATCTTAGATAACGCATCAGCAACTTACAAGAAAAGAGGAGGGGATATCGGACCTCCCTGCCTAAGTCCTCTGGTTGAAATAAAACGTCCAATTCTACTCCCATTTAACAAGAAGTTGTAGGGGACCGATTTGACGCAACCCATAATCTAATTGACCCAGATATTTGAGAAACCCATTTTTTCAAGTACAAATTGTAAAAAAGACCACTTGACTCTGTCGTATGCCTTGTCATAAGCCTTTTCCGTATCAATTTTAAGTGCACGAAAATCATTCTTCCTTTTCCTTCTAATTTTTAAGAAGTGAAAAATCTCATTAGCTACCATAATATTATCATGAATAAGATGACCCTGAGTAAAAGCATTTTGGAAAGGAGAAATGATATTATTCAAGATAGGTTGCAGTTTATTAGAAAGAACCATAGATATGATTTTGTAGGAAAAGTTATAGAAGATAATTGGTCTAAATTGGATAATGCTTTCTGGGCTAGATACCTTAGGGGTTAATACAAGATCAGTTGCATTGAAAAGTGGAGGAAACGTACTTGAACGCAAAGAGCTTTTAACAATCTCGATCACATAAGAGAGATTAGTACATAGATATAGTACTTAGCGCAAAATAATACGAAAATAAATCCCGAGTAAAAGTTAATATGAGAATATAATAGTAAAGTCGCATGCGAATATAGTATTTGGCGAGAAATAATATGCAAATAAGTCCTGAGAGAAAGTTAATATAAAAATATGGTAGTGAAGTCATATACACTACCCGAATTTTTTTACACTAAAATTGTACGAGGGGCATGTGACTTTAGTGTCAATATATATCCCCAAATCAACCCTCCCCTTCATTTCTCATTCACAGAATCTCTCATAAAAAATTGTGTATACACAAATCTTTCAATCCTACTAGCTTATTGGTCTCTAAATACTGAAGGTTTTATAAGAATCGATTAGTTTTATTTGTTCTATTTTTTTGAATTAATTATATTTATTTGTTATTATTTATTTTGTTTTTGTTATCAAATTTTAATATTTATAGTAATATATGTTCTGTAGAAAAATGTAGACTTATTTTATATAAAATGCATATTTGTCGTTGTAGTAATAGTAGTAATTTAGAAAAATTGTATTTAGTTATTGATGATAATAGTAAAAATATTAGTTATTTAACACAAGTAGTGTAGTCGGTTAAGGACCTTTTAAAGATGGAAGTTGTGTAATGATGATATGTTAGTCAAAAGTGTTAATTTTGATAAGTGGAATGTGATTGTTATATGGAGTTTTCGCTAATTTAATAGTAACTCGTATAATAATTAGAGGTAAGATGGTGAATTATGTGAAAATCATTATCTACGCATATGAAAATATTGTGAGAGGTAACTTAGGAGTAGAGTATGATAGGGAGCCAATGAAGAAGTTGAAGATGAATAAGGTCAAATTATGCCTATTTTTTTAATAGAATATGCAATAGTATTGGGATTAGCATTGCTGGGGTAGAAATTGTTCACAGACATCTGACATATTATGAAGGTGGTGTTCACTATGAGTTGATACACATCAGGGATGATGATGATATTGAAAACTTTATTGAGATGACTGAATCGTTGAGTGAACTGGGTATGCAACACATTTATGTTTGGTTAGGCAAGCAGAGTAGTGTAGGCCCTAGTAATTACCCCATGAATATTGCATCGCAACAAGTATACTCATTTGAAACTAATTTTCCCATGGCTTATGATAGTTACCTTTATACTATAGAACAAGACATGGTTCAGGATGATGCTATTAACGTTAATGTGAACGAAGAAGCACTTGATGTAAAGTATGGGGAAATTTGGCAAGAAGATCCGAGTTACGAGCCTTATATAGAAAGGATTGCTATGAGTCTCGATGGTAGTGACAATGAAAATAATGATGATAACAATGAAGAGGACAATGATGAAGGAGAAAAGGAAGGCAAAGCCGACTATGATGACGAAGATGATGAAAGTGGGGACAAGTTGACTTTTGTTGTCTTAGGGAGTAATGTCTCTATGGAGAATCTATTTGTGCCTTTGCCAGCCCTTGTTCAAACTCTTGTGACACAATACAATTGGTCTGCTGTAAGAGATCCAATCCCATTCCTGAATATAGGTGGTGATAGTAGATATGCTACATATGAGGATGAACAGAACGCATAATGCAACAATACAGTTGATAGCGACAAGTTAAGCGTTAACATGAGATTTCGCACTAAGAAGGAGCTACAGGACATTGTGAAGAATTACAACATAATGTAGCACTGCAACTTTCAAGTTCATGAATTAGACCTAATGTTATGGCACATTCACTGTATAGAAAGGGCAATTGGAGCCTAAGAGCGTGTAAAAAGCAAGTGTATGGCATGTTTGTGATAATGATTATCGAAGGACCGCACACATGTGTTAACCTAGCAATAAGACAAGATCATCCCCAGATAGATAGTGATTTAATGGCCAGACAATTCATTGGAAATGTTAGCACGAACCCTGATATTACTATTGCAGACTTGACTCAGAATATTTAGAACGAGTTTAGATACACGGTGATGAGAAGGCGAGTGTTTCGAGGGAAAGAGAGAAGCAATAGAGATGGTGTATGGTAATTGGGAGAAATTGTATAATGATCTTCCAAAACTTCTAAATGCCATTAAGATAACAAACCTGGGATCAGAGGTTAAGTAGGGGTGGAAAGGTACGGCTAAGCTAGGTGTATTGGAGATGAAGTGGGTGTTTTGGACATTTGGACCTTATGTACATGCATTTAGATACCGTGATCTTGTCATTTGCGTTGATGGTACCTTTTTAAATGGCAAGTACAACCATAAGTTGCTCGTTGCATGCACAATGGATAGAAATAACAACATCATGCCATTAGCTTTTGCACTCGTTAACATGAAATCCGAGAAGACATGGTCTTGGTTCCTTTGGCATTTAAAGAAGTATATGGTTGGTGGACGGGAACAGACAATATGCTTGATCTCAGACAAGCATATTGGTATTAAGAAAGCTTTTGACAATGTGAATAATGGTTGGCAACTGCCCTTTACGGTATGAAGATACTGCATAAGACACATAACTAGCAATTTCAACCACAAACATAAAAACCAAGCATGTAAGAAATTGACAACAGTAGTAGGTATGCAGGCGCAACAACGAAAATTTTCCACTTTAATGGAAGAGATGTCGATAGTGAATGAGAATGCTCCGTGTTAGTTTGCAAAACTTAACATTGATAGATGGACATTGTATGCAAATGGTAATTATAGGTTTAGATACATGACATCGAACATTGTTGAGAGTTATAATGCAGTTCTTAAAGGTTCTCGTGGCTTTCTAATTGCAGCTTTAGTACGAAGGATATTCTATAACATTGTTGTATTGTAGGAAAAGAAGGATAAAGAAATTTCAAACGCCATGTTGGGAGGTATGGTGTACACTACATACATACAATAGTTGATAAAGAAGTGGCGTGGGCGAGCAAGTGCGCACAAGGTTACCAGTTATAGTAGGCGCAATGGACTGTTTGAGGTAAGAACTGGTAGTCGAAGAGAGCTAAATGGAGTGATAAAAGGCAGAGGTAAAGTTTATACATTGACATGGATAACCAGTATTGCATGTGCCAGAAATAGCAAATATATAGAATTCCTTACTCCTATGCATTCACAACTACAGCTGAGCTAAGGACAAACACCTTAAACTGTATTGGTCAATGGTATAAGTAGACAAACCAACTTAATGTATACCAACGACATTTTTCCCCTTTAGGTGATGAGATTAATTGGCTAACAGCGAATTTTCCAAAGCTTAAGCCATGGTCTAAGTTAGAGAGAGACAAAGCAAAGCTTAGAACAAAACATTACCACTTAGAGACGAATATATGCGAAGCGCCTGATAGGAATAGATGTAGTTACTATCAAAGGGAAAGACATAACAGGCGTAGATGTCCGAATCTGAATAGGGCTAGTAATTTATATCACTATTTTTTGCATATGCATACACATAAATTTATTGCTACTTTGTAATATCTATCAGTTTTATATTACTTGCATTGTCACTTATGAATGTTAATTATAATTGCAGGTTAGCTAGACCCATGACCATTTGACCCTTCAGCTTTGGGTGAGCGGGCATCCCATCTCTCGCAGGATTTATAGAAGGGATAGGTATGTTATTTAAGAATTTCTTCCATTCATATAAAACATAAGTTAGGTGTAGATATGTTAATATTTATGTCCATGTAACTTAATACAGGCACCGAGTGCACTTACAATTAGACAACGTGAGCTGGCAATGAAGAAGAGTGAGGAGCTCATACCATTGGATCCACACATAGAGTGGTACTTAATGAAGGCAAGGTTTATGATTGTTAGTCGACTTCCATTCATCCAGATGGACTGGCACTTCATTACCGCCTTTGTAGAGAGGTGAAGGCCAAAGATACATACATTCCATATGGCGCACAGTGAGATGACCATTATGCTACAGGATATTGAGGTCTAGCTAGGCTTTAGGATTGATAGTGCTGCTGTCACTGGCAACACCAACAAGAATTGGGCAAATGTGGCGAGAAACCTGTTAGGTGATGTTCCACCATTTGATGATGTGAAGGGTGACCGTGTACGATTGTTGTAGCTAGTTAGTAGATTTAGAATTATACCAAGCAATGCCGACGAGGATACAGTCATGCATCACACTCGTGTGTATATCCTCCAACTGATAGCTTATTCCACCTAAAGACTTTTTAGACTCGCCAATTAAGCCTTCTATGGGTCCTTTTAAGAGACGACCATCACTATTATCTAAATATAAGGTGTGTTTTGGTCGGTGTAAAGGTCGACATTAGATTTTATTTTTTGGATATTTTTTTATATTTTGATTGTAATAGCAACTGATGTATTTAGATATTATTTAAATTTTATTTTTTATTACACTCTTATCATACGTACATATGATATCGACGAATAAATACATTTTTTATCTAAAATATAAGCATTTGACATTTCTTTTAGAATGAATGAAAAAAAAAACCCACATAATTATTGAAGTTACATTAAGCCATGTAATTTTCAATGCATATTCATTTAAGTATGATAAAAAACTGCAATGAAGTCAAAATTAAAAAAAAAAAAATTACACTAAAGTTGTATTCTTTTATGAAAAAGTTACATTGAAGTCGCATGGGGGGCATGTAACTTTAGTGTAAAAAAATTTGGTTAGTGAAGTCGCATATGGATCAGAATTTATTTTTGTATTATTTTTTGCCAAGTACTTTATCTATGTACTAAACCCTCACATAATGACTGATTTTTCCCCAATGTGTTTGTAAGAAGAGCTTATTGAAGCCATTTGGATTAGGAGCTTTTAGGCGGCTTAATTGAAAAACTACTTCTCGTACTTCATCTTCATTGACCTCCAGTGTTGACCACCTATTCATCTCTAGAGTGATAATAACATGTTCAATACTCTCTTGCACATCAACATCCACCGATATTTCCTCAAAAGAGAAAAGTTTATCATAGAACTCCAAAAAGGCCCCCTCAATATACTTTTCGCTTTTGAGCTGATTCCCATTTGAGTCTTAATGACGGTGATGGTTTTATGGATCTTTCTGTATCTAGCACTTTAGTGGAAGAAATTTGTGTTTTGGTCATCTTCCTTAAGCCACTTATTTCTTGATCGTTGCTGCCAGTAAAGCTCTTCTTGTCTCATATAGAACTCCAATTACTGTTGAATTCTAATCTCTTCATCATAATCATACTCTCCTACCCCTTGTTTTGGAGATAGGAAAGTTCTTGGTGTAGCTTTTCAATCTATATTGCATCGTTCTTAACATTGTGTTTACTCCAATTCATTAGAACTCTTTTGCATTCCTTAAGCCTAAATGCCAACCTACTGAGATCCACATTTGCCTCTATCTCCAACCAACATTCTTCAACAATAGCACCGTATCCCATCACATTTAGCCATGTTTATTCAAACCTAAAAAGTTTCCTTCCTGGCCTGCTTGACACCCATTAATTTCAATAAGCATAGGTGAATGATCACTTCCTTAGGTTGGTAGACTAGTAACAATAGAATTTGGAAAAGATTCTAGCCATTTGATGTTGAATAGACTACTCTCCACATGTTCTTTCACTAATACTCCATTTATTCTTTTATTACACCATGTAAAATGTTAGCCTTTACAGCCAATGTTTATAAGCCTACAGTCGTGAATCATAGCTTGAAAATTCCTCATTTGGCACAATGCCTTATCTCTTCCCCCAGTTTTTTCATTAGGATAAGCAATCTCATTCGAGTCATTGCATAACAACTATGGTCAATTCATAATACTTGCTATCCTTCTTAGTTTATCCAACAGAATGAGTCTTCCTGCAAATTCAGGTTTCCATAACACCAAGTAACTCTAACAATCTCATTTTGTTTCAACCCCATCACCTAACTGTCAAACATGTTTTTATCGATGCTCAGAATATCAACCGAAACATCATTTCTCCATTACAATGAAATTCCACCACTTGATCCGATTATATTTACATAGCAACCTTTATAAAATTTAAGTCTTCTCCTAATTGAGTCAACATAAGGAGATTTATCTTAGTTTCCATTAAGAAAACCAAGAAGGCCTTTTTGTGAAAAATAATACGTTTCAGCTCATCAACTATCAAGGATTACCTAAAACCCTGACAGTTCCAATGAAGGAGACTCATGGCTCTCGAGTGGTTGAATGAGGTCAACCATTGGAACCTTGCAAAAATTGCTCATTAGCCTGCATAACAGCTACTTCAACTAGCTTGCTTGTAAAATCAAGTTTACCTTTCACCTTACTTCTTCTTTTGAAAACTAACCTCTTTAACTTAGCTTTGTAGTTTTTCTTGTAAGATATCTTCATACTCTTGCCTCTACTCTCAAACTGTTGAGAATACAGCATCACCTTTTCTTTCTTTAACTTTGGAGACAAGTCCTCTTCTCCACTGAGTAACTCTCTTGGCTTCTTAATGGACAATGATTGTAATGCTCTAGGGAAAGGCGATGGTATGATAAAGGATTTGTGTGGCGTTGTTTAGAGGTCTTATATAGGCGAACTTGGGGTTAGGGATAAGGTTGGTGTTAGGGTTAGGGTTGGGCTCGAGGATGTAACAATAGGATATGATTTGTGATTTGGTGTTCCATTTTGATTCTAGGAAGGTTCTTTAACAATGATCTTACTAGAGATAGGTTGGTCAATCAAAGGAAGTGAATTGGCTAGGGATTCCTGGTCTATGTTTAGGGTGTTTAAGGAAATGGTATTGAGGCTCGGGTTAATGGTTTGGGTTTGGGTTTGGGGTAAGTCATTAGGGTTATTATGTGAAGTCTTATATGAATACAGGTCATTTTCTAAAAAATATTACGAAAAAGAGTTTGTTAAAAAAAAAAATATGAATATGATATTGTAAAGGTACATGCAATACATGTGCCTTTACTTATGTTTTTCACACCGAATGTGCATGCATTGAATGTACCTTCAGTGTAATTCTTTATAACTGAAGGCGCATGCACTATAGTATTTAAATAAACCTCAATCCGCACGGCCAGACTTCATTTTTACTTATATTAATTTATGAAATTTCCTAAACATAGAGAAAACTCAAGAAAACCCATAGTTGAAGTACCAAACCATTTCTTAACGCGAGTTTACGTTTGAAACAGGTAATAATCTATAATTTATAAGCATAATTTTTTTTTTATCTTAGTAGTAATCAACATTATGCAATTTTTTTTTATAAAAAAATTTGCTACTTAATTACGTAGATTTTATAATCATAGATATACTGTATCTTGTGGAAATTATTAATATTTCATGAAAATTTATTATATGTTGTCTAAATTTAGGAATTTTTTGTATTGCAATACATAAGTTATACTAATGTGGGTATGAAAAATGTTGGAATGTAGGTGGAAATTGTTGTGTATATATATGTATATTTTTTTTGGTGTTGTTATTGTGTTGGGTCGAATTAAATAGTTAAAATTAGGTAGTATGCGACATAGCTTAACGAGATGACTAAGTGTATTTTGTAAAGTTATCTCTCGGTGTATAGATAAAGTTTTTAATATCATCTAAATATTCGGTTCATTATAGTGTTACTAGGGTGGAAATGGTAGATTATGTAAAAGTTATTGTTTGTGCAAACAAAAATATAGTGATAGGTAGTTAGAGGCTGGAGTATAATAGAGAACCCGTTAAGAAGTTGAAAATTAGTAAAGATTTGAACTTCTCTCATTTCGTTCAAAGAATTTGTGGATGCATCGAAGTTAACTCAAGTGGTGTTAAACTCGTGCACAGGCATCCATTTCACCATGATATTGAAGTTGTCTACAAGTTGATGGCCATTAAAGACAATGAGAATATTGAGAATTTCATTAAGATGGTGGAGTCTTTTAGGGAACAGAGTATTCAGGAAGTATACATAAGATACATTGGGGAATCAAGTGCCTAGGACGAGCATGAAAAACATGAGCCAGACAATCCAACCCTTCCGAATCCCAATGTACATTCAACAATGATTGGTGAGAAGCAAACAAATGTAGATCAATCAAATGAACCATACATGGATTTCTTTAAGTATAAGCACGTAAATATCACAGAAGAGTAACTTGATAAAGCATTGGGTCCCATTATCGAACATGAAGAGTCTTATGATCAGTATGTGGAGAGAATGTACATAGACCTAAATGTCGACGATAGTGGGGAAGATAAGGCAGATGTAGAGGGTGATAAGGATGACGGTGATGGTGATGAGGATAATGGTGATGGTGATGAGGATAATGTTGGCCTCGAAGATGACCACGCTGAGGATTTAGAAGAGGCCTAAGTGAGACTATATGTTGTCTGTAGCAGTATATCAGTCTAGCCATTTTGCAAAGATGGCTCGAGCAGGCCCTATCATTATACTGGTGAAGTATTGTCCAATAGGTAGTTTCAAGACTTTTTGCTAATAAATGAATTGGTAGACAGGCTTGTGAAAGATCTTACCCCATTTTACAACAGCAGATATGATGGTAGTGGCTACATAACATTTGAGAGAGATGTTAATGAAATGTGTAGCAACATCAGTAGTTTCGATGAATTGAGTGTCAGTATGCCTTTCAACATGAAGAAGGATCTCATAGATGCGATTAAGTTGTTCCACCTAAGGAATTACTGTGATATTCAAGTGAACATTTTGAAACTGACTATATACGCGGTCTACTGTAAGAAGAAAGAACAAGATTGTAAGTAGAGGTTATGTGCTTGTTTGAAAAAAGTAGAAGATTTTTTCAAAATAACAATTCTAGAAGGTCTGTACACTTATGTGAACCTGATGATGAACTGGGATCATCCTCAACTCGACAGCAACATAATGGCTACACTATTCATCGATAGTGTATGGAACAATCCTGATGTTAAGATACCTGATCTTGCAGTTAACATGCAAACTATGTATGGGTGTACAGTAAGTAATAGAAGGGTTTTCGAAGCCAAGTGAAAGGCTATTGAGACCTATTGTATGTGTTGATGGCACATTCTTATACGAAAAGTATGGGCAAAAATTGTTGGTAGCTTATAGCATAGATGAAGACAATGTAATAGTTTCATTGGCATTTACTCTTGTTGACACAGAATCGACGGAAACCTGAGTGTGGTTCCTACGAAAGCTTAAAGTGCATGTAGTCGGCCAGAAGGGGGAGACCTTATATCTTATTTCCGACAAGGCATCTGGTATTGATTTTGCATACAAGGAGTCATTAGTAGGTAGGTAGCCACCATTTGCAATTTAGAGATACTGTTTGCGATACGCTGCTAGTAACTTCAACAAGGTCCACAAAAATCAATTATGTAAGAAACTTGTATGGTTTGCAGGTGTTTAGGTACAACAAAAGAAATTCGAATGTTTCATAGAGAAGTTAGCCCAAGCTAAGGAGGATGATCCCGTGTGGTTCAACAATGTTGATTTGGATAGGTAGACTATTGCATATAATGGATGTTACCATTTTGGATGCATGACATGATGCGTCTCTTGGGTCGGACACACGAAGAAACACCAAGATGAATGAATCGAAAAAAAAGCTAACAAAGTCTAGGTAGCCACCGAATAGATATAACTCACCACTTGATCCTACTTAGCCTACAATCCACCAGATATGATACACCAATCTGAATTAAAAGGTTACTCACCACTACTCCTTACTAAAGAGAATAGATAAGAGTTGAATGATAATGAGAACACCAAGGTTGCTCAAAGCGAGCAATTTTGTATTCAAAGCTGGATGATCCTCATACATAAGAAAGTTGGGGTTTATATACCCGTTCACTAGGATTGCTTTATATGTATGAAAAGATAAAAGGGTATTTTACATTAGGTTACATAAGACATATTAAAAGGAGTAAAAGAGACAAAGAATATTCGGTATGAAAAAAAGAAGAATCGTTTTAGAATATTGTGTCAAAAGACATGTGTCACTTGGTAGTTGGACATTAGGGATATGATACAATGTAGGTGGAAGTAAGAATGCGTTACAGTCAAGGGCCGACCAGTTTGGTTAAGAAGTTAGCTAAATTGGAGTCAGGCACTAGTGGTTGATTGGAGAGCTCAACTTGGCTAGCCTTTCCTAGGTTACCTTTTGGGTCAAGACTTTGTAGCTGGGTAGAAGCATGCTGGACACACGTGAGGATCTGATAGACAGGTTAGCTAGAGGTCAAATTAAGATAGAAGTCTTTGTTTAGGCTATGGCTTAGAGCTAGTATTTTCCATGTAAGCCCTTAAAGTCCTTGAGCTCGGCTTCTTGTGATTAGTCTAAGGGATTAATTCATGTCATCTGCTTGGGGGTCGGAAAGATTTGTCCTCAAATCTAAAGCGATTTTTGCTCGTTCTTCTAAGGCACTCGCAGGGTCTTCTTCTATTGGTTAACGGGGAATTAGATTGGATACATTAAAGGTAAAGGAAACATCATAGTCATCAGGCAACTTAATCTAGTAGGCATTGTGGTTGATCTTTTTTAGGACCTTGAATAAGCCCTCATCCTAAGGAGATAGTTCGCTTTGTCTTAAATGTGGGAATCGTTCTCAGTTGAGGTGAATCCATACTAAGTCTCTTAGTTGGAAAGAAACAGTTCGGTGGCTTCGGCTACCAATATCTTATTGTCTCTGATTGATTTTGGCAATCTTCTTTGTTACGAACTGGTGCAGTTCATGTAATTCTCAAGCTCGATCAACTCCGGATCGACTCTCTTTAGTAGTTGCTGGGGTGCTAATCATGTCTAGGGGAATGGTTGGGTTAAAGCCAAAGATAACGTCAAATGGGGTCTTTCCTGTAGTGCTGTGGATAGTTCGGTTATATGTGAACTCCACGACTGGTAGGCATAGATCTCAATCCCTTAAGTTTTTCCCTACAACAGCTCTAAGCAGATTACCTAGTGGCTTGTTCACCACTTTAGCCTGGCCATTAATTTAAGGGTAGCTACTAGAGCTGAACACTAGTTTAGTCCTAAGTCTCTTCTTAAAAGTCTTCCAAAAATAGCTCAAAAATTTTGCATCTCAATCTAAGACAATAGTCTTCGGTACTTCGTGTAGTCGAACAACCTCCTACAAAAACAAATCAACAATATATAAAGCATTGTTAGTCCGATGGCACAGAATGAAGTATGCCATCTTGCTGAAATGGTCTACTACAACAAAAATAAAATCTTCCCGTCTTGACGTCCGAGGCAACCCTAGGACAAAGTCCATGCTGAGGTCGGCCCATGGTAAGGTAGGCATTGGTAGAGGCATGTACTCTCCATTGGGTTCTCTCTTCCCCTTAGCATGCTTACAAACTTTACAATGACCGACTACCTTATGGACATCCTTGGCCAGTAAAAATTCTCTTTCAACAGATTGGCTGTCTTGACCTCCCCAAAGTAGCCTGAAAGTCTACCGCTGTGAGCTTCCCGAACCAACAATTTACGTATGGAGCAATTTAGAATATATAGCTTACAGTCCTTGAATAGATAGCTATCCTTAAGATAATATCCTCCCACAACTAGTCCTTCGCAACACTATTTAATAATGAAACCGAAGTGAGGGTCATTAGCATACTACTTAGTGATGAGTGAGAATTCCAATAGTTTTGTTTGCAAAGTAGTCAGCAAGGTTTGCCGTTGTGATAGAGCGTTGGCCATCACATTTACACTTCCCTTCTTGTACCAAATGACATACGAGAATCTTTCCTTAAACTGTAACCACTTAGCTTGTCTCTTTGAAAGCTTGTTTTGACTCCCAAGATGCTTTAATGATTCATAGTCAATGTAAACAACAAACTTTCGTGATAGTAGGTAGTGTTGCTAAATAGTATGGTTTGGAAATGGGAGTACATCTCCTTCTCGTACACAAAATAGTTCAAGGCTGAGCTACTCAGTTTCTTACTATGGTAAGCGATAAGTTGTAGTTCTTACATCATGATAGCACCAATTCCAACTCCCCATGCATTACACTCCAGTTCGAAGGGCTTGTCAAAATTAGGTAGTAAGGACATGTGCTAAGGTGAGCTTCTACTTGATCTACTTGATCTCCTTAAAGCTTTGCTCGGCTCGATCATTCCACCTGCACCCTTCATTCTTCTTTATCAGCTTAGTTAATAGGGCGGCTATTGTTTCGAAGTCCTTAATAAATCGCCTATAGAAAGAAGCTAGGCCATGAAAACTTCGAACTTTAGTGACATTATTTGGTGTTAGCCATTCTAGAATGGCTCGGATCTTCTCTCCATCTGCTCAGATTCCTTCCCCTAACACTACAAATCCTAAGAACATCACCTCTTTCTGGCAAAACATGCATTTCTTTACATTCCCATACAACTTCTCAGTTCGTAGAATGCCAAATACTTCATGAAGATATTGAACATGATTGCTCAGGTCAGCACTATACACCAATATGTCATCGAAGTATACGACCACTCATCTTCTAAGAAGAGAGTGCATCACATGGTTCATTAACCTCACGAATTTGCTCGGCACATTAGTAATTTTGAATGGCATAACCAACCATTCATAAAGCCCATGCTTAGTCTTAAAGGCAGTTTTCCATTCATCGCCCGATTTCATGTAAATTTGGTGATAGCCACTCCGCAGATCTATCTTTAAAAATATCTTTGCACCATGAAGCTCATCCAACCTGTCATCGAGCCTTAGTATCAGGTACCTGTACCTGACAGTAATTCGGTTGATCGCTTGGCTATTCATGCACATACACCATAAACCATCTTTCTTTGGAATGAGCAGAGTTGGTACAGTATAAGGGCTCATGATCTCCTTCACATATCCTCGCTTAATGAGTTCATCCACTTGTCTTTTCAGCTCGATAGCCTACTCAGGGTTTATCCTATATACAGGTCAGTTTGGTAAGGTGACGCTTGGCTGTAAATCAATATAATGTTCTATGCCTCAGATTGGTAGCAGTCCTTTAGGTAGTTTTTCCAAAAATAGGTCGGAAAACTCATTTAGCAAGCATTGGATTTTTTCTAGGACTTCCTGCAATTCCCTCATCTCTATCAATCGTCTAACCAACAAGAACATCGGTTCACCAGCCATCTCAACAGATTGGAGCTTCCTACTGCTTATAACTAGGGCCTTTTTCTTACTAGCTCAAGTGAGCTAATTATGGGTTTCATTTACTTAGGACGGGGTTAAGGGTTGCAATACTATCTTCCTTCCTCCTTAACAAATGCATAGGTGTTCTTATACCCATCATGCATAACACATCAGTTAAACAACCAAAGTCGTCTAAGTAGCAAGTGTGAAGCTCCCATGGAAACGACATTACACACCACTTCGTTCTTATATACATTTCCAACGCTGAACAGTACAGTCACTTATTCGGTCACCTGTTCAGTCACATGCAAAGTACCCTTATCATGAAGCCAATGCAACTTGTAAAGTTGGGGATGCTATGAGGTTGGCAAACCTAACCTCTGCACAAGGGATTGTGCAACAACATTTGTACAACTTCCTCTATCCATTATGATCGTACACAATTAGCCTCTAATGGTCCACTTGGAATGGAATAGATTTTCCCTCTAGTCCTCTTCAAAGTTCAGCAAGATACTCAAGACTCATCTTAGGACTAAGCTCATCACTTCTCCCTGGTCAACATAGACATTGGTCTCCTCTTCCTCCTCGGCTTCTACCTTTCGATCATCCTTCTCTTCCTTGGGCTCACTTTCGTTGGTGCTATCAATAATATCTCTTCAAAGCACCATGACATGTCGGTTCAGACACTCAACAGCTATGTGTCCGTAGCCTAAGTATTTAAAGCATTTCATCTCTTTAGACTTCCATCTGGAGGTTTGTCCTTTCTCGTACATTCTCGGGGGTGGCCTAACCTCGGCTCGACCTAGTTACCCTACTCGGCTATGCTGACTTGCTCGGTTATCAACAGGTCGGTCATTCTTTTCCTTGGCCCGGTATGGTCTCCTAGGCTCAGCTTGAACAGGTTGGCATGGCACCAAGGCTCAAGAGAATGTTGGCTCAGGTCGACTTGGAACATTTCTCCTCTGCTTTTTTACCTTCTATGCTATCTTGATGGCCTCATCCAAATTATAAAATCTCTGTACTTCCATGATATTGTAAATCTTATACTTGAGCCTAAAAATGAATCTCGATACTGTACGGGCCCCTGGCTCTTCCATGTTGGCTTGGATCATTAACATCTGGAACTCCCTCATATAGTCATCAATAAATTGACTTCCTTAGTACAGCTCCTGTAACTTTGCAAACGTATCTCATAAATAAGTCTTGGGTACAAATTTACTTCTTAACAACCTTTTTATCTCATCCTAAGTTTTAACACCTCGTCTTCCATCTCTTGCCCTAGCTGTGGATTCTTCTACCACATGGTTGCATACCCAGTAAACTCCAATGCGGCAAGTTAGACTTTGACCGCATCCTTATACTCATCACATTCAAATACTTTCTTAACCTTCTCTTCCCACTCCAAGTATTCATCTGTATCTCTACTTCCACCAAAGGACGGGATTTGCACCTTAACATTATCTAGCCCTCAAGGGACTTGGTGTCTTCGTCCCTATTCTCGGTAATAATCAACTTCTTCTTTTTCACCAAACCCTTCAACACCCAGCTCCTCGTCATCTTCCCCAATCTCCTCTAGCTCTAGTCTTCATCTAACAGCTCGGTCTGTTACTCCTCCAGCTTATGGCCATCGAATTGGGTGATTAGTTTGATTGCCTTGGCCATAACATCTCTTAGGGGCCTCTTCCTATGGGTTTTGCTACTGTACACTTTGGGGTTGTTGTCTATTAACATGGATTACGGTAACTAGAGTCTTAACAAGGTTTATGAGTCTGTCAACGTTGTCATCAACCAACCCTAGGGTGTTACTACCGTTAAGATCATGACCAAGTTAGGTACCATTGCTCTAATCACCAATAACACCCTGAACACTTAAATCCGACATAGTACAGTACTTCTTAAACGATTTAACAGCTTGCTAACAGCTTCAACACCTAATAGTCACCTAAATAAGATAGAAACAAACTTGCTCTATTTTCGTAATGAAAAATAGAGTAAAATTGAGTAACAATAAAACTACTCTTATTGTTACACCAACACACTATAGTAGCTACGGAAGGAATACAGTAACCACTAACATTTAAGCGAACAAAAACTTTACTACAACTTCACACACTCCCTCACAGAATCATGCTCTGATACTAGCGAAGCTGATGCATCTCTGGGGTCAGACACATAGAGAAACACTACGACGAACGAACCGAAAAGAAACTAGCAAAGTCCGAATAGCTATCGAGTAGATATGACTCACCACTCGATCTTACTCGGTCTACAATCTATCGAACATGACACATTGGCCCAAATTGAAGTGTCACTCGCCACTACTCCTTGATAAATGGAATAGATAAGAGCTGAATGATAATGAAAACATCAAGGTTGCTTAAAATGAGTAATTATATATTAAAAGCAGGATAATCCTTATACACAAGAAAGTGGGGTTTATATACCCATTCATTAGGGTTGCTTTACATGTATGAAAAGATAGAGGGGTATTTTATACTAGGTTACATAAGACATACTAAAAGTGGTAAAAAAGATAAAGAATATTCAATACGAAAAAAAGAAGAATCGTTCTAGAACATTGTGTCAGAAGACACGTATCACTTAGTGGTTGGATATCAGGGATATGATACAACGTAGGCAGGAACATGAATGTGTTATAATCAGGGGCCGACCAAATTTGGATTAGGTCGGGGGCTAACCAGTCCAGTTAGGAAGTTAGCTGAATTAGAGTCAGGTACCAATGGTCAGTTGGAGAGCTCAGCTCAGCTAGGCTAGCCTTTCTTGGGTTACCTTCTAGGCTAAGACTTCGTAGTTGGGTAGGAGCATATTGGACATACGTGAGGATCTGATAGATAGGTCAACTAGAGGTCAAATCAAGATAGGAGTTCCCGTCTCAGCTATGGCTTAAAGGTAATATTTTCCATGCTAGCCCTTGAAGTCCTCGAGCTTAGCTTCTTATGATTGGTCTAGGGGGTTGATTCCTATCACCCATGCTAAGGTGACCCATGATATAATGGAGAGTAGTTTAGCTCTAGCTAGTCTGGAGCAGGAGTAGGAGATCAAGCGGGTAGTAGAGAAGGAAACCTATTCATAGGTGGCTACCTTTAGTACAGTTACAGCTACGACCTCGTCCTCTAGCGCGTATCGATCGAGGAGGAAGATTCGCAGCCTCATCTCGACAGCCCAGAAGGTACAATGTGACACTACCATATCCCCTAAGGAGCTGCCTCATAGATCAGGCGATGTCTCATGCCTATGGTAGTGTACGGTGATCGCTATCAATATGAGCCCAACCTTTCACTTTTATGCAAAGAAAACATATGATGCATTATTTGTTCTATAAGCAAATAAATAAGTAGAAACACATAAGATGTCTATAAAGATCTTACCATCGCTCCTAGTAGGGCTCCAGTGTACCCTATTTATTGTCAAGTATGTACTTAAAACCACTGATACTACTAAGGAGTAACCCCATTTGGAAAAGACTTATCATAGTCTAGCTCGATAAGTGTCGACCTCTATCACAACCCTACAGTATCATTGTCATGGTAGATCGCCGTGTACTATACAAAGATCTACTATCAACTTCCTTACTGATCGTAGGCCTTTCAAACAGCATACAAGGCTCTTTCTACTATACGTTAACACCAGGTCCATAGATAAATAATATAGAGCAATTTTTACTAAAATTAACTTTTAAGACAACTTAATCAAGTAAATGTGTGGACTCGTTAAGTTCTATACCAAAAAAATATTACAAACAAATGCAGTTCATAATGGGAACTGCATCATAAACTTTAAACTATATTATGAACAAAATAAAGGTAAATAGTTATCTACAAAAGCTTTTATAAAATCTCCTCTCCGCTCCTAGATTGCTCCAACTCGTCTCTATACAAGACTTATCTCGAGCATGCCTCGACCCGAATTAGTGAAGAGGTTTTCCTGCAACAAAAGGAATCTATCGGGGTATAAGCTCAAGCTTAGTGAGATAAATACCTTCGTCAATACCGCATGACAGAAATTTATTAGATGTACAATCATATGAATGTATGAACAATTAGTATGTCAAACAACGCATGCAGTGGCCTAAGAACTACATACGACTCAAAATTATGCTCTCTGTAGCCGGGGTTTAGAGTTAATTAACCAACCCAAACCAAAATTCGAGTTCTAGCCCTTGGGTTTTTATTTCATTTGCACTATTATGCTTAAGTCGAAACAAAATTATATATATATATACTTTTTTTACTGAATATCAAATCATATTTTCAAAATCTCAAGTCTAGTGGTGTGGTAGCCTCCGCAATCCATAAACACACACCCTAAGCAGAAGCCACAAGATATGGCCCCTCGCTGACGATTGGCATCTCCTGACGCCTAGTAAGCTCATCAGCTTTAGACAGAGACTCAATAAAATGATGATATAACTAGTGCTCAATCCTGCAAGAGGCACTCCTCCCATGAGTCCTTTCCCATCTTCTATGTAAAGTGGTAGTCGGTGTTATCCGAATGTAATTATGGAGAATGCATGATCAATTTAATTTCTTAATTGTATAAGTGGTTAACCGGATTTTCAAGGTGATAAGACAGTTTCATTCCATACAATCGCACGTATAAATTATCACAAACAATTCCCATTATTATATAATTAACAAGCCATAGCATTCAATTCATAAGTTCATACACATGCATTTCCCATATTCTATAAGCATCTAAATTTATATATATAAGTCTAGGTACATCTATTCTACAAGCAAAATCAAATAAAGAGTCATCAAGAATTTGCTCACTTCGCCATGCGGGTTAGTCAAAGTAGTCCGGAGGCAGGTTGTCTCCGAACGCGAGGTCCCTTAGTCATCAAAATTATAACACTATAAGGGATTGAAATAAAACTTAGGAAACTAATCTAAAACCCCTTAAGTTATACTCTTGACTAGTTTTCGTATTTTTCCAAATTTTATTTAAAAGTTCAATCACATATAATTTTTTCGTTTTAAATCCGATTTTTATGATCTTGTAGTCAATCTTCATCGTTTTCGAGTGTACTTTAACGTGGTGAGGTTAGATTTTTGAGTTGAGGTATGAAAATCTTCCCATAGGTCAAAACAGTAGCGGTTCTCCTAATTTGGAGTGCTTTTGGGCTTTGTTTGGTTAATGGGCTTTTTTTGGTAACTTGGGACTTCCTTTGGGCTTAGGCTTAAGATTTCATTCTATGCTCAAAATACTCCTTAAGGTCAGATTAACAACTTTGATTTATACTCCTAAGGCTATTAAACACTTCTTGGGCTCTTAAGTGGGCTTAAGTTATCAAATGAGCTTGTTTTTTATTCAATTCAAAGATGGTTACTTTCTTAGGCTTAAGGAGTGTCTTGTGGGCTTCTTGAGGGTCTTAAAACAACCCTTATTGATGTGTCAAGTTGCTCGTCAGAAACTTAAGGGTAGTTGACATTTGTGGCCCGGTTTGGAAGTTTTAAGCTCGGTTTTGAGATTTAGGCTTAATACACTTATCAAACTTGCCTTGGTTGGTCTTTTCACTTTGTTTACTTACTTTCATCATATTTTTAAGTGTCTTTTAGGGATGTTTCAGATCTGGTCAGTTTGAGTATGAGGGCTTTCAACTTGATTTTCTAACTTATTTCATCATTTCCTTAAGTTTAGGTGTTAAATCATGAACTTAAGCTACTTATATTTAAATCTTAACTTGACTTCTTTTTCATGAAATGATTATTTGGCTCATATTTTACATGAAAATAGAGGATCTCACTTTTATCATACCTCCCATATCATAATTCATGTCTTATAAAGTTAGTTTTCTTATAAAAATTTATGTGGTGGATTTTTATCTTTACATAAGTCTAGATTTGAGCATGTTTAACTTAATGAAAGTGTAAACAATATCCAAATGACTTCTAAACTTTCACGTCCAGTATGCTTCTCTTTCATTCAAGTTCTCATTTCAAGATTTTCTTAACTTAAAACCTTTCATTCTGAGTGTTAAACAAGTATCTTTACAAAACATTAACTTTACATGCTCATATTTTAACTTCCATGTAAGGTTTTCATGAGTTTGCTTTTTAGGGCAGTCTTTGATGTTATACCAACTTATAATCATACTCATATCTTCAAGAAATGATAGTCTCCTAACATGAATACTAACCAACTAACATAAGATATATTTACTCGTCCTTAAAGCAAAAAAAATATGGTGGTTATGCACTAAGATTCCACTTATACTCTTTGTCTTACTTCCTCCTTCTTGCACCCCTTTTGAAACTCGAGTTATAATCCTTTGAAGTAGGGTTTAAGAAGTGTTTTAAGGATCCTAAAGGGTTTTGAATGTTGGTAAAAGCAAGACAAGAAGAAGTTAAAAGTGCCGTGAGTGTGTATGTGCTTAGAATGTGGCGACAAGTGAAGGATTTTGTAGAGTATAGTTGTTTCTTCTTTTGTGTTGTTTTCAAAGTGAAAGAAAAGGAAGTGAAAATAAAATTGAAAGTGAGAGCAAATGGGAAAAGAGTAGCAGGTTGGAATGAGGGTAAAAATGTGTTTAAGAAGTTTGATTTTGTTGTTGTAGCATACACAAAAGTCAACAATTGCAACTATTGATAATGTAAGCATTAAAGGGTGAATAGTAAAGTGTAAAATAAAGTGATTGATGGATGGAAGGTAAGAGTATGGCCCCCCTTAAAGCCATGTTAGAACAAGCCATTGGGTGTCTTTTTGAGCATAGAATTATCTTGTCTCATTTATTAAAGTTAAGCATCTAAAATCTTGTGATAATTTGTCCATATGTAGTATAAGTGAAGGGTTGATAAGGAAAGCGTCTTATTACTAGATTTTGATAAGTTATCAATTGATAAAGACTCCAACTTTCAATTGATAAGTTATTTAGGCTGATTAGTTAATTTACTTATTTAAGTGTAAGGCTTAGGCATAAAGATAAAGGAATTGTCTTATAAGAAATTGTTTTAGGATTTACTTCTTGAATTGTTTTGTAAATGGTGATTAATTCTTATAAAATTATGAAATTTTCTAGAGCCGAATGAAATTATTCAAATTAAATTATTAATTAGTCACTTAGGGTTAAAAGTCCTTAATTGTTTTAGGGCTTAAGGTTTTAGGTGACTTTAGAGTTTGTAGTTTTTTAAGTTCGGGTTTTATTGATAATAGGCTTTTGAATTAGAAAAGTAAGTTCGTTTCTAATCGTAAACTTGAGTTTTAGTTTAGTTGGTTCTTAGAAACGTTCAAAAAGTACTCTTAGTCAAATCATAGGCCCGCTAAAAGTAGGGTTTACAACCTCTGCTCTTCCTATAGACGAATCCATGCTGCATGATGCCGTCTCTAATCCTTAGTTATCTTCCCCCTTAAGTTAATCTTATGGGTAGTGTCTAAGGTGTTTGGGTCATCCAAGATCCCCTACACTCTACCAAACTGTTAGAGCATACAATTCGAGAGGTGCCACTCAACAATATGAAAGAATAGTAAAGGCACTCAACTAAGCCAAATGTCACATCCGACCCAAAAATATGCTAGTAATGCCTTTAGGATACCTGACGAGTAAGGTCTCCAAATGATCTACAAATTGGGAAAATGAAACAATTGTGTTAAAAAACATACGCAATAGTAGTAAATAGTTAAGATAAATGCTTTATTACATACTCCAAGCTCTGCCTATTGAACGTATCTTGGTATTAGGACACAGCATGAGTAGAAATCTCTGAAACGTCAATGTCAACATGCCATCACCATGTTAAAGGTCCTTTATCAAGGATGTAAACCTGGAGACAGCGAGGTGCAATGTAGGGAAATTGATCCTACGCCTAAACCTACAATAGTATAACAGCACCCCCAATCTTAGCAACCGTGTTGTCAACAACTAAATAAAGATTCCTGTACAACCAACCTAGGTAGGCTGCCCCCTATGCATACTCTCCCGCTATTGCAAAGTCTTCTAACAAAGGAAGAAACATCAAGTGAACTAAGTTACTTGATTTCTTGAGGAAAACCAAACCTTCAATAAGTTATAAGCGATATGCATGGGCATATCTCATGATGGTAGTCTCGTTAGTTGCTACAGGTAAGTGGCTAAAATGACTCTCCAACCATGACATCTTCAGACACCCACCATTGTAGTCTTTCTTCTCCTCAAGTTTGATGCCTAGTAGATGTTCATACACATCAGCCTAACTAATAGATATCTACCTAGTAACTGCATGAGCATCGATGGGTAAATCAAACTGGATGGATGCATCATGTAATGTGATAGTGACCTTACCGTATGGCATATGGAAAGTGTGTGTCTCCTATCTCCACCTCTCAACCAAAGCAATAATAAGATGCCAATCTAAGGAACCCACCCTACTCTACATATGGCATGATGTACAGGTCCACGTCTAGTCGAATCCTCAGCTCATGTCTACGTAAAGATGCCTCTTGTCGGCGGCATACTAATAGGGGAAAATCCTGAAACAAAGTATATAGTAAAATCACCACATGCATCAACATCGATATTTCAATAAAGAACTTGTAAATCATAGGTTATTAAGTTATCATTCACCCATCTAGCCCATATCATTGTGGATTGATGAGTGCATTGGAGTTTGAGCAATGATCTATCAATTGGGCTCAAATCTATCTGCGTTAAAAAAAAAAAAAATCATTGAATAGAAAGGTCTTGTAACTTAGAGTACAAAAATTCATACAAATAAGGTAAACATGTAATGTATGAAAGGAGTAGCTCAATAAACCTCCCGACTTCTTATGCTTAGTGCAACTCTTCCTATTATACCCTTCCTTCCTACAAAACCCACTACAGTTCTTCGTTAGAGGCTCCCTAAGATCCATCTTGTTGTGGTAGTGTGATGATCGTAGACGACCTTTTATGAGTATAGACCAGTAATTCAAGGTGGATGAGCGGTGTCCTAACATTAGGCCATCTACTACTATCACCAAGAGGGTAGAAATTGGCATGATAAACAACTTCTTGTAAATCTTGATAGTACCACCTTGTGACTTTCTTCATCCCCTTTGTGTTAAACTTTGCCATGGCTACAAAGGCATGAGAACAAGGTATCCTATAAGTCTACCTTTTACCGTAGGTACAACTGTCCATTGTCAAGTTGACCGTATGCTTGTTGCCACCTTTCCACCCATGTCCAGTCCTTTGCCTACCTATTTCAATCTCGAATATCCCACTTAACCGATCGAATGTGACAACATGATGGCGTGATCTCATCTGTTGCCATCTCGGGATCCTCTTGCTTGCCCATGTAGTGAATACTTCTCCATTATTAAGTGCTTCACTTTCTTTATCATAACAGGTTTGGAAGTAACCTACATAATTATAGAAAATTTTCAACACCAGCGCAGAAACTGAAAGACAGCTAACATCCTCCTTTAACACGGTATTATAGTATCCTCAAAATTGTCCTTTAACACCTAACAATTTTCAACATTATCTTACTTAACAAATTACTGTCGCCTAAACCCTTTTTTATGAAATAGTTTGTTCTTTAGGAGCAAACACACTTATTACTCTAGAATGTTGTGCTGACACATTATGATCATAGTTAATTCTTAAAATACAATCCTTAATTCCAGCACTGCTTTCCTCGCATACGTCATGATACTTGCATGCTTCTAAAATTGTCATACCCCTCACAATGGACTTTCCTTTCTCATCCTTGTCAGCGTTGACTAGGTCTTCCCTGTGTCTTTCTCCGCCGTCCGTCAATGGTTGTCGATTCACTGGTGCCATTGGAGTGTAAATTATTACTCAATGTCGGGGAAGAATTCATTTTAACTTCATCCTGATTCGGTGGATTCATTTTTAAAGCCACTCTTGCCTTGACATCTTCTCCTAATTTCAGATTTACAAACCCAGGATTACTCTTATTCTTACAAGCATTGATAAGATGACAAATTCTTCCACATGCAGAGCAAAAATCCGCTAGTGTTTCAAACTTGAAAGAAATCCACGATTTTTCTTCATTTGATACCTTTAACCAAATTCCTTTCATTAAAGGATGAGACATGTGAAACCTCACCTTCACTATAGGGAAATTTCTTAAGCAGAGCTTTGGATCTTCAACATCTATAACCGTCCCCATTCTCAAACCGATCTCCCTTGCATTTTGGCCGAGTATAATTTTGAAGGTAAACCAAGTAGTTGTAACCAATAGCTTACCCACTTGAAATCCAACTCTTCTAAGCCCTGATTCTGATCCCAAAATCTAACCAGCAGTGGCTGTCTCATGACTGACCATGGTTCATCCGCTACAATCCTTTCAAGAATATCTTTGCCATCGACAGTTGCAAGGGAGAAATTATTATTCAGATGAGAATATAACTGCCTCCCCATACTTCCCCCATAATTTTGAAAGAATATTAATCGCCGCTGCTCTTGGGATTAATTTCTCCGCAAGGACCTTTCCCACCAAGTAAAATTTAGCACTGATAGCTTCGGTTAAACTTAAGGGTTGGTTTTGAATCATGAACCAGTCTGAAACTGGCTCGATTTATGAGAGGTTAGATTAAACTGCTTAAATCAGCGGGTTGTGAGTCGTCAGAACAGATGTGTCTGCTTCTCTAGTTCAATCCCTTTAAAAAAAAAAAAAAAGAAAGAAAAAAGAGAGATCATTAAGTCAGAAAAAATAATTAGATAATATTCAATATACTATTGCATGTCAAAGTTATTTTATTTATTATATTGAAGGATAATTTTTTTAAAAAAATATTATCAAATTAATAATAGAAGATTAATAATAAGTTAATTATATGTTAAGAATAAATAAAAAATTCAATTTCAGTTTATATAAATTTTTTTTATAAAACTTGTTAAATGTTAACGACTTGAATACAAGGAAAAAATAAAATAGTTGAAATCATATTTAGTCGGAAATTAATAAAAAAATTAAAAATTATTAATGAATTGATACATAAAAGAAAAGAGATCACATTATTAGAAATTATTAATATATTAAAAAAATTAATAAAAAAGTAAATATATTAGAAATTGTTAATGTATTTAAAAAAAAGAAATTAATAAAAAATTAAATATTAAAAAAAAATTCAAGGCCAAACTAGTTTGAAATTACTCTCACAAACTGATTATGGTTCAGTTGTAGTTGAGCCCGTAAACTAATAGTTTCGAACTAGCCTATTGCTCACCTCTAGCTCCAGTCTCTTAGCCTTCAATTTAGACTTTCTCTTCAACATTCAGCAAAATAATCGATTCCATAGTGATAGGATTGCAAAGCTGTGATACAAAAGACAAGACAAAATGGGTAAAGAAGAATAATAGAATAAAAGAGGACCAGATAAACGAAGGCTTGATTTGTATGATAATGAAATCTAGGTAAAGGAAATGTAGAGGGCTAAAAATTATTATATTAGTTATTGAAATAATCCCATTATTTATTTATAATTGACTTTTTGAGCTAGATGATAGAGTTTAAAGAGTTCTGTCCATATTGGGATGATTAAGGAAGATTTAGCTTGGTAGGCTCGAAATAGAGATCGTTAAATCGATTTGTTCTCCTCTAGTAGGCTCATGTAATTATAAGGAAAGCTACTGGCTTTGGACCCATTAGCTAACTTATTATGGATAACCATGAATTGAGCAAGCTCTGTCTTATCCATTGATTATCTAAATGATCCAACGGTTATCTAAATGATCCAACGGATGCCATTTTGCCCAAGAGCCTATAAACACTCAGTATTTCCTCATCATTGAGAACTCTTAGAGAGATTGGGAAAAAATAGTATTCCATTGTGAAAACTTTATTCTCTAAGATCAAATAACGTTCAGGTAAAAAATTAATTTCATTTGCTTAAATTATAAGGTGAACGTTTAAGATCCCCTAAAACTACTTTGTCTATCACTTGTGCATTTAAGATACTGAAATTGTTTATTCCTCCTTCCTATCTTATTCTCACTTAATCATTCCTTCAAACGATAATCTCGCTTCACGTAGTATGCATGTGACCACTCCAGTCGGATCTCTACCTCTATAGGAAAAAAATAAAATAATCGGATATATTGAATGACTACATAAGATACGATTCCCTATGACTTCTCAGAAGGAAGATAATCTCAAAAAATACAATCATACTAAACAAGATCAGAGAAAATTGAATGCCAGCACTCGAGGAGAACAATCCCTAAGGAAACTTTCTCTCTCTAGAGCCTCTCATTATGTCTTATTATATTGTTGAAAAGTAAGAAATAGGTATGTTTACCTTTTTAGAGCAAATTATTTCTTAAAAAAGATTATAGGCAAAATATTTTTAAAAATACGGTTCCTAAATGGTATTTTAACAATGCGATTTAGCTTTTTCATCAAATGAGAATACGTGACATGATCATCTAAAGAAATTGAAGGTCGGAGTTGCGATTACAAAATCGCATTTTAATATTGCAATTTCTAAATCGCTTTACCAAACTGCGTTTTAATCCTGGCTCATCCCTCAACATTTAATAAAACTGTACATGCTGCTGATTGTGCTTTATGCTATCAGAAAAGCAGCTGGATTGGGCATAAAGAAATCGCAATCAGATCATGCGATTTAAGAATCGCATTATCTATATCCGATTTCAAAATCACATTTCTTCCTTAATTCTTCTTTCCTTTGTACCACATTGCTGAATGTGGTGATGATGAAGCAAAATGGCAATTGGAAAATGCGATTTAACAATCACATTTGTCAAGTTATTTTGTTCAAGGATCCCTTTTTAGGAAATAGTTTGTCTCAAAGAGATAAACATACTTATTTCTCGTTGAAAAGTTAATAAACTTATAATTTTCACAATTTACCGCTGTAAAACAAATTTCCTATACTTACCTTTTCCCATGTTTAATAAAAAGTTGTCAACCGCTATATAACGTTGGTGATTTAACATTTCAAATAGCTTGTTTAAGGTACTTTTACCGTAAAGTTGACAATACAAATAATTTTGTTAATCTATCCCTTTGGAACAATTTGGCCACAAATAGCTTATATGAAAGATTTTAATTGATCTATCACTTTCAAAACAATTTTTGCCACATTTAGCTTGTTCTTACAGCATTTAGTAACATGCTAGTAAGTAGTAACAATTATACTTTTCATCATTTAGTACTTTAGAAGAATTTTGTTACAATTATAGCATAGCCAATAAAAAGTTAGTGGATGATACGAATTCCATGATTTACCGACTCTTTCTTAATGTAATAAAATATATTGCAATCTTTATAATAATTATTAACTTATTATTATTTATGATAAAACTATACAGAAATGACATATATTGCTGAAAGTTGTAGATGGTGTTTTGTTTTCAAAATATTCCCTCATGGTGACATATTTCCGCCCTCGAGCAGTTGAATCGACTGGCTGCAATTCCTAATAAGAGGTGGTAGATATGTCACGGAGCTTAGTTTATGAAATAAAAGTCATTCAGAAATTAAAAAGGAAAAGACCGGTATGATTGGATTTTTTACTGTTCTATTTTTATTTTTTATAGGATTGATACTATCTTTTACTCTATCCTTAATTTGTACTATTTTGAATATAAATTATTAAATAAATTATGAATTTAATAATTCAAATTTAAAAGAATAAAAATGAATTTTGAGATAAATTGCGAGACTAATCCTACCCAGATAAGGAATCTAGGACATTTTTCCCAAACCTAACGCCATTTGCGGATTCTCCAACGAATCTTTCAGGTAACCTCTCCTCCCTTCTCGTTATCTTCCTGGATTGGGATTAATTAAGTTGGACTGCCACCCGACCAATTGTTGCTTTGGCTGTTAACTTCTGCAATTTCTAGGTAAACTTGGAGTGATAATATAATAAATATAAACCCCTTACAGTTGGAACATGATTACCCAAACAACATAATCTCAATAATCCAACTCAATACTTGATTTTATTTACTTTCATGTACTGACACGAATTTACAATGAGTTAAGAATCTGATCTGCCCAACATGAATTGCCCCATAATTTATGCAGTGCAATATGCATCAATATCATAGTCTATAAATAATTAGTCCAACAAACAAACAGAACCACGCACTTGTCTAATAGAACTTTTTCTTATTCTCAAAATATGTGAAAATACAAAGGAAACTGGGGGACATATAAACCAAGAAGACCTCGGCCCCCAAAATTTGCCGCTGCTACATTACTCTTCGATGTTATATCAGAGCACAGATGTATGATATGGCCAGAATTATACATACTATCAAAAAAGTCCTGCTATATCTGAGCCTATAGAAGCATCTCTACAAAATTCACCCTTCCCATGTTATGCCCATGTATATCCTTGGGCAGAACCAATGTAAAGGAGCCTCCCCTTCAGCCAAAAATAACTTTTCGACACCTTTTACTTGTGAGCTGATTACTATTGTGCTATACTATACACTCAACATGGCTGTCTACCTGACCGCATTTGTTGCAAGACTGCATTAGTTGCACTGTGTGTTCTAGTAAGGAATGAAGCAGTGGTAGAGAGCCTCTTGCTGAATAGACCAGAAACTGAAGATTTGTTGCTATTTCCATTTTCCAAGGTTTGAGTATTACTTGGAACATCATTACTTGCCAACTCCACGTTTTCTAAGGTTAAATTGTTTTGCTGCAGAAGGTGCCAATAAAAAAAATGTCAGAAATGCATGGTTAATAGGGAAAGGAGGAAAACAGAGGAGAAGAGTGTTTTGGACACAACCATGTGAAGATAATGAAGTATGGTGAACAAAGCAATCCTCATTATATACATAAATCTGAGGCAGCACCTGACTGGTGGCTCTAAACACATGCCATGTTGAATTAGGAAGAAAATACAAGAGGTTTTTGAGAGAAAATGACGTATATATACTACACCTCCATGCAAGACCAGAATTATTAGTTGTAGAAACTCACAAGCCCAAATATTTTGTCAGTTTGTTCAAGATGGTGAACAACGGGCATTCTCACCCAACTAGTATCACTACTTGAGACAGATTACAAATGGCAAAAATAGATGCAATAGATATATCAAATACATAACTAAATACAAATGTGACAGTTTCCAACATTTTTTTCAATTTTGGGAGGGGTTGATTGAGTCATTCCAGTGTTGTAAATATAATAAACTAATTAAAAATGAAAAAGGACAATGTTCATGTGTTGTGTGCCCTGGGACACTCGTTTATATGCCACATAGATAAAGTTTTTCATCTTTTCAAGCACTTGTTTTTTGTCAATTGAATATTATTATTTTTTAGCCTCTAACAAGTGATCTGGGGGCAATTATCAAGGACCAAAAGAAAGAGCCTACAATGTAGCTATTTGCTAACATAGATTTCCCAGTGCAATTCAAAAAATTTAAACCCAAAGCCAAATAAGCACAGCATGGGACTTCTCACAAGCTTGAAATTAGATAACCAACCTGGAGAGGACCATTTGAGTTGGCTTGGGATGGGGATACAACCAACAAGCCCATTGGTTGCAATGAACCAGTCTGTTATAAAGCACCAGAATAAGTTTATAAGAGGAATAGAAAATCAACTTACCACAGGGAATTGAGAAATTTTTTCATGGAATATTCCAAAACGCTGGAAGGGGAAATTACTGAAAATATATATTCAGAAAGGAAAATAATACTAGGGCACACTACTAATAACTAGAATTTTTCAGTAATATGATAATATCAATGAAGTCTAGAGAAAACAAAATGCTCGTATAGCCCAGAACTGAAACATCCACCCAGATTACTATCACAGTCTGGCATTAGGACGGGAAAAATTTTAAGCTACTGAAATGGATTTATTAAACAGATTTGATTAATCTGTTCACCAAATAGAGAAATTATTTGCACGAATAAATGTCAACACCAAAATCACTCATTTTTAGAATGACAAGTGAAATTATAGTTTACTTCACAAGCAAGGCTCCTAAAAGCCAATAATGGACTGCAACAAGGACAACATTTGGTCTCAATTCTCAATACTGCTGAATGAGGAGTCCTATAAAGCCAAATTTTCTCCTTTGTGATAGGACCCAGCTTGAAAACTTCTTGTTTCAGTACTGGAGATTACATTGTCCTTTGACAAATTTAATAGAAAAAAAAAAGGGGAAAAAAAGAAGAAATAATGCTTAACCCAACTTATTGATAAAGGAAAGGATCATTTGACTCCCCGCTGCAAAATCAAGAACAAGAACACAAAAACAAAGGAAAAGATAGACCACCAAAAAGAAGGAAAAGCAGAATATGAATAGAATTATCAAAGCAACATATCATATATGATGAAAAGATGATATTTACTCTCTGGGTCGGTGATACGGGAGGTGGTTCCAGAGCTGGTTTCGAAGAACTTGCCGGGGAAGTCTGCAGAAAAAAACAGCAAGACTCAAAGTGACCAAGATTGAAAAGAGAGGAATACATGAATCATCTTTTGAAACAAAAGGCAACTGATTTCGTACCTGTATACGCTCTTCTGTCCTAGTTTCCAGCGTTGATGCAAAGTCACACAACCTGAGTACTCCTATATTTGTAGCATCCTGCATAGATATTGGCACGGGTCACCATCAGCACACTAGAGATACTACAGCAATCACAGAGGGGATGAAAAACTACATCAACTAGACAAGTACCTGTTTACTTTCAATTCTGCTAATTTTCGTCTCCTGGAATAAAACAATAAGGTCTCAATCGATAATCATACAGAGAAACCAAATATTTCTTTCTGGGTGAAAAAGAGAAGAGAAACCAAATCCAAATAAACATGTGGTTGAGATGAGAAGAAAGGAGAGCTAAACCCTAATTAGGAAAACCCACCAAATTTTCAACAGCATAACGGACACTTGCAACATTCACATTGATTGTCTCCAGATCTGAACTTATGTCAGAGACCTGTGAACCACAACACATTTTTAGTTAACACAGATTATTCAACATCAGAATATACTGATGATTGTTTATCTATAGACCACATTCTCACAGAACATTGAAAAAAGGATTTGATGTAGCCGGAATTGAAGATCATGACAACATCCTTGCAGGTTGCCAAGAATGAAAATGAAAGAAATGTTTATGCTGAGAGCATTTTTTACATTTTTTTCCCATTTAAGCATATTAGACCTCCTAAGAAATTCTGTCACTGCTTGTGTTCAAGTATGGACAAAGTACACCTACCGTCTCCCTTGTAGCAGCAGTAATTTGAGCAAATTCATCCAAATTGGCATCGAGTCGATCCATTCTACAAGACAAATGGCTCTTGGTGGCCTAAGGTCACCACAACAGTTCATGTTAACACAAGAAACTCCTGTAAATAGCATTTCTACTGGCAGAGAGCAAGAACTAATGAGACAGACAGCAGGAACCACCAATCCAAAATATGAAAAGAAAGCAACATTACATTAAATAGACAAAAACATCAATTACATCTTCCTCCAACAGTTATTACCAACAGAGGATAAAAAGACTTGAACCTGGAGAGGGGAAAAAAAAGAAAAAAGAAAAAACTTTGTTCTTTTTTAATTAAGAGAAGGAAGGATTTCAAATTCCAGCAGTTTATCTAGGAAGAATCTGTTATGGGTCCAGCAGCTATAGTAGTAGAACAATTGGGGGTCTAGAAAGGAGACTAGTTCTTTGGGCTGCTTTCTGTTATTTACTTAGCTGTTCTTTTTATTTATTAATGTATCTATTCAGCATGTGTTTTATTGTATCTATATCTATATTATTAAAGTAGGTGGGCCACCTTTTGGTGTCTTAGGTGTTAATAGAATTATTTTTAATACCAAATTACAATAATAACCCTCTAAGCTTACTTTTCTTATTCAACAGACAATTTATAAAAGGAAAATCTTGGAATATTCATATTCTACGGTAATTGCAGCCCAATCCTACATTTTAGGTAGTTGCCTATTTCCAATTAAATAATATTTATTACCAATCTGCAATGACAGAGGAATGGATGGAAACTTTTGCATATTTTCAATTAAATAGTATATATTCCAATTAAATATCAATACTCCCTTTTTTCTCTCACCAAAGTTATTGCATTGATCCCATATTTCCATCTACTACCAATTCAACTCATCAAACTTGTTGAAAAAGATTAACTTTAAAAGAAATATCATGGGCAGGTTCATGTTATTCTCTTCTTCTTTTTGATTTTTTTTTATTTTTTTTTTTTGGGGCCTTGACTTGAATGACAATGTGTATTTACTATAAAAAATTACTTAAATTAAAAATAATTAAAAGAGTATTATCAGCAATGGTCCATGATATTATGAAAGGAAAACGAGTGCATGGGTAATTAAATAAAACTAAAGTTTTTAGAAACCTTTTGATTTGTATCCTATAAACAAATAGATCATATTACCATATTAAATATGTTTGGGTAATTAATGGTTAAGCATATTTGAAATATGTCTTCAAATATGATTGTTTTTCTTTTGTGCCAACTAGATCATATTAAATTAATAGTCAGCACACCCGCGTTGTCTGTATTGCAAGAATTAAATTGAGTAACATTAAAATCATAACTGAAAAACAACTAAAACAAATTTACCCAAAAAAATAAACGAATAACAACTAAAAAACAAACTTGCATATTGCCATGGTAGCTATTACTATTATTTTATTTCATGGTGAATATAACATCAAAATGAAGTCAAAGTTTATATGTATGAAAGAAATAAAGAAAAACCTACAATTCTAAATGCATATGATATATGATTCAAATGCAGCTAATAGAGATATACTTAGAAATGGGTTTATATGTTTACAAATCTATTATTTTTATGATACATGCTTATTGATTATTTTCTTTTTACTAAATTACTCATGAAACACTATCATCTTTGCTTCTTAAATATAATTCATTATTAATTCCTAAATTCCAATGTTTCTTACAATTATGCAATTCTAATTGTAATTACTTTCATATGATGTATTGACAAATACAAATAATTACGCAATTCTATGTTGTCCATATTTTCCAACAATTTTTATATTAACTTTTTATCTTTTTGAAAAATTTCTATTTGTTGTTCTCTAGGTAATTAATTACATATATGTTTCACAATTAATTTTTTATGATATTGGTTTTATTGAATTTGCACACACATTACGAGTACAGTGTCTTACTAGTTTTGTTAATAGGTGATTGTACTTTATTATTTGTTCTCTGTATTTGTGTGTCCTACAGGTGGTGTATGTGTTGTATTGCTAAAGTCATGTATGTGCTGTTGGTTAAGTGCAGTTGTGAGTGCAAATTTATGGAGAAAATGTAGCAAGAGTGGGTAGCGGTCTGTGCAATTTTTACAGAAGTAGTGGGATATTGCCATGCAACTGTTGTGTGACTGTCCTTGATGGCAATTTATGCAGTAATGAACGAAAAGTAAAGCAGTCCAGAATTTTCAAAAAAAAAAAAAAAACGTGCACGTTATTTCCTTACGAGATCTAGAGTTCTCTCTAAGCATTCCTAAACAAACCACAAAAATAGGTAGATTTGGGAGGAAAATAAACAAGGGCAAGGGCATTGCCAGCGAGGATTTCACCCTAAATTGCCCTATAACACAATTACAAACACGATCCTATAACAGAATCACACATGGTATAACATTGGCAGCAGAACAAGAATTATATGGAACTAGGAAAGAAATACCGCAATTGACGCATAAACATTCTCAAGCTGTTTAGCTATAGTGTTGCAAGCATCCGACAAACTACGCCTAGTTGCAAACATCAAATCGGGAAGCTTCCACCCCTGCAATCATTTTTATCAGTGCAGATGTATGAGTTAAACTTTATGGATGAAATTTTTTTTTTTTTTTTTTTTTGGGATGAAAGATGTAAGTTTTAAACTGCTGACACTAGAAAAACAAAAGTTCATACACACTGAGAAGGCAAGTGCATCCAATAGAGAAAGTCATGATCAGTCAATTATATTGTCTTGACAAATCCAACGAGTATAAAAAGGCAAAATGCACTCCCTGCTTCCAACCTAAAGATATATACATTGAATTTCTATAGCGGGTATGCTGCAATAAGCACAGGAGCAGCCAGACTTTTAAGATTGTGCCTCCTACCTGAGACACCCTTGTTCTACTTGAAAAAAAATGTTAGTTTCACATGACTGGTGCTGGAAGCAAATATTTGGTCATTCCATTTTTAATAAATAGCAGTTTTACTTACAGAGAGAGTTGTTAACTAGACCACTTTGTTAAAAAATTACAATCTTAAATCTAATAGAAAAGATTGCATCAAATGACCCATTCCATGCCCCTAGTACAAAGATACCACAAAATTCCTGGCTTCATTTAAGCTAACTAGATTGCTCAGTGAAAGTGACAATGTTGCAAGCAAAAACTGTCAGAAGTAGATAATAAGGTTCAGCTAGATTGCTTGTCAGTGATAATTATGCGATTTCAAAAAACTAAATTGTGTATTAAGTCAGAAATATGAAACCGAAAATTCATCATGTTACAAAGAAAAATTACAAAGGACCTGTTTGGCTTGCCTTTTTTTTCCCCATCTTTTTTGTATTCTTTTGGCATCATTCTGAAACGACATGTTTGCCAAAATATGATACCAAAATATGATATACCTCTCTTATAAAATTAGATACCAAATACATATGAAGAAGAACTTATTTATCCTTTAATTTATTTAGTTTTACAACCAAAAAACACAAAAAAGAAAATAAAAAATCCTTTTCCAATAAATATAATATATTCTAAAACCTTTTCCCCTTAAAAGTTCGTGAACTTTCACTACCCAGTTCCCATTTCCAATCACCATTTTTCTCTATTATTATAAAAGATACAAAAAAGACAATTAATCAAAACATTAGATTTGAAATAGAAACTAATAAAACATATATTAGAAAGTTTTTTAACAACTAAATTTCAAACAAATACAAATCAAACAAAATACAAATAAAGACAAGAAAAGAAAACAATCCAAAAAGGGCCCTAAATGAATCAAGTAAGAAGCAACAAAGTTTATTGAACAAGTGCAACTCAATTAAGATTGATAAAACCACTAAAGTAACTCAAAAGCCATACATTAGATTCTTGGTTGACCTGGATATCTCTAAGTTGCAAAATGTCTATAAGTAAATGGATTTATGGGATCAAATATGTAAACTGCTACATCAGGCAAATGGATACAGGTACTTATGAAGTCTGAGTTGAAAGATCTATATTTGCAGACTGGAAATGAACATCTAGAACATAACTTAAATTTTTTTTTTTTTTCCTTCTTTTTTGGCGTGCGGGGGTGGAAGGCTAAGTAACATAACATAATATTTTGACTTCAATAATATTACAAAGAAGAAAAATTATGAAATTTCAAATAGCATAGGAGACTACACATGCTTTTCCAAGGTAATAGCTAGATAGCACCAACATTGAAGAAAACTGATTGGAGAAGTTTCTCCTTAATAGGGGATATGATTTGATATTTGTTCAAATAAAATGCTTAGCTAATTTCATGTGTCTAACCAAAAAATCCTTTCTTCTTCCAATTTTGCGATCATCCCATTCATTATCTGTGGATCTTTCTCCCCTAATTCCTTCCATTCTACCAATGAAGATGTTTACCATGCAATATCAAAAAAGTAAAGATAAACCCTGATCAAAGTCAAACTTACTTTCCACCATACATAGCCATATCCCATCACAACAATGACAATTACAATGCCATATCTGCTAGCACCTGTGCAAAAGAAGATTAATCAAAACCTCTTAGGACCTATTTTGAGAGCCATCAATTCTTCATTGCACAGTTCTTAGACACAGGTATAACAATAAAATTATCTGAAACCATGTTGCAATCATTATTTAGACTCCAGAACATCTATATATGATTAGTTAAATGCCTTAACAAAACTGAAAGAGCAGTAGCAAAGTTACTAACTACAAGGAAACACATTTCAGTATAGATCAACAAAGCTGTTCAGCAACAGCAATGACAATGATCTGATAAACTAAAAAATATTTGGTCATCTAATTGATTATTTTTATCATTAAATATTTAATTTGTTACAGGCAATCGCCTCGAAAGACAAATTCTGTCACAAAAATAATCCTACAGAACATTTAATATCTCCATCCTGGACCCACAAAAGAGCATATTCAAGAATTTGGATTTTAATTGCAACCTCTTGTACTAGTAGTAACAATTGTAACTGGCCTATTTACTGCCAGGCGCTCCAGCTCCTCTCTCAGGCTGTGAACCTGCATTATTTCGGAGGATGGTGAGCATGTGACGCATCTGAACTCAGCCACTGGGCAGTAACTAAAAAAGCATCCAGATAGAAAAGAGACTCCAACTATAAGCAGTCCAAAGAGAATTCTAACTATAATGACACTCAAAAAGTTTTTTTAGGGCAATATCTCAAAATAAATTTGTACACTCGTTCTATCAACTTAGATGTAATATACTCAGCACAAATGCAGCTCAAGACCAAAACTGAGATTATGCATTTCTTGATGTTTTAGCAAATGAGATGAGCATCAATGAACAATGAAAAATTTCCACCAAAGTTATAACTAGTTTAACACAAAATGCAATACTTGTTCCCTATTGCAGATCATAATTTGTTCTGAACTACTTCTACTTCAACGGCTACAATAGAGCCATACCCACATGTGTATAAGCATAGGGGCAA
This sequence comes from Lumnitzera littorea, assembly GCA_024138015.1. Classification (NCBI taxonomy): domain Eukaryota; kingdom Viridiplantae; phylum Streptophyta; class Magnoliopsida; order Myrtales; family Combretaceae; genus Lumnitzera; species Lumnitzera littorea. The sequence continues at coordinate 62,271,216 of JAMXBB010000006.1, forward strand.
CCAAGCAAGAAATTTAATTAGTAGTGTTTGTTAATTAGTCAGTTTAGCCAGTATTTCTTTTTATTTATGCTGGATATATTTATTTTCAGCACATGTATTTTTATTTCTAAGTGTCATTTATGTTAACAAGAGTGGGAAGTTGATTATTGCTCCATATTCCTAGATGTGAGCAGAAAAGTAGTAGTTTGCCTGCAAGCGTTGGTCAAATAGATGGCAGCTATGTGGGTAAGTCATGCTTTTGAGAAGTAACATGGAGAATGGAATTTCAAGAAATTAATTAAATTATTATATATCTTGAGATCTAGGGTTCTCTCATAAGTAGCCCTAACTTTCATTTTTTTTCCCATGAGATCTAGGTTTCTCTCTTAAGTATCCCTAAACACCAATTCAAGATAGGTAAATTTGGCAAAAAAGTGAATAAGGGCAAGAGCACTTGCAGTAAACATTTGCACAAAATCACACTATAACAAAAGCACAAATGCAATCCTATAAAAAAAATTTCCATGCATCAAAGGCCTACAACATATTTAACTGCACTTAGCGAATGAGGGAAAAAATGGTATTGTCTATATCCAGTTCTGTCATTTTTGCAACAATTAACCAATAAACTTGAGTAATCAGTCTATATTTAAGACAAATTGCAATAATATGGAAAACCAATAGATACCTGTGCCATTAAAGAGTCGCTCCTTGGTTTTTTGACTACTGCACCAGACTCATCTTGTCTGATTCCCTTAAAAACAAGCTGCACCAAAGCGGTTTGTTTGAAAATAAAATCAAAAATCCAAAAACCATCGACAAGCAATATAGAAGCTCAATAAAGATGAAAGGAACATTAATACTAGAACAACTCCAATTTTCTCATCCTAAAACAGAAGAAAATGAGTATATAAATCAAAGTAGGGAATTCATCCTTGTGGCCTGCATTAACTTAGTTTCTGTTATAATCCGTAGTGATTTCATAAAGCTAAATTTGACAACACAAAAAGCACAGTCCAGAAATAAGCTAAACAACACAAGGAATATGACCATCATAAGCATTTTTTTTTTTTTAGTTAAACATGCTCAGGAAAGCTATGCAGCAGATTCAAAAAAGTGTTTCATTCACCACTTTAAAACAAAATCATTGAAACCGGTTCATCTGACTGCCACATGAGAGATAAGAAGAAATGGAACTTTTCAACACCTCTTTTTCTCCAACCCCA